>WNWK01001214.1:0-132500 GCA_009830355.1 Cherax destructor | reverse complement strand
GGAATTATTTCTTCAGCCATAGAGTTGTCACGAAGTGGAACAATCTGGAGATTGATGTAATGTTTTAGCCTGACTCATGGCGAGCGATAATTCACGACGCTCTAAACTACTGGACCATACAATCCTACAAACATCTTGAGCCTAGAGTACTAAGCTTGCTTCAAGTTGCGAGGACATACGATGGTGTGGTTGCTTCAGAGCTAATTTCATTCTACTTCCCGTTTGGTGTACTAACAATATGGTTACATTTGTCTCCATTCGCTCCTATCTAACACACTCATACATGCTTGCTTGAAGTCCAAACCCCTCGCATACAAAACCTCCTTTACCCCCTCCCTCCAACCTTTGCAAGGCCTTCCATCCACTACAGATTTATACTCTCTCGAAATCATTCTATTTTGTTCCATCCTCTCTACATGTCCAAACCATCTCAACATCCTCTCCTCAGCCCTCTGAATAGGTTTGGTAATCCCGCACCTCCTCCTAATTTCCAAACTACGAATTCTCTGCATTATATTCACACCACACATTGCTCTCAGACATGACATCTCCACTGCCTCCAGCCTTCTCCTTGTTGCAACATTCACAACCCATATATATATATATATATATATATATATATATATATATATATATATATATATATATATATATATATATATATATATATATATATATATATATATCAGAGCTGAAATAAAAAAAAATATCTCTATACTTCGATTTGTAAAACATGTCTCTGAAATTAATTTCTATTTCACACAATATTTCACTCGATTAACATATATTTTCAAGTTGGGTTGAATTAATGATATTGCTTCGAATTTGGAAAGCAAACCTTTGATAAAGAAAGTTTGATCGGTCTCTTGATGCCTCAAAGACTCCTTACTGAGAACACAACACAATTAAATTAGTTTGTGTGTGAGAAGTTGGCTTCGGCGGAGTATTGCTACTGCTGACGTCCACCCAAGCCAGGTATACTGACGTCCACCCAAGCCAGGTATGCTGACGTCCACCCAAGCCAGGTATACTGACGTCCACCCAAGCCAGGTATACTGACGTCCACCCAAGCCAGGTATGCTGACGTCCACCCAAGCCAGGTATGCTGACGTCCACCCAAGCCAGGTATACTGACGTCCACCCAAGCCAGGTATACTGACGTCCACCCAAGCCAGGTATACTGACGTCCACCCAAGCCAGGTATGCTGACGTCCATCCAAGCCAGGTATGCTGACGTCCACCCAAGCCAGGTATACTGACGTCCACCCAAGCCAGGTATACTGACGTCCACCCAAGCCAGGTATGCTGACGTCCACCCAAGACAGGTATACTGACGTCCACCCAAGCCAGGTATACTGACGTCCACCCAAGCCAGGTATGCTGACGTCCACCCAAGCCAGGTATGCTGACGTCCACCCAAGCCAGGTATACTGACGTCCACCCAAGCCAGGTATGCTGACGTCCACCCAAGCCAGGTATACTGACGTCCACCCAAGCCAGGTATACTGACGTCCACCCAAGCCAGGTATACTGACGTCCACCCAAGCCAGGTATACTGACGTCCACCCAAGCCAGGTATGCTGACTGTCCATGCATTTACCTCTGTTTCCCAGAATTAAACCCCTTTAGAAAAATAGGTAATTAGATTTGCTAGTTATTCAGTTTATGGAACGATTGAAAGAGATTACTAGGTGATTCACAACCCGTCCATCAATTACAGATGGAGACAAGACGATTCTTTTTGCTCTATTGTTGAATAGCGAGTTGACATGGACTTATGGCGGACCCAAACGTCGTCTAATTTCCATTTTCAGTTCGTGGGTTGGTTGTGAATTGTACCAGCTGCTACGGTATTGCAACTTTTTATTCTTCAAGGATAAGAGTTGTTTCTCAATTTCGAGGATAGAGCTCTGTAACGCCCTTGGAAAAAATAGTCAAACATTGCCGGTGCGCTGTCGTCACCCTCAGCGGAGTGAACAAACACTCGGGAGCCAGCTGCTCCTCTTACACTGATTGCCTACCGGAAAGTTAGCTGAAAATATGTCATCAGAATGCAGAGCTGCTCCGCCCCGCCCGATGATACCCAGCTCAGAAAATAACCTATGCGAACATTGCACTCAACCCTCACAGTCTCATCACCACTATTATCACCATTGTAACCATAGCCATCTCCCCTCCAATACCAGCTTCATTGTCAACACCACCTCCACTACCATCTCTACTTCCACTATCAATATCATTTCCATTACTAAAGTTTATCATTTATTCATCACCATTACAAGTATTATTTTTGAGGACCAGCATCACAGCCGCCAGAATACGTACTTCCTTCTGCATTACACACACCGGAGTCCAACACAGGGATTCTCAACGTTTCCTCCATCATCAACCTCCCTTGATGATGGAGGATGTATTTCTCCATTACCTCCCCTTATTTCCATACAAAAAATTGTCGCCATCATAAAGGGACAGAAAAACAAAGTCAGTAAAAATAAATTATTCAAAATTAAATTATCAGGTACATCAAATATTTACCCCTTGCCATGTATTTTTTTTTTACCCCCAAGGGGTAAATTTACCCCTGTTTGAGAATCACTGCTCTAAGACATCAGAATCAGTTCGTCCACCACCTAGCCTCTTCAACATCCACCACCTAGCCTCTTCAACATCCACCACCTAGCCTCTTCAACATCCACCACCTAGCCTCTTCAACATCCACCACCTAGCCTCTTCAACATCCACCACCTAGCCTCTTCAACATCCACCACCTAACTTCTTCAACATCCACCACCTCTTCCTCCTATTCCCTTCTTCTCGCTCATCTCCATTATAATTTTCCTTGTCCTGTTCTATCTTCCTCTGCTCAAAAATCTGAACCTTCTGGATGTACACAGCCTCCACACATACACCTTTGCAATATAAATATTGTCCCTAAGCTACAACTATTCCTGGAGATCTACAACAAATGAAATGTTAATATCTCTTCGATATACCACATGTTCGACTCAACCTCGGTAAACACTTTGTAAATCAGTGGACCCCAAAAAATTAATGACCTATCGAGAGGATCATAAACCTGAATCTTCCAACACCTTGAAAGCATTGTCAAATAATATATCCTGAATTTGGTATAGAATTTTAATATGTAATGGTCATTTATTATACCATTTGTTGCTTATTCTGCTACCTTTTTCAATGCATCCTCACAGTTGTAACCTAATCCACTGTATTACACAGAAATATTCACTTGAACTGTTACACAGAAATGTTTCTTACATAAATCTTCAATAAATTCTTGTACTAGTAAGTAAGTAAGTAAGTTTATTCAGGTATACACAAATACAGTTACATAGATTATCATACATAGCAGCATATGTGTAGAGAACCCAGGATAACCCAAAAAAGTCAGACAGAGTGATTTATTTCCATTGGGGTCCTTGTATTAAGTAGATAATAAATGGTAGTTTAATCTCCCAGAAATACCACGTATTACTAAGGTTTTCCTTGAAATGTACAAAAATATGTAATCAACACAAAGTAATTCTCTTAAAAATAATTTACCTGGCGATGTCTTGACTTGTCATATTATTCCTCATCTTCGTCCTATTCTACAAGGTTTATTTCTCTTTCTATCCTTCTCATCTTTCTGTTCCTCATACTTCTACCTTCTCTCCCTCTCCTACATGTTCTTCTGCCTATCCTATTCCTTCCTCTGCTGCTTCTCTTCTCTCTGCTTCTTCTCCCTACTCTGCTGCTCCTCTGCTCCCGCTCTTCTCTTCTCTGCCGCTGCTCCTCCCTTTTTTGCTGCTTTTCCTCTCTTCTCTGCTCCTTTGCCTCCTTTCTCTGCTACTCCTTTTCCCTACTCTTGTCTTCCTCACTCCTGTTCCTCATTCTGCTCCTGCCACTCCTTCCTCTTCTCTTCCTACCTCCTGCTACTCCTTCCTCTTTTCTTCCCTTCCTACCTCATGTCCCTCCTCCTCCATCATCCGCCCCTGCTACTCTTTTTCCTTCTCTGCTCTTGCTCTTCCCTCCTCTCTTCCTACTTTCACCATCGGCCAGGAACACGAGGAAAATAACTAAAATAGTTCCACGTTGGTAATCACTCTCTGTTTTATTTAGGCAAACACTTTTGTTTGCCCTGTTGAATTTCCCTGCTAAAAGCTCTTCTCCTGCCTCAGCTCATTTACAGGACAAGAGTTATTGTCCTGCCTCAGCTCATTTACAGGACAAGAGTTATTGTCCTGCCTCAGCTCATTTACAGGACAAGAGTTATTGTCCTGCCTCAGCTCATTTACAGGACAAGAGTTATTGTCCTGCCTCAGCTCATTTACAGGTAAAGTAGTATTTTTCTACCTCAGTTCATTTACAGACGTAGATCTGTTACTTTTCTTAAGTTGATTTTTTTGACGATGAGCTTTTATTGAACCTCGATTATTTACAGTCGAAAAACTGCTATTGTATTTCAGTTAATTTACAAGCGACGAGTAAGTATACTCTACTTTGTATAAAGTTCCTTCTAATGTGGAGTATTTCAGGCAGCTTTGAAATTAACTTGTAACTACTAGACAATGGAGACAAATATAGTAGACGTTTCGCCATTCAAATTACGTCTATGTATTGTATTGATAAAGCCACTGGAGGGCGAAACGTCTGCAAAGTAAAGATACCAAGATATTACACATGCGTCTAACTAATCATCTTGTTTGTATTGTATGTCATTGATATGCAACAAATATAGTAGATTACGAGAATGATGTAGTTTCTTATATTTGACATTTAAAAACTGTAACAATTTGGCAAATGAATTAGTCTATTTTGAGATACTACGTAAGGAAATTATGCGACATTTGTAAGAGGGGAAACTAAGAAGGAAGATAATATACGGTTAATACACATGTTGAACCAGATTGGTGATAGTGTGAAAACCAGAATGAATGATCAGGCTTAATTATAATTTGTGTAAGCAACGTTTAAGTCAGATTCGGACGGTGTTTTTTAAATATTCTATTTTTGCAGCAGGTGGCAACTGAAGGGGAAAGTTTTGCATCTGGTGGAAGGGGTTCCAAGTTTTGGGGCCCTTTACTTGCACAGAGTTTCTGTATGGGCTGAATGGGTCTCGCGGTATATCAAAGAGATATTTACAATATTTCTTGCAATATCTGTGTGTTTTGCTGCAGCCTTCCAGGAAATGTCGATGAGATGCGTTGAAGTTCGTTTTGATTTGTATTAATATATATATATATATATATATATATATATATATATATATATATATATATATATATATATATATATATATATATATATATATATATATATATATATTGTTAACATTTGGAGAACACATGAAGAATAATGATAATAAATACATTGATAACAATGAAAAATAACAAAAATATACAATACAAATAAGAAGATTAGAAAGAAGGAACAGTGCAGCAGGCCTAATGACCCATGCAAGGCAGGTTCATGTCACTTCCCGGCTTTGACAATAATATATAATGCAATACAATTCTGCAAATACTAATGAGAGGTGTTAACCAACACACAGTCAGGAAGATTGTTACTTAAAGTAAGTCAGTACACGCAAGCAGTCTGAGGTAGTACACGCAGCAGTCTGAGGTAGTACACGCAAGCAGTCTGAGGTAATACGCACAAGCAGTCTGAGGTAGTACACACAAGCAGTCTGAGGTAGTACACACAAGCAGTCTGAGGTAGTACACACAAGCAGTCTGAGGTAGTACACACAAGCAGTCTGAGGTAGTACACACAAGCAGTCTGAGGTAGTACACACAAGCAGTCTGAGGTAGTACACGCAAGCAGTCTGAGTTAGTACACGCAGGCAGTCTGAGGTAGTACACTCAAGCAGTCTGAGGTAGTACACTCAAGCAGTCTGAGGTAGTACACGCAGGCAGTCTGAGGTAGTACACGCAAGAAGTCTGAGGTAGTACACACAAGCAGTCTGAGGTAGTACACACAAGCAGTCTGAGGTAATACACACAAGCAGTCTGAGGTAGTACACGCAAGCAGTCTGAGGTAGTACACGCAAGCAGTCTGAGTTAGTACACGCAGGCAGTCTGAGGTAGTACACTCAAGCAGTCTGAGGTAGTACACACAAGCAGTCTGAGGTAATACACGCAAGCAGTCTGAGGTAGTACACACAAGCAGTCTGAGGTAGTACACTCAAGCAGTCTGAGGTAGTACACTCAAGCAGTCTGAGGTAGTACACGCAAGCAGTCTGAGGTAATACACACAAGCAGTCTGAGGTAGTACACACAAGCAGTCTGAGGTAGTACACTCAAGCAGTCTGAGGTAGTACACACAAGCAGTCTGAGGTAGTACACTCAAGCAGTCTGAGGTAGTACACGCAAGCAGTCTGAGGTAGTACACCAAGCAGTCTGAGGTAGTACACACAAGCAGTCTGAGGTAGTACACGCAAGCAGTCTGAGGTAGTACACGCAAGCAGTCTGGGGTTTAGTACACAAAGCAGTCTGAGGTAGTACACGCAAGCAGTCTGAGGTAGTACACGCAAGCAGTCTGAGGTAATACACGCAAGCATCTGAGGTACACAAGCAGTCTGAGGTAGTACACTCAAGCAGTCTGAGGTAGTACACGCAAGCAGTCTGAGTTAGTACACTCAACCAGTCTGAGGTAGTACAAACAAGCAGTCTGAGGTAGTACACTCAAGCAGTCTGAGGTAGTACACGCAAGCAGTCTGAGGTAGTACACGCAAGCAGTCTGAGGTAGTACACACAAGCAGTCTGAGGTAGTACACACAAGCAGTCTGAGGTAATACACGCAAGCAGTTTGAAGTAGTACACGCAAGCAGTCTGAGGTAGTACACGCAAGCAGTCTGAGGTAGTACACGCAAGCAGTCTGAGGTAGTACACGCAAGCAGTCTGAGGTAGTACACGCAAGCAGTCTGAGGTAGTACACACAAGCAGTCTGAGGTAGTACACGCAAGCAGTCTGAGGTAGTACACGCAAGCAGTCTGAGGTAGTACACAAGCAGTCTGAGGTAGTACACGCAAGCAGTCTGAGGTAGTACACGCAAGCAGTCTGAGTGTAGTACACGCAAGCAGTCTTACGAGTTAGTAGTACACGCAAGCAGTCTGAGGTAGTACACGCAAGCAGTCTGAGGTAGTACACCAAGCAGTCTGAGGTAGTACACGCAAGCAGTCTGAGGTAGTACACGCAAGCAGTCTGAGGTAGTACACGCAAGCAGTCTGAGGTAATACACGCAAGCAGTCTGAGGTAATACACGCAAGCAGTCTGAGGTAGTACACGCAGCAGTCTGAGGTAATACACGCAAGCAGTCTGAGGTAATACACGCAAGCAGTCTAACAAAAACACTGACAGTAATGACAAAAAAAAAATACAAATCTTATTCACTGTAGATGAATGCTGAAAGGCAATTATGAGTAACAAATACAACTTATTAGTATAATGAATAATGATAAAAGGTATTTTTCAGAACTAACGATGAAAGTCACTTGTCACCGATAATCTTTAGTTCGGCAACGTAGTTATGGACAGAGATAATTAACGAGATACAATGACAGTAAAAATGATAGGTTAGGTAGGTTTGTCGTGGGGTCTTAGTCATATGATGACCAGCAGCTGGAGCTTTTGGTCATCTGACCGAGGCCTTCTACTGGCTTACCAGTCCACTCCTTTAAAAATTATGGTTATCATTATATCCATTTCAATTATAATAAAAATAATCAAACTATAATACAAATAAACAGAAGGAAAATTATTGAAAGTAATTAGATTTGATTGCTATAAGTAATTTTGTAGGGGAATTGTAGACAGGAATATTGACAAATGAATAGAAATTATTTAATAAAGAAATCGGGAGACGAAGAATAATCTTTCCACAACTCATTTTTAATCGCAGTTATCTGTAAGGTACATTAACTCTCCTACGAGACCATCCATAACAAACACTTAACATCCAGGCTCGGGTTTAGTGCTGGAACAATAACTAGTCACACACTAACACACTCTCCCCAGACGGGATAGAGAGAGGAGGAAGAAAGGAAGTGGCTCCCTTACCTTCGTGTGTTAGTGTGTGACTAGTTGATGATCCACGTCAGACTGAAACGGTGTCATAAGTTTCTTTCTTTCTATTTGTGTATTATTCTAATCACTGTATCGTGCCTTTTTTCTTTCTATGTCCATACGTTCCTCTCAGTGTGCAAATCTACTCCAGGCTACGTCGGTTGTGGGCCTAGATCTCTGCCACTGAAATTTTGACTACCTCTAGTACAAATTTTCTTTATGAGGTTAAAATCCAGATATCCTGGGAAGAAATGTTTTTTTTTTTCCTCTGGGTATTAATGACTTATGTTTTCCCGCTGCCCAATCTCGGTTGGGACTTGTGTTTGAGACCCTGATCAGTCAGGTTGTTATTGATGGCTACTGGAAACCCGGTGTAGTCATCGTGTGTTGTTCATCGGAAGAAACATATTGGAAAGCATTTTTTTTCCATTGATGTTTGTGGAGTTATCTCTTATTTTGGCAGACTCGGCGTGGCAGACGCAGGGTGGCACACCCCAGTGTGGCAGGTCCAGAGGACAGACCCATTGTGGAAGATCCAGTGTGGCAGAACTACTGAAATTTGGCTGACCCTGTGTGGGAGACCTGCTGCGGAAGCCAAGTGTGGCAGACCAAGTGTGGCACACACAGTGAGGTAGACCTAGTTTGGAAGACCTATTTTGGAGGACCCAGTGTCGCAGACTCGGTTTGGCAGACCAAGTGTGGCACACCCAGTGTGGAAAATCCAGTGTAGCAGACTCAATGTGGCAGACCCAGTGTTAAAGACCCAGTGTGGCAGTCCGAGTGCAACAGATCCACTGTACAAGACGCTCTTGCTGCGAGGTGGAAGGGATGGCAGGCACAAAGAGAGCCAAGAAAAGACGAAGATAAATAGAAAAAAAATAGAAATAGGGAGAACACGAGAGGGAAGAGAGGACTGATTACTCTGGTCTAAACCAAAATCGCTACGTAGATAAAGCTAGTTATCCTTTACTAATAATGGGTTACTGAATACTTTAACGAAGCTTGAAATTGCAATTTGGTTCTATTTATAAATATATAGACTCAGGCCTCTTGTTTTGTTTATAACGAAACCACTGGATGGTGAGACGTCTACAAGATACCCAGACGTTTCATGTATCTAATTCATCATCTCGTCGGTACTGTGTGCCATTGATCCTTAGCCAAGGAAGAAAAGAAAATAAACTGGACAAGGGAAATGCTCTTGATCCAAACCCACAACGCGTAATTTTTTAAACATATATACAGTATCTAACAACCACAATGCGCATTTTTTTAAATACATACAATTTCCTATAGAAAATCTATTGTTATTATGTTCGTATTCTTTTTCAGCTATCCCCACAAAAAAAAAAAAACTCTTTTATTGCTCCGGAGCAGAATTGTTCAAAATTTGTAGACCAATGTTACTTTCCCTAGTCATCTGTTTATGTGTCTTACGTTTTAGTCAATGGTTGCCGACACCGTCTACAGAATACAGATACACGGATATTGAAACAATTTGTCTGAGTTATATACCACTGAACTATTTAACTGGAATATAAACACTGAATCACAAACACTGGAGTATAAACATCAGAACATAATCACCAGAACATAAACACCAGAACATAAACGCTAGAACATAAACGCCAGAACATAAACACCAGAAAATAAACACCAGAACATAGACGCCAGAACATAAACACCAGAACATAAACACCAGAATATAAACACCAGAACATAAACACCAGAACATAAACACCAGAACATAAACGCCAGAACATAAACACCAGAACATAAATACCAGAACATAAACAAAAGAACATAAACACCAGAACATAAACACAGAACATAAACACTACTGATGAACAATCAAGAAATGAAAATGTAATTTGCAATGATCTATATTTAATAGAACTCCAGCAGTATATTCCAGTTATCACCTGAGTGAGTTATACTGACTGCTACCATCACTGCTACCATCACTGCTACCATCACTGCTACCATCACTGCTACCATCACTGCTACCATCACTGCTACCATCACTGCTACCATCACTGCTACCATCACTGCTACCATCACTGCTACCATCACTGCTACCATCACTGCTGCCAGCACTGCTACCATCACTGCTACCATCACTGCTACCATCACTGCTACCATCACTGCTACCATCACTGCTACCATCACTGCTACCATCACTGCTACCATCACTGCTACCATCACTGCACCATCACTGCGCAGCACTGCTACCATCACTGCTACCAGCACTACTATCAGCACTGCTACCATCACTGCTACCAGCACTACTATCAGCACTGCTACCATCACTGCTACCAGCGCTACTATCAGCACTGCTACCATCACTGCTACTATCACTGCTACCATCACTGCTACCATCACTGCTACCATCACTGCTACCATCACTGCTACCATCACTGCTACCATCACTGCTGCCAGCACTGCTACCATCACTGCTACCAGCACTACTATCAGCACTGCTACCATCACTGCTACCAGCACTACTATCAGCACTGCTACCATCACTGCTACTATCACTGCTACCATCACTGCTACCATCACTGCTACCATCACTGCTACCATCACTGCTACCATCACTGCTACCATCACTGATACCATCACTGCTGCCAGCAATGCTACCATCACTGCTACCAGCACTACTATCAGCACTGCTACCATCACTGCTACTATAACTGCTACCAGCACTGCTACCATCACTGCTGCCAGCACTGCTACCATCACTGCTACCAGCACTACTATCAGCACTGCTACCATCACTGCTACTATCACTGCTACCATCACTGCTACCATCACTGCTACCATCACTGCTACCATCACTGCTACAATCATTGCTACCATCACTGCTACCATCACTGCTACCATCACTGCTACAAGCACTGCTACCATCACTGCTACTATCACTGCTATCATCACTGCTACCATCACTGCTACCGTCACTGCTACCAGCACTGCTACCATCACTGTTACTCACACTGTTACCATCACTGCTAGCATCACTGCTACCATCACTGCTACCAGCACTGCTACCAGCACTGCTACCATCACTGCTATTATCACTGCTACCATCACTGCTACCATCACTGCTACCATCACTGCTACCAGCACTGCTACCAGCACTGCTACCATCACTGCTATTATCACTGCTACCATCACTGCTACCATCACTGCTACCATCACTGCTACCATCACTGCTACCAGCACTGCTACCATCACTGCTACCAGCACTGCTACCAGCACTACCAGCACTGCTACCATCACTACTACCATCACTGTTATCATCACTGCTACCAGCACTGCTACCAGCACTGCTACCAGCACTGCTACCAGCACTGCTACCAGCACTGCTACCAGCACTGCTACCATCACTGCTACCATCACTGCTACCATCAATGTTTCCCTCACTGTTTCCATCACTTCTACCATTAACTCCCACACATACAACATCAGTCCATCTAATACACAACACAAAACACACACCTAACTATCACCCACACAAAAACCACCCATCATGAACAAAAAGTCACAATACCGTGACTGGAACAATACACTGATAACCCTGTAAACACAGGAGAGAGGAGCTTATGAAGACGTCTGGAGAACTTATGAGACGTGTTCTTAATCTTCTCCGTGCTATGTGCGAGTTATGTGTGTAAAGCATCCATGCAGCTAACACCCACACACACACAAAACACCCATCCAAATAAAACACACACACACACACAACACCCATTCAACTAACACTGACACACACAACACCCATACAACTAACAACAACACCCATCCAAATAACACCCACACATGCACAACACCTATGCAAGTAACAACCATACCTACAGAACACCCATCTAACTAACAACCACACACACAACACAAATCCAACTGACAACCACACATACACAACACCCATCCAACTAACAACCATACCTACAGAACACCCATCCAACTAACAACCATACCTACAAAAGACCCATCCAACAAAGAACCACACACACACAACATCCATGCAACTAACAGACACAATACCCACACAACTAACTCCCCCATAACTAACACCCACGCAACTAAAACATACACAATAATCGCCTACACATCTAAGGCACACAATAAACATCCACACAACTAACACAGACACAAACAACAAATAACAGCGACAGAAATAACAGCAACACCTATAACAGCGGCTCAGACTCTGAGCCTTCACTCACCTGACACCCAACCATGTCTGTTTTTCCTGAAATCAAACCCTCTCTACTTTCCTGTCACTCACTGCTCTGCTGTCACTCCCCTGCTTTCTTGTCACTAACTTCTCTGTTTGTTGTCAATTTGCTAATTGTCACTCACTGCTCTGTTCTCACTCACTGCCTTGCTGTCACTCATTGCTCTGTTGTCACTGCTCTATTGTCACTCACAGCTCTGTTTTCACTCACTGCTCTCTTGTCACTGATTTCTTGTTGCTTACTGTTCTGTTGTAACTCAGTGCTCCTCCGCGCTCACTCAGTGCTCTGTTGTCACTCACTGCTCTGTTGTCACTGATCTGCTTGTTGTCACTCATTGCTCTGTTTGCTGTCACTGCTCTATTTTTTTGTTACTGCTTTGTTTACTGTCACTGCTCAATTGTCACTCACTGTTTTGTTTGTTGTCACTCACTCTGTTTAGTGTCACTCACAGCTCTGCTGTCACTGCTCGGTTTGGTGTTACTCACTGTTCTGTTTATTGTCACTGTTGTCACTCTCCCTGCTGCTCTTGTCACTCGTCCTGCTTTTGTATTACTCTCCCTGCTGTTGTTTCTCTTTCTGCTGTTGCTTTCGCTCTCCCTGCTGCTGTTGTCACTCTTCCTGCTGTTATTGTGACTCTCTTTGCTGTTGTTGTAACTCTTCATGCTGTTTCTGTCACTCCCTGCTGCTTTTGTCATCTCCCTGCTGTTGTTGTCACTCTCCCTGCTGTTGTTGTCACTCTCCCTGCTGTTTCTGTCACTCCCTGCTGCTTTTGTCATTCTCCCTGCTGTTGTTGTCACTCTCCCTGCTGCTGTTGTCACTCTCCTTGCTGCTGTTGTCACTCTCCTTGCTGTTTCTGTCACTCCCTGCTGCTTTTGTCACTCTCCCTGCTGTTGCTGTCACTCTCCCTGCTGCTTGTGTCACTCTCCCTGCTGTTGTTGTCACTCTCCTTGCTGCTGTTGTCACTCTTCCTGCTGTTATTGTCACTCTCCTTGCTGTTGTTGTCACTCTCCCTGCTGTTTCTGTCACTCCCTGCTGCTTTTGTCACTCTCCTTGCTGTTGTTGACACTCTCGTTGCTGTTGTTGTCACTCTCCTTGCTGTTTCTGTCACTCCCTGCTGCTTTTGTCACTCTCCCTGCTGTTGCTGTCACTCTCCCTGTTGTTGCTGTCACTCTCCCTGCTGTTGTTGTCACTCTCCTTGCTGTTATTGTTACTCTCCCTGTTGTTGCTGCTCTCCCTGCTCTGTCGTTACTCCCTTCTCTGTTGCCAACCTCCCTGCTGTTTGTCGTCACTCTCCCTGCTGTTTGTCGTCACTCTCCCTGCTGTTTGTCGTCACTCTCCCTGCTCTTTTTCGTCACTCTCCCTTCTGTTTGTTATCACTCGCTCTGCTGTTTGTTGTCATTCTACCTTGTCTCTTTGCTGTCAGTCTCCCTGTTGTTTGTTGTCACTCTTCCTGATCTTTGTTGCCACTCTCCGTGATGTCTGTTGTCACTCTCCCTGGTGTTGTCACTCTCTCCTCTGTTGACGCTCACTGCTCTGTTGTCACTCACTGCTCTTTTGTCACTCACTGCTCTGTTGTCATTAACTGCTCTGTCTGTTGTCACTTTTCTGTTGTCACTCACTTTCCTGTTGTCACTCTCACTTCTCTAATTCTCTTCTCGTCAATACATTGTGCACAGGGCGGCACCCACAACTATATACTGGCACTGGAATGTTTCCCAATATTCATGACACAATACTTGAAAATTTGATACCGATCAAATACGGTGTTCTTTGAGCAATAAACGATACTTTGTGAGAAATTAAATGAAAATGTTGCTGAGAATATTCCAAGAAATAGGAATCTTCAACTCCTTAAATGTTAAAATGGGAATTTTCCACCATTAAACTTTAAGATGGGTCTCTTCCCTGATTAAACTTAAAAACACCATAAAATCTCGCCCTTTCTTTTTTGCAGTTGTCTGTTTTTTCTGGTACACTCAACTGAAGGATAAATATTTTATTCGTATTTAATAAATATTCAATTTAATAAAATTGGCAAAAAATATTAAACTGGTACACAGCACAAAATTATTACAGAAAGTACATTTATTTAAGTTATATCAGTATTCAGAGTGTTATGACATTTGGAACACTTGACTTAATTAAAGTGTTAAATTAAAATTTACACAACTCGAATTGAGTGACAAGATGTGTATTACGAACACTATGTACAGGAGTTGTATATGAGTGTACCACATGGTGTTAAAGGCAAAGACAGAAGTCAGAGAGAGAGCACCGTTCTTCAACCAGCCTAGAGGCAAGTCTGGCTAGTGCTGACTGTGAGTGAACCACGTCACAACAGCATTTGGCGGACTCGCCTATGATTGGACAATGAACCAATGTACTGGTTTAACGATGGGTACCCTTACCGTTAAACCCTTAACACCTGGTTCGCTGGTTGGGAGGCAGCCTATATGGGAGTGTGTACATATGCCGAATAAAGTGTAACGTACCTTTGCATGCCACAATGTGTTTTAATAAAGCTCAGCAGTGGTAAAAGTTTGAAGCCGATTGGAAAAGACATAATCCAGTAACTGATACCAACGATTCCATGATTTTTAACTACCGTATTTTCCAACATATAAGGCGCGCCTATTTTTGCACAGAAAGTCTTGGAAAATCAACCTGCTTCTTATATGCTCAAGGTCAGGGTCAAGGGTAGGCTTTAGGTTACGATTTAGTGTAAAGTAAGAGGGTAATTAACCCCTGAATATGATTACTGATTTACCGTTATGATAGGCTTGTCGTGCGCCTTATATGCCGGAAAATACGGCATTTCTGTAAACTTTCGAATTCGCAGCTAATGAGAATCAGTCATCTTATAGAATGCAGTGTCAATAATATGTTCAAGCCAGTGAGAAAAAAGAACATTTATTATTGAATAAAAAATATATCAAGCAAATCAAGATTTATAGCAGCCAATAGTAGCGTGAGCTCTGTGTTGAGGAAACCACAATAGTTGTTAGATTTGAAACCGATCTAATGAGTCATTCTCTTGTTATGGAGTCAGAGTTTTTTTTACTATTTCACTTGAAACTTGTATGACCAGAGCTTTATTAAGATGGGGGAGGAAGAAGGATGGGGGGTAATAAAGGTAAGTGGCCTAACCACTTTGGCCCAATTTATACAACTGTGTGTGTGTGTGTGTGTGTGTGTGTCTGTTGTGTTATTCATGAATACATTAAGTTCATAAGATAGGTATCACTCCTGCCCATCAGTTACACACAGTTATACCAGCTGTATACCTGCATGCCACTGAGTTGAAAAGATGCATACTTTTTGCAATTGCCTTTTTTTGCGCAAGAGGTCGGTCGTAAGGCTGTTGTTGCAGATGGTGGTTGCAGGGCGTTCGATGGAGATTGGCTGCTATACACACACACACAACCCGCACATATAAAAAAGAGAGGAGCTTACGACGACGTTTCGGTCCGACTTGGACCATTTACAAAGTGTGACTTTGTAAATGGTCAAGTCGGACCGAAACATCGTCCTAAGCTCCTCTCTATTTTATATGTGCGGGTAGTGTGTGTATTGTTCCAGTCACGGTATTGTGCCTTTTTTGTTATTTATTGGCTGCTAACCTGGAGTTAGTTGGCTCAACAGTTTCTGAGGAGGTGTCCTGTCGTAAGATGTTTGACAGATGTTACAAGGTTAGTTGTAAGGTGTAGTCTGTTTGAAGTAAGTCTCCCAAAATTGGGAGTATCATTCTGTGGGTTCTGTGGGGAAGGGGGAAGGGGGAAGGTGCTTATGATGTAGTCGGTGGTGCTCGTTAGTTGTGGAGGGTTTTCTCTGTTACAGAGTTCTTGCATGTCATATAGTTGTCTCTTTTTTAGTTTATCTAGCCTGACATTTATTGCAACGATCTCCTGTTGGATGTGTAGGTCCTCCATCCTGATTCTGTCTCTAAGCCTGGTGCCAGTGATAAAGCGGAGTGCTCTGTTCTGGACTCTTTGAAGCTGCAGCATGTTGGATTTAGTTGTTAGTGACATTGGTACACAAGGGTATTCAAGCAAAGGTCTTATCATCATTTTATAAAGGTGCTTCTTGATGTGAGTGGGGCTTCTTTGAATCTCAATAGTTGACTGAGGATAATTTTTGCTAGGTTCACCTTTTTGGTGACGTGAGATGTGAAGTGGAGTAATCTGTTGATCTCGTAACCCAGGATCTTGTCTGGGTTTCTAATAGCGATACGTGTACCTCTGATGAAGATACCCCCTTTTTTTCTTCTATGGTTGATGCAAAACAGCTGATAGTTCTTCATTCATTTTCTCTATTACTCTCCTGTGCTTGTTTTTACCTGATATGGGGTGGATGATAATACATGGATAACATCATCTGCAAATTGGGTGATGATGGTATCATTGAATTCAGGCTGGGGGAGGTTGTTTACATATATATTGAATAGTATAGGGCTGAGGCACGAGCCCTGTGGTACTCCAGCTGTCGGTGTGAAAGGTGCTGCTGACTTTCCATTGAAGGTGGGGATGATGCTTCTGCCTGTTAAGAAGTTGTATATTAGCCTAAGAAAGGTCCAGTTGTGGTCCGGAAGGTCGGCAAGTTTGAATATGAGGTCGTCGTGCCACAGACTGTCGAAGTCTTTGTGTACGTCCCTAGTTGCAATTAAGGCCAGGTTCTCTTGTTTCCTCAGACTGTCCACTGCATCAAAGATGATATTTATAGCATGTTGAGTTCCACGGTGGGTCCTGAAGCCAAACTGCTTTTCAGTGAAGAGGTGGTTGAATTCCATGTAGAAGTTCAGTTTGTTGGAGATGATTTTTTCGAAGACTTTGCCAGTGACTTCCAGTAAAGAGATGGGTCTGTAATTCTCTTGTTTCCATTTGTCCTTATTGGGTTTGACGATGAAAATCATCCTTGTTGTCTTAAATGCCACTGGGAAGTGTCCAGACGCCAAGACGGCATTAAACGACTTTTACCAGAGACATCTTGCAGTTGCAGGGTAGGTACTTTAATTGTTTTGCTGTTATACCATGAGGGGCCAGGGGCCTTATTTCTCATTCGGCCGATGACCTGGTTCGTCACTCTGAGGGTAATTGGTCTGGTGAGAGGGTGTTCTTTTCAAGGGAAGATGTATCAATTAATGGTATTGGGTGGACGTCCTCCCAGTTTTCGTCCCGCCATTGGTTGACCCACTGGTAGTGGTTATTGTTTAATCTTCTACTGTAATTGTGCGAGAGAATTTTCTCCCACACCTCACCCATCAGCTTGGTCTTGTGAGTCCTCGAGCAGGGTAGTCACTTTGGAAATAAATGGTATAAAATACCGACACAATGGAAAAATAAACACATTTTATTTAAATTACCATTTATCTCCCACACAAATTACGATATCAAAGTCGTAATAACCTGCCTCTTGTTTTGAGAAGGACCTGCCTTGTATGGGCCAGTAGGCCTGTTGTAGTGTTCCTCTGTTCTTGTGTTCCATCTCGCCCCTAAGATGAATCAGCCGTTAAGTATTGTATACGTTCAGAAGAGGTAAACTGAAAATTACTGAAGGTGATTTAACGGGAATAAAAAATTCACACTATATTACACATAAAATGGTCATATTTGCAGCTACACATCTGCCTTTCACTCTCCTCCCTCGTCAAATTTTTTGGGCAACTATTTTTGAATTTTGAAGGTCCGCCACTGTGGGTTTTGGAAGTTGTGCGAGTCATTCCAGGATGTCGGGAACGGGTTCAATAACTTTGTTCACAGGGAACGTGAACATGCCAGTTGTTCCAAGTATTTAATCCTCGTTACTGTACACAAGTGTTGAAAATTTGATGGCGATTGAATGAAGCAGTCTCGAGTTATGAGCGAAGTAATATGGCAAAGTTGGAGGAAGAAGTAAAAGAAAAAAATAGAAAATTGGAAACAAAATTCAGGTAACCTTTTAAATGATTTGTGTAAAAAAAAAAGTAGGCGATATCTAACAAACTGGATACCTTATGAAGATATTATTCCTGACATATTCGGTGCTGTTTTTTTTTTTAAATTGAAGATTAGTTTTCTACGTGGAACCTCAGTAGTTAATATACTGTGTGTGTGTGTGTGTGTGTGTTTGTGTGTGTGTGTGTGTGTGTGTGTGTGTGTGTGTGTGTGTGTGTGTGTGTGTGTGTGTGTGTGTGTGTGTGTGTGTGTGTGTGTGTGTGTGTGTGTGTGTGTGTGTGTGTGTGTGTGTGTGTGTGGAGAGCTAAAACAAACTTGGCCAGCACCTCTGGTGATTGCCTCCCACAACGAGCGGAATAAAACACAAGAAAACACCAGACAAGTTTGTTGTAAGTTTTTTGAGTGTAGTTAATCAGCACCGAGAGTTTTATGGTTATCCTTTGCACTGTTTGACTAATGTTGACACTGATGGAAAGCTTGTATACGGTGAAGTGTTGGGGATTTTCTGGTAAATGCTGGCACTTCTTAATGTACGCAGGCTCTCTGGGGTAATATTAAAATAATATTACTTTTGTTTAGTTTGTATTATGATTGAAGGTGTTAAGTGTTACAGTGACTTTTGGCACTGATAGACGATGGAGGAGTTGGCACTAATACCGTAGGTGGGTGGGTTAAATTGTTGTTGTTATGTGGGCAGTGTTAGGTGAGTAGTGTTGCAGAGGATGTGGCACTAACAGATGAGCGGTGGAAGTGTTAGAATATCTGTTAGCACTTATTGATGAGTGGTGGAAGTGTTACAATATATGTTAGCACTTATTGATGAGTGGTGGAAGTGTTACAGTGAATACAGGCACGATTGATGGGTAGTGGAAGTGCTACATTGAATACAGGCACTGATTGATGGGTACTGGAAGTGTTACATTGAATACAGGGACGATTGATGGATAGTGGAAGTGCTACATTGAATACAGGCACGATTGATGGATAGTGGAAGTGCTACATTGAATACAGGCACGATTGATGGGTACTGGAAGTGTTACATTGAATACAAGCACTGTTTGATGGGTACTGGAAGTGTTACATTGAATACAGGGACGATTGATGGATAGTGGAAGTGCTACATTGAATACAGGCACTGATTGATGGATAGTGGAAGTGCTACATTGAATACAGGCACTGATTGATGGATAGTGGAAGTGCTACATTGAATACAGGCACTGATTGATGGATAGTGGAAGTGCTACATTGAATACAGGCACTGATTGATGGATAGTGGAAGTGCTACATTGAATACAGGCACTGATTGATGGGTAGTGGAAGTGCTACATTGAATACAGACACTGATTGATGGGTACTGGAAGTGCTACATTGAAACAGGCACTGATTGATGGGTACTGGAAGTGCCACATTGAATACAGGCACTGATTGATGGGTCCTGGCTCCTAAATGGCTGCTCAATATCCTGTCTAGGGGCATTTAAATTACACTGAAAAAAACACAGCAACTCTCGGGTCAGAATGCACTCATATGTTAAACAATATTAATTTAGGAAGGAAGGACAAAAACTCACTTATTCAAAAATATGTCTATATATTAAAGTAAATTATATACAACTTATAACCTACTACAAAAAATCACCACACTCCAGTTTACTAAATACTAAATACGTATTTATAAACATGGAGGCTCCATGACCCCCCCCCCCCCTTTCCTGCTAGTTACTTAGCCTACAGTTAAAACGTTAGTCTTCAAAACAAACCCTTTCAAACACTAGGGTCTTAAAAGAAAAAACATGAGAGCACGTAAATACAAAATTACTTATATTATACACAAAAAAAACTCACCAAACCACCTACTCACACTACTACCTAAACATGATGACATCACCCCGTCACCACCCGTCTCGTTCTAAACTAAACACCTCATCTGCTCCTGTCTTAGCCACTCTGTGACTGGAATAAAACGCGTCTCCTTCCAGTACAAATTCGGAACTATGACATTGTATGGAGCGGTTTTTTATAAAATATTTTACTGCGTAACAGTAGTGGAAGTGAATACTGGCACTGATTGATGGGCAGTGAAAGTGTTGGAGAAGAGATGGTGGATAAAGTGCTTCAGTGACTCTTGGCACTAATAAATATATGACAGAAGTATCGCAGCCATCACCTCGAGCTCAGTAATTCTATAAATGTTAGTTAGCATTGTTCAGTATTCGTGTCTGACATCATTGTTAGTTGGCTAGTGGCGTACTTGACTGCGTGGTAGGTAGTTGACTGGCCGATGGTAGTGTTTGGAGGTTGTTAGCCTTGTTTGCTGCCTGCTTGCATTGTTAACATTGCTGGATGGTTGTTAGCAAGATGGCAGTCATGGAAGATGGCAGTTATGGAAGATGGCAGTCATGGAAGATGGTAGTCATGGAAGATGGCAGTCATGGAAGATGGCAGTCATGGAAGATGGCAGTCATGGAAGATGGTAGTCATGAAAGATGGCAGTCATTGATAATGGCAGTCATGGAAGATGGGAGTCATTGAAGATGGCAGTCATTGAAGATGGCAGTCATTGAATATGGCAGTCGTGTAAGATGGCAGTCATTGAAGATGGCAGTCATTGAAGATGGCAGTCATTGAAGATGGCAGTCATTGAATATGGCAGTCGTGTAAGATGGCAGTCATTGAAGATAACAGTCATGTAAGATGGCAGTCATGGAAGATGGCAGTCATGTAAGATGGCAGTCATGTAAGATGGCAGTCATGTAAGATGGCAGTCATGTAAGATGGCAGTCATGTAAGATGGCAGTCATGTAAGATGGCAGTCATGTAAGATGGCAGTCATGTAAGATGACAGTCATGTAAGATGGCAGTCATGTAAGATGGCAGTCATGTAAGATGACAGTCATGTAAGATGGCAGTCATGTAAGATAATTGTCATGTAAGATGGCAGTCATGGAAGATGGCAGTCATGTAAGATGGAAGTCATGGAAGATGCAGTCGGAAGATGGGGCATGCAGATAAGATAGTAGTCATGGAAGATGGTAGTCATGTAAGATGGCAGTCATGTAAGATGGCAGTCATGTAAGATGGCAGTCATGTAAGATGGCAGTCATGTAAGATGGCAGTCATGGAAGATGGCAGTCATGTAAGATGGCAGTCATGGAAGATGGCAGTCATGTAAGATGGCAGTCATGGAAGATGGCAGTCATGTAAGATGGCAATCATGGAAGATGGCAGTCATGTGAAGATGGCAGTCATGTAAGATGGCAGTCATGTAAGATGGCAGTCATGTAAGATGGCAGTCATGTAAGATGCAGTCATGTAAGATGGCAGTCATGTAAGATGGCAGTCATGTAAGATGGCAGTCATGTAAGATGGCAGTCATGTAAGATGGCAGTCATGTAAGATGGCAGTCATGTAAGATGGCAGTCATGTAAGATGGCAGTCATTGAAGATGGCAGTCATGTAAGATGGCAGTCATGTAAGATGGCAGTCATGTAAGATGCAGTCATGTAAGATGGCAGTCATGTAAGATAGCAGTCATGGAAGATGGCAGTCATGTAAGATGGCAGTCATGTAAGATGGCAGTCATGAAGATGGCAGTCATGTAAGATGCAGTATGAAGATGGCATTTATATATTATTATTAGTAGTAGTATTATAACTATTATTATTATTATATTTATTTGAGAATTGGTTTTGAGCTTGTATGGTTTATACAGTGTCTGGTAAATGGGAGGTACACAGCTTTAATCTAAGGAACGAGACAGTAGCTCCAGTTACCTTGACCAAAAATCCTTCAGCAACATCAAGATAAAATCCCCAGGCCTCTAGACCTACCTCGCCTCTGTGTCTGCAGGCTGAACCGTCATGTCATTCTGCGTTCTACTGGCAATGACCAATCGATTTATTATTATTATTATCATTATTATTATTATTATTATTATTATTATTATTATTATTATTATTATTATTATTATTATTATTATTATTATTATTATTATTATTATTATTAATAATTTTTATTTCTACAAGTACATATACAAGGAATGCAGACTTAGCTGACATCAGTGACATATTACTACGTATATAGAAAGCCCCTTGTTATGCAGAGCATTTCTGGCAAATTAAGTCAGTTTTGTCCCCAGGATGCGACCCACATTAATCAACTAACACGCAGGTACCTTTTTTAGTGATAGGTGAACAGGGACAGTAGGTGTCTTAAAGAAACACTTACTAATGTTTCCAGTCGTACCTGGGATCGAACGACGGATTTCAGTGTGTGAGCTGAGTGCGCTAGCAATAGAGCTACGAGACTCCCAATCTGAATACATGTGAATAAATCCAATGGATCTTGGAGTTGGCTTACACCCGAACAGCCAGGTTCAGGATGTGACTCCCAGCGGGCAAGGAAAGAATTTCAAACGATATTAATGTTTTCTCGACTGGAAATGCACTTTTTAGTTAAATACATGTCATACTGAGTGTTGGCTTACACCCATGGACGGACTTCATGCAACATGCACGTAAGTACGGATTTAGTGCAACATGCATGCAATTGCAGACTTGGGACAACGTGCCTTTAGGTTTGGACTTATAAAAACAACATGCATGCAAATAAAAACTTCATACGACAAGCATGTACGTGCAGACTTGATACAACGTACATGTACGTACAGATTTTTTACAACATCTATGTAAGTACGAACTTAGCAATGTACAACATTGTACTGTACCCAGTACAGGAATACCAACAACTTCAAGTGTACAAACGAGCACAATCAGTAACTGGGAACCATATTTACGACGACGTTTCGCTCAGGCAGCAAACTTGTCCTAAGTGATAGATTGTGTTGTGGGTGGCACGTTATACAGGCCTAGAACAGGAACATAGTCAGGGGTTAATACAAGATTTTAAATGGTTTTTAGGACTTGACGTGCTGTTGGAGTGTAAGCAAGGTAACATTTATGAAGGGTTTCAGGGAAACCGGCAGGCCGGACTTGAGTCCTAGAGGTGGGAAGTTAATGAAGGAGGGGTGTTAATGTTGCAGTTTTGTAGCTGTAGTGTAAGCACGCCTCTGGCAAGACAGTGATGGAGTGAGTGATGATAAAAGTTTTTCTTTGTCGGGCCACCCTGCGTGTTAATAAAAATTTTTTTTAGAAAATATTGAGTGGCGCTGCAGACGTCCTACTGGACCATGTTGGGAAAGTATTAGACACAGTCTCGTGGTTAGTGGTAGTCAAGCAGTACCATAGCTAGTAGCAGTAATGTTAGTAGTAGTAGTAGAAGTAGTTGTGGTAGAGTAGTAATAATAACAGATGTAGTAGAGTAGCAATATTAGTTGTAATAGTTGTAGAGTAGTAGTAATAAGAGTAGTAGAGGTAGTAGCAGTAGTGGTAGTAATAGTAGTAGAAGTAGAGTAGAAGTACTAACAGTAGTGTAGTAGTAGTAGTAACAGTAGTGGCCGTATTAGCATCAGCATCAGCAGCATAAATAGTAGTAGTACTAGCAATAGTAACTGCAGTGTGGTAGTAGCAGTAGTAGTAGCTGTTGTGGTTGTAGTCGTAGTAGTAGTAGTAGTAGTAGTAGTAGTGGTATTGGTGGTAATAATGTAGTAGTGATAGTCTTAGTAGTAAGATAGTAGTAGTGGTAGTAGTTTTGTAGAAGCAGTTGAAGTCGTAGTAGTAGAAGGAGTACTGGAGGTAGTAGTAGTAGTAGTAGTAGCAGTAGAGGTAGTAATAGTAGCAACTGTCAATCAATCATTAAGCTTTATATCATAATATACAGTACAGTGTAAAAACCCACCACACATTGACACATAAGCAAAATAAAATGCCACTGTGCAATACTGCGCTGTAACAAGGGGTACAGTCCCTCCATGTAACAAGGGGTACAGTCCCTCCATGTAACAAGGGGTACAGTCCCTCCATGTAACAAGGGGTACAGTCCCTCCATGTAACAAGGTACAGTCCCTCCATGTAACAAGGGGTACAGTCCCTCCATGTAACAAGGGGTACAGTCCCTCCATGTAACAAGGGGTACAGTCCCTCCATGTAACAAGGGGTACAGTCCCTCCATGTAACAAGGGGTACAGTCCCTCCATGTAACAAGGGGTACAGTCCCTCCATGTAACAAGGTACAGTCCTCCATGTAACAAGGGGTACAGTCCCTCCATGTAACAAGGGTACAGACACAACTTGTAAAAGGGACAGTCTCCATGTAACAAGGCAGCCCTCATGTAACAAGGGTACAGTCCCTCCATGTAACAAGGGGTACAGACACAACTTGTAACAAGGGGTACAGTCCCTCCATGTAACAAGGGGTACAGTCCCTCCATGTAACAAGGGGTACAGACACAACTTGTAACAAGGGGTACAGTCCCTCCATGTAACAAGGGGTACAGACACAACTTGTAACAAGGGGTACAGACACTTCAAGTACTGATTGGTAACCAGGCTTCGTAATCCCACCAATTACAATTAAAGCTAGAGAGGAGATTGCTTGCAGCGACCTAACTGATGTAACACAAGGGACATTCTTAAATAATAATAATAATAATAATAATAATAATGTACAAGAATGGTATACAATACCGTCAAGATGAAATTAAGACACATGTGCAACATCTGGGTATTTTTAATGTAGACGTTTCGCCCTCCAGTGGCTTTATCAATACAGATTCAAGGACATAATATTGTCGGTATTGTATTCCATTCTTGTACAACTTGTTAGACATTGCAACATCATGGAATCTTGGTTCTGAGGACATGTACAACTGACCCATCACTTTGGGTATGACCTACTTCCACTGGGGAATCCCACCTAACAGTGACTATGCCCTCGTCTGCTACCCGTCGCTTTCCACCTGACGTTAGTATATAAGCGCCAGCATCCTTGCCTCTGCTCCAGAACCTCCACGACTTCGGTGCTGTTAACACCAACTCCAAGGCTGAGGGACTGATTACCTCATCTTTTGTATATAGTTCTACTGTCTTCAAATTATGTCCTAGAATTTGTATTGATAAAGCCACTGGATGGCGAAACGTCTACAATAAAGATACCCAGATGTTGCACGTGTCTTAATTTCATCAATAATAATAATAATGAGAAGTAACGTAGATTTTATCAAAAGAAAAAGAGGAGTAACAAGAAAATATTGTTTTAATCAAGAGCCCTTCACCATTATCAAGGCTCCCTCCCTTCCTCAAATTTTATGTGATGAATAAAAGTGACGACCTCAAAGCTGAATAAATCGTAATTAACCGGCAATTTTCTAGCAGAACAGTTGGTTAATGTTGGGACAGAAATATTGTATATAGTTTGCTCTCCAAATTATGCTTGCATTAGTATGTACTGAGGCTGTAACGTGACCATCGGAGGCTCGAGCCTCCATTACTCCTTGCTCTATGTGATCCAAACGAATTTAGCAGTTCAATTATATGATGGTAATTATATATGATGGTAAATTCTCGAAAAAGTAAATTTTGTTGTATGTTTCTGCAGTGGACAATACAATAATGTTGCCGTAATATGAAGAGCCGATGTGTTTTCTTCCTCAAGGGAATGATGATGATGCTATTGATTGATATTATGGACACAAACTATGACCACTTGTCCTTATGGAATATTGACAGTGAGGTACACAGGAAAAACAGACAGCATAGCTCTTCAGAATCAACACTGAGGCTATGTACCGAAAAGGACTATCTACATCTATCTTGATTGACGACATTAATAAATTAAATTGTATGGTTATAATCATGACTATAGTTTATAGTTTTTAAGGGGGTAATTTTGATGATTCATGTGTTTGTAGGGCTGGTGGCATTTGAATTATTTCTATTAGAGAAATAATTTAAATGTTTAGATTTTATTTTGATGAAATCAGATAATTTTAGATATATTCTCTACATTAATTCTTGTATTAATTGGCTTGATCATGTAATAGGTAGAAACACAACTAATATTAGAGCTGATAAAATTTAGGGAGTGTTCGGCTTATTAGGTACGATTAATATAGTATATATATTACCATGACCTTGAGCATATAAGACGCAGGCTGATTTTCCAAGACTTTTTTTGTAGGGGAAAAAAAAAGTGCGTCTTATATGCCAGAAAATACAGTACGTGATAGAGACTAAACAACCTCAGACTCGTGATCAGCGCACAAAAGTTAGATTAAAACAATATTTTGTTTTCAGAACTGAACAAAAAGTTGAATTTTATTGGCTTGTATAATTTGTGTAATATCATCAGCTATTATGAATTTGTTGAGCAACATAAATGTTGTTTGGTCATTGTATACAAAGTGATTTGCTAGATAATAATTCACTGGAAATGAAATTATTTATGTTGTATGGGAAAATTAAATTCAATTTTCAGAAATTTCAAAGGGATTGATTTTGACACACTTATACACAAATAACCCGCACGTAGGAGTTAGGAGCTTACGACGACGTTTCGGTCCGACTTGGACCATTCATAAGGTCACAGTGTGACTCTGTAAATGGTCCAAGTAGGACCGAAACGTCGTCATAAGGTTCTCGCTATCCTATGGGCGGGTTATTTGTGTATTGTTCCAGTCACGGTATTGTGCCTTTTTGTCCTCTTTTTAAGCACATGATCTAGTTTAAAGCAAACCGAATGCTCCATTAATTTTTGCAACTCTGAAACAGTAATAACGATTCTAATAGTAGACGTTTTACCATTTTTTAATATTCCCTTTCCAGATAACCTTGATAAAGCTTGAGGGAAAGTTACCCACTTACAGTAGAAGTCATAAATCTAAAATATGTGTTTACTTAAATTTTACGTTGCCTTATTACACCCTACGTATTTCAAGTAACTGATTAAGAGTACTTCTGTAAAAAAAAATTTAAGTATGCTCGCAACTACTGTTTCAATTGCTACTGCTGGTGCTACTACTGTTTCTTCCAGTCCTTCTTTTACTACAGCTACTACTGCTGCTGCTACTACTGCTGCTACTACTACTACTTCAGTTACTCTTATCACTATTAATTACTATTAATACAACCACTATTACTGCATTATTATAACAACTGTAATACTTCTACTGTTACTACTAATATTACTATTGATGATGCTGTCACTGCTACTGATAATACTTCTCTAACTGTAAATACTATTATTATCATCATTACTATTATTGGTATTACAGCTTAAAAGGCTACTAATAATGCTGTTACATATACTATTACGTCTATTAATACTCCTAATACAATTTTTGCTTCTACTACGATAAATACTGTTACTATTATTACTGCTACTACTACTACTACTACTACTACTACTACTACTACTACTACTACTACTACTACTACTACATAATAATAATAATAATAATAATAATAATAATAATAATAATAATAATAATATTAATAATACTGACAATTCGTCTATGTATTTTCTCGTATATATTGTGTCTTGCATTGTTAAGATCGCCTGTCTGCGATTGTTTGCATATATATATATATATATATATATATATATATATATATATATATATATATATATATATATATATATATATATATATATATATATATATATATATATATATATATATATATATATATATATATATATATATATATATATATATGTCGTGCCGATTAGGTAAAACTTGCGATTTTGGCTTAAATAGCAACGCTCACCTTGCCATATAAGACAAGTGAAAATTTGTGTATGCAATAATTTCGCCAAAATCATTCTGAACATAACGAAAAAATATATTTCATTGTGTTTGTTTATTATTAAATTAATGTTAACGTATCTAAAATATATTTAGTTGGGTTAGGCTAAATTAAATTGCGTTTGTTGTAATAAGGTTAGGTAGGTTTTCAAAGTTTCTCTTGGTACAAAATTATAAATTCTTACATTAACATAAATGAAAAAATATATCTTTAAACGTATAAGAGAAAATTTTAGAAATGACTTAATTTTAGAGGAGTTCTTGCTAATTGACCAGTTTTACCTAATCTGCACGACATATATATATATATATATATATATATATATATATATATATATATATATATACGTAAATACATAATGCTATATGTGTGAAATTGTTTTATATTATGTAGTATATCTGTCTACTTCTAGTACTGTTGTTGGTACTGCTGCTTCTGCTTCTGATACCACTAGTAATACTGATAATACCACTACTGCTGCTCTAACTAGTTACTGCAACAACAATGTGTTGCACACTCAGGATCCGTTTAACAACAGTTGCATGGTGCACTCCTCTCATGTCATATACTGTAAACGAAGGATCGTATGCTTTTAACAGATATTTGAAAAGGTCTCTATTTAAAACTTTGCATTTACATTCCGCTATACAGTTTGCCAAACAAATCTGACCAGGTATATGACATGCGATATGCGATACACGATATATTTGATATATACGGTGCATTTTCGTTTTGGAAAATATAATAGGCACGTTGATTCTGTGTGAGCTGTGCGATCAATGGTGAGGCGTGGAATGATGAAGTATTTGTCGGTCCCTCTCTCTCTCTGTTGATGCGGGTCAGTGTTGGTGACTGTTGGAGAGAGGTGGTGAGTGTTGGGGATGGTGGGCACGGTTTACAACTGTTCTGAAGTAGTCATGACGGGTGGTAAGTGCTGGGAAGTAGTGACCGGCTCCCTCAGCTGTTGTGGGTCAGTGTTGGTGATTGTTATTGACTCTCCCTTAGCTGTTGTGGGTCAGTGTTGGTGATTGTTATTGACTCTCCCTTAGCTGTTGTGGGTCAGTGTTGGTGATTGTTATTGACTGTTTGTCAGGTTTTTTGGGTCGAGGGTGGTATTGTATTGACTGTTTCCCTCAGCTGTTGTGGGTCAGTGTTGGTGATTGTTATTGACTCTCCCTTAGCTGTTGTGGGTCAGTGTTGGTGATTGTTATTGACTCTCCCTTAGCTGTTGTGGGTCAGTGTTGGTGATTGTTATTGACTGTTTCCCTCAGTTTTTGTGGGTCAGTGTTGGTGATTGTTATTGACTGTTTCCCTCAGCTGTTGTGGGTCAGTGTTGGTGATTGTTATTGACTGTTTCCCTCAGCTGTTGTGGGTC
Organism: Cherax destructor; assembly: GCA_009830355.1. Taxonomy (NCBI): domain Eukaryota; kingdom Metazoa; phylum Arthropoda; class Malacostraca; order Decapoda; family Parastacidae; genus Cherax; species Cherax destructor. The sequence goes on along the minus strand of WNWK01001214.1, from coordinate 103,191 downwards.
AGTGTTGGTGATTGTTATTGACTCTCCCTTAGCTGTTGTGGGTCAGTGTTGGTGATTGTTATTGACTGTTTCCCTCAGCTTTTGTGGGTCAGTGTTGGTGATTGTTATTGACTGTTTCCCTCAGCTGTTGTGGGTCAGTGTTGGTGATTGTTATTGACTCTCCCTTAGCTGTTGTGGGTCAGTGTTGGTGATTGTTATTGACTGTTTCCCTCAGTTTTTGTGGGTCAGTGTTGGTGATTGTTATTGACTGTTTCCCTCAGCTGTTGTGGGTCAGTGTTGGTGATTGTTATTGACTCTCCCTTAGCTGTTGTGGGTCAGTGTTGGTGATTGTTATTGACTCTCTCTCAGCTGTTGCGAGTCAGTATTGGTGAATGTTCTTGACGTCTCCCTTAGTTGATGTGAGTCAGTGTTGATGATAGGCGCACACAGCCAAGGAGATCTTGATAAACCCACTTCTTAGGAAGAACAAAAATCACAATAACTTGGCTGGAAGAATTCATAAATTTTATAAATATATACAGCTATAATTATTTCTGAGTAAATATATTAATATAAATTATTATTATGTAATTTAGAACAAGTAAGAAGTGGCTTATATAATGTAGACTGGTGAGTTGAAGCAGCAGGAGACCAGTGGAAAAAATCCATTAATATAAGTAGGTCATGTCTGTATGTTAGGCAAGCGTTGAAGAATCCCTGAATCAAGAGCCTACTTACACTAGTGGATTTTTTCCAATGGCTGACTACGCCTCCTGTGCCTTCAACTCACTTGTCTACTATATATAAGTCACTTCTCCACATATTCAGTACTTTCTCAAGACTGATAGTCTGAACACAGCGACTCCAGGCTGAAGGACTGATTACCTCAGACTCATCCTCATCTTCCACAGTTCTTCTCTATAAAGATTCCCAAATGTTGCGCCAGTGTTTCATTCTTCAACTTGACGGTTTTCTAAACCACTTACAACACACTTAAAGGTACCCCATCAGAGTTACATCAGATTTTTCCTGTTTTAAAGATACCAAAAGGAACTCTTATTGCTGACCTTTTAATGTCGTAGCGAATAAATATCATCCTGTGGTAATACTTCATTTTTTCAGTGTGTGTGTGTGTGTGTGTTAGTTAGTTAGTTAGTTACCATTTTGTCCTAGGCACATGTCAATTAGACACTAGGCCTGTTGTATGTATGTGTAAGGAAACACTTCGAAATGTTTCTGCCCCACCGGGAATTGAACCCGGCCCCTCCGTGCGTGAAGCGAGAGCTTTACCCACTGGGCCACCGGGGGCGTAATGTGTGTGTGTGTGTGTGTGTGTGTACTCACCTAGTTGTGGTTGCAGGGGTCGATTCATAGCTCCTGGCCCCGCCTCTTCACTGGCCGCTACTGGGTCACGCTCCCTGCTCCATGAGCTTTATCATACCTCTCCTTAAAGCTATGTATGGAACGTGCCTCCACTACATCGTGTGTGTGTGTGTGTGTGTGTGTGTGTGTGTACTCACCTAATTGTGGTTGCAGGGGTCGAGACTCAGCTCCTAGCCCAGCCTCTTCGCTGTCTGCTACTGGGTCTCTGCTCTTTCTGCTCCATGAGCTTTATCATACCTTGTCTTAAAACTATGTATGGTTCCTGCCTCCACTATATCTTTCTCTAGACTATTCCACTTCCTGACTACTCTGTGGCTGAAGAAATGCTTCCTAACATCCCTTTGACTCATCTGATTCTTCAGCTTCCAGTTGTGTTACCTTGTTTCTGTGTTCCCTCTCTGGAACATCCTGTCACTGTCTACCTTGTCAATTCCCCGCAGTATTTTGTATGTCGGTATCATGTCTCCTCTGACCCTTCTTTCCTCCAGTGTTGTTAGTCCTATTTCCCTCAACCTTTCTTCATAAGACAGACCCCTGAGTTATGGAACTAACCTTGTCGCAAACCTTTGCACTTTCTCTAGTTTCTTTACGTGCTTGACCAGGTGTGGGTTCCAGACTGGTGCTGCATATTCTAGTATGGGCCTGACGTACACGGTGTACAGTGTCTTGAACGATTCCTTGTTAAGGTAAGGGAACGCTAATCTTAGGTTTGCCAGTCGCCCATATGTTGCCGCAGCTATCTGGTTGATGTGTCCCTCCGGAGACGTGCTTGGCGTTATACTCACTCCAAGGTCTTTCTCCTTTGCCTAGGTTTGTAGCCTTTGTCCGCCTAGCCTGTACTCTGTCAGCGGTCTTCTTTGCCCTTCTCCGATCCTGTGTTTGTGTGTGTGTGTGTGTGTGTGTGTGTGTGTGTGTGTGTGTGTGTGTGTGTGTGTCTGTCTGTCTGTCTGTCTGTCTGTGTATATACTCATCTAATTATGGTTGCAGGGGTTGATTCATAGCTCCTGGCCCAGCCTCTTCACTGGTCGCTAGTAGGTTAACTCTGACCCTGCTCCGTGACCTTTATCATACCTCTTCTTAAAGCTATGTATGGATCCTGCCTCCGCTATATCACTCTCCAAACTATTCCACTTCCTGACGACTGCTGTGTGTGTGTATGTGTGTGTGTGTTTGTGTGTGTAGGGAAAGTCACAGAGTCACCAAGAACTCTGACACCAAATTCATTCTCTGGGTTTAAAGGATTATTTCTAGCCGCTTTCTCCTACCGAAGCAATTATGGCGACCAAACAGCCTTGTAATTATGAATAAGTGACCATTCCCAGGGCGCAAAATCCTTAGATTTATAGCTTAACTAAAATAACCCTAACACTAAACGGTTTGTGAGATTACTCTAGATCAAATAAAAAAACAGGAACGTAAATGTCGAGAAATGCGCAATTTGCTTTAAACTAAGATATAACTTAGTTTTGATCCGGAAAATTTGCTCAAAATTAATGTTTAACTGTGAAGGCTGACAGTAAATCGTGCATAGCGAAGACAACTTATGAGGCTTGAATCCAGAGGTTTATTGTCAGTCATTTAGCAACTTACTTCCTGGATACCTCAGTGAAGTGCACAGTGTGTCTATTATACCTAATATAATAAATTTTCGTTTTACTCAGTTAAATATTAATTACTATTTATTATTATAATTATTATTCACTCATGTTTATTATTATTATTATTATTATTATTATTATTAGTATAGTAGTAGTAGTAGTAGTAGTAGTAGTAGTAGTAGTAGTAGTAGTAGTAGTAGTAGTAGTAGTAGTAGTAGTAGTAGTAGTAGTAGTAGTCGTAGAAGCAATTGCATAATTATTATTAATTATTATTATTGAAGTAGTAGTCGTAGTAGTAATTATATTATTATAATTAGTAGTAGTAGTAGTAATTGCATTATTATATTTTTTTTTATAATTATTGGGTATTTTTGAAGGGGGGGGGCCTTGAAGACATTGCTTGTATGTTATTTTTTCTCTTTTTTTTTCTCCATTTTTTTTTCAATTTTATTTTGCTCATATCTCGAGAAAGCCTCATCCACTTGAATTCCAAATTTTAAAGTGTGTGCACGGTCACTAAGGCCAGATTCTTGGAACATTGGCATGTGCAGATTTGACCAGTTTTACTGATTAAACAGTGATATGGATTTATATTCGGTGACTAAACAAAGATTCTTCTGATCAGCTTCAAACTTTCTCCATATCGTTTATTAAAAGAAAGCTTTGTTCTCTTGGAGCTGTGTAAATTTCACTTCGCCAGTTTTATTGAACAAATTGCTCTCCATGTGTTAACCAAAGAATGCCTCTTCAGATCGGCTTCAAACCCCAGCTGGCGTATCTTAATTTGAAGAATTTTGTATTGTTTTGGTGCCTATTTCTTATTTTTTTTTAAATTTTAGCAAATTACATTTTCTTAACAATTAAAAATTAAGTATTTTTCATATCAAATTACAGATAATTTGAAATAGAATATGAGAAAAAAAAGTAAAATAAATCACTTTTTTAAGGCTTTTTTTTTTAATTTAACGAGGCTAAATTTTCCTATTTTAGATACATAGCAACATTTTTCGTATTATTTTATCCTAAATTTTCGTTTTATAATTCAGGAAAACCTTTTCCGATAGGCTTCAAACTTTCAACGCTGGGGCACAGCAAACATGGCAAGCCTCGCAGGATGCGTGGGCGACCATATAGACAATGTTACAAAGCCGTTCCCTGATTCTATGTCTGGCAGGTAACTAGAGAAGACCTGTGTTCGGCTGCTGTATTTCAACACCTTGACTCTCAGGGTGCGACTCACTCCAGTCGACTAGCACACAGGTACCTACTTCCTGCTAGGTGAACAGAGGCAGCAGATGTAAGGTGACTAACACCCAGGTACCTACTTCCTGCTAGATGAACAGGGGCAGCAGGTGTAAGGTTACTAACACCCAGGTACCTACTTCCTAATAGGTTAAACAGGGGCAGCAGGTGTAAGGTGACTAACACCAAGGTACCTATTTACTGCTAGATGAACAGGGACTGCAGGTGTAATTAAACACGACCAACGTTTCTACCAGGCCGGGGATTGAACCACGGGCACTGTGAAAAGCGAGAGAGAGAATTGCCTAAATAATGCCACGAAGGTGACTAAATACGGCTGGCCACACACAGATACGATTAAATGTCTTGGGAGTTTAAAAGGAATGGTAAAGTGGTAGTAGACTGTGGATAGAGTGATAGTAGCTGGTAGTCGACTATACTTGGTGTGTGTAGGATCCATTTTGTCATTTTTAAATCTCGAAATGGTATGGCATATTTTACATTATTGCATTAATTTGTCCTGATCTTGGCGAGGGGCTCTTGATCCAAGAAAATGAACGTTTCGCTCTCCAGGAGTTTTATCAAGCTGTTCTTGTACTTAAGAATTGCCAGTAATTCTACCGACATTAATTTAACTTTATATAGACCATTGCCTAACATTGTTTCCGTAATATTACTTTAAATCGTCTGTTTCTTCACTAGTGTGTCCTACTTAGAAAATGGTTGTGTTGTTAGTAGTGTCTGTAGGTACCATTGTCTGTAGGTACCATTGTGTCACTTAATATAGAAATGGTATGGCAATAGTTTTCATTAATTGGATTGTGGATCCATAAGATGGGGAGGGAGTTGATGCTGGTGAGGGGCTCTTGATCTAAGGATCTGGGCTTATCCTCCCCCTCCTTGGATCGAGTCTTAATGCCTCTCATTCGACGGACGTTCTATGATACCTAGGGGTTTAGGGCTTTAATGATTGATGCGTCGCATGAAATCGTTTTATTGCAATAGGCTGTGTAGGCTCATTTTTTTTTTAATCTTTGCAAAAATTGGAAAATCCATCTTCTAGTTGGTTTGAAACTTTCAGGGCTGATAGAGTTTTCTCAAAGAATATCATGTGAAAATTGTATTAATCAAATTGGTCTGTGTGAAATAATTAGAAGATATATCTTTTTTGACTTAATTGGGTCATCATAGGATAAATAAACATAATGTAGTTTTGTGCCTATAACGTCTATGTGCCCTCAAAACCAATGAAAAAAATATTGTATATGTAAACGAAGCTTAAATCAAATTTATCAACCTACTAATTGATTTACCTGCTTAAAAGCTGGTTAATCCTACTTAGTGCAAAGTTTGGGTGGATATTAGCCTGTGTAGGTCCCAATTTGCTCCTATTCTGGAAGAAACTGGGGAAAATTTAAATATTGCCTTACATGTGAAAATTTTTGAGTGTCGCACCAATATTAACTTAACCTTTCAACGCTGAAAACTAGATAAGGTAACTTCTGAGCAGTTTTTAACTTAATGAAAGAGAATGGAGTGTAGAAAATGTGTCTTTAAGTTATATTCCAAGCTGGAGATTCTTAACGGTTATATGGGCTGTGAATTTTCTAATCCGAGCCCTTTCTAACTTTCTGACAAGAAAGTGAATATCTCTTAAGTTCATATTTAAAAGCTAGAGTTTCTGAGTGGTTAGATAGGCTGTGAATGTTCTTATTTGCCATTTTCATCGAATAAATTGGAATATAACTTTCCATAAGATGACCTGTGATCACACACCCCTTACCCAGCACACTAAATCACACATGCAACCCTGGTCAACACCCGTGTAATGCAGGTCAATACAATTGTTGCACTAGTAAACACAAGTAAGAGAACACAGCTGTAACACTAATGAATATATGTAACACTGGCGCTAGTGTTTAACTGCATTACAACGTATATCGCAGTGCAGTATTTTAGGAGACTGGGATTATACAACATTTAAATACCTACCGAAATGCATTTAATATTATTATATTTACGGTGAATCTCTTTACTTTTTAAGAGCTAATACACCGTGGCGCCATTCGCCAGTGAGGTAAATAGTTTTGATACAAGATGAATGTAGCTTCAGTTCCTTGGATCTAGAGTCCTTCCACGGCATCAACACCATCAAGGTGGATTGCTAAATCTCTCCTAAGAATTCAAGAGTAAATTACACAAAGTTTTCTTACGCTTAATACGTTTTTACACACATACTGTGTCGTATGCTCTAGAAGACAAACAGAATGCAGATGTTATATACACAGACTTCACAAAAGCCTTTGACAAGTGTGACCATGGTGTAATAGCACACAAAATGCGTGATAAAGGAATAACAGGAAAAGTTGGTAGATGGATCTATAATTTCCTAACACGTAGAACACAAAGAGTAGTAGTCAACAGAGTAAAGTCTGAGGCGGCTACTGTGAAAAGCTCTGTTCCACAAGGCACAGTACTTGCTCCCATCTTGTTCCTCATCCTCATATCGGACATAGACAGGGATATAAGCCACAGTGCCGTGTCTTCCTTTGCAGATGACACCCGAATCTGTATGACAGTGTCCACCGTTGAAGACACTGCAAGACTCCAAGCAGACATCAACCAAATCTTTAAATGGGCTGCAGAAAACAATATGAAGTTCAATGATGAGAAAATTCAATTACTCCGATATGGAAAACGTGAGGAAATTAAAATCTCATCGGAGAATAAAACAAATTCCAACCACACAATAGAGCGAAAAACTAATGTCAAAGACCTGAGAGTGATCATGTCAAAGGATCACCTTCAAGGATCATAAAATTGTATCAATTGCATCTGCTAGAAAAATGACAGGATGGATAATGAGAACCTTCAAAACAAGGGTTGCCAAGCTCATGATGACACTCTTCAGGTAGCTTGTTCTATCTAGGCTGGAATATTGCTGCACTCTAAGTGCACCTTTCAAGGTAGGTGAAATTGCTGACCTAGAGAATGTGCAGAGAACCTTCACGGCACGAATAACTGCAATAAACCACCTCAATTACTGGGAACACTTGAAGTTTCTAAACCTGTACTCCCTAGAACGCAGGCGGGAGAAATACATTATTATATACTCTTGGAAAATCCTAGAGGGATTAGTGCCAAACTTGCACACGAAAATCACTCCCTACGAAAGCAAAAGACTCGGCAGACGATGCAACATCCCCCAATGAAAAGCAGGGGTGCCACTAGCACGTTAAGAGACAATACAATAAGTGTCAGGGGCCCAAGACTGTTCAATTGCCTCCCAGCATATATAAGGGGAATTACCAATAGACCCCTGGCTGTCTTCAAGCAGGCACTGGACAAGCACCTAAAGTCGGTACCTGACCAGCCAGGCTGTGGTTCGTACGTTGGACTGCGTGCGGCCAGCAGTAACAGCCTGGTTGATCAGGCCATAATCCACCATGAGGCCTGGTCACAGACCGGGCCGCGGGGGCGTTGACCCCTGGAACTCTCTCCAGGTAAACTCCAGGTAACACCAATACTGTGATACATGGTAATGAACTACCACACGGATACATACTGTGTTGTAACACCAATAATGTGATACATGGTAATGAACTACCACACGGACACATACTGTGTCACATCATCAACACTGAACTAATACACGGACACATATATTCCTCTCTTATGCCCATAATTTGTGTTACAAACATGATCTTCAGACTCGATCAAATCTGCTTCAATGCAGAAACTGATTCAATGCAGAAACTGATTCAACAAGAAATTGATTCAACAAGAAACTGATTCAACAACAATAAACTGATTCAACAACAAGAAACTGATTCAACAACAGTAAACTGATTCAACAACAAGAAAATGATTCAACAACAAGGAAATGATTCAACAACATCTACCATTGCTATTAGTGCCTCTTCATCAGTGCAGTCTGTTGTGTTTCCATACCATCTACTATATCAGTGAAGGATTTCGTAGCCACATACTGTCCAGTCATCAACGGCGAGGGAAGTCACATACCATGTCACATCATCAATGGTGAGGGAAGTTATCGTTACACTGCGTATCGTATCATCAACAGCGAGGGAAGTCATGGTCACACACCGTGTCACATAATCAACAGTGAAGGAATTACTGTTGCAAATGGTCACATCAATAGCAGTGAGACAAAACATGGTGGTCACATATTTGTGGCATATCATCAGCAGTGAATTAATTATTGCTTGACATCTCTTAAGATAATTTACCAGTAATCTTAATGCTCTATGTGGTAACTCCTTCATGACAAATATTCCCGTCGCAGTTTAACCAACAAATGAATTTTTTTGCAAAGTTATTGTTGTTATGTGTATGCAACTCACCCTGGTAAATATTAATGTCTTCCCCTTCAAGGAGTGTTCAAATCCTGATCAAGGGCTCTTCAGTCAAGAAATTAAGGGGTAAATAATGAGCCCCGGGGTAAATAATGAGCCCCGGGGTCAATAATGAGCCCCGGGGTAAATAATGAGCCCCGGGGTAAATAATGAGCCTCGGGGTAAATAATGAGCCCCGGGGTAAATAATGAGCCCCGGGGTAAATAATGAGCCCCGGGGTAAATAATGAGCCGCGGGGTAAATAATGAGCCTCGGGGTAAATAATGAGCCTCGGGGTAAATAATGAGCCCCGGGGTAAATAATGAGCCCCGGGGTAAATAATGAGCCCTGGGGTAAATAATGAGCCCCGGGGTAAATAATGAGCCCCGGGGTAAATAATGAGCCCCGGGGTAAATAATGAGCCCCGGGGTAAATAATGAGCCCCGGCTCAAACCTGAGTATTTTTCATACACCAGGTAATGTATGACAACATTGGGGAAACGTTTTCCCAGAAAAATGGTAAAGATAATTGTGTATCGTCCAGAAACAAAGGCACTGCCTCTCACAGTGACATCAAATACTTGAGATACACAAATAAAAAACACTCGTAAATTATCCCTGCCAAAATTTCTAATAGATCTGGTGTGATAAACAAAGATAAACAAATTTTATTTGACACTTTTTTCTTATTAACTGGATAATATTGTCTGGCTACGTTATTCTACTTAAATGTTGGACAATTTTCCAATATACTGAATTATTTGAAACGATTTGCCTGTTAAACTTTTTTTCACTTTCGTTGATATCTTATTACTCCAATTAAAATTTGATAATAGACTTTTACTATTGGGTTGTAAGTTGTTGAAAATGGGTCCATAAACCTGTATATATATATATATATATATATATATATATATATATATATATATATATATATATATATATATATATAATATAGTATATATATATATATATATATATATATATATATATATATTATATATATATATATATATATATATATATATATATATGTATATATATATATATATATATATATATATATATATATATATATATATATATATATATATATATATATATAGTGTGTGTGTGTGTGTACTCACCTAATTCACCTAATTGTACTCACCTAATTGTGGTTGCAGGGGTCGAGACTCAGCTCCTGGCCCCGCCTCTTCGCTGTCTGCTACTGGGTCTCTGCTCTCCCTGCTCCATGAGCTTTATCATACCTTGTCTTAAAACTATGTATGGTTCCTGCCTCCACTATATCTTTCTCTAGTCCATTCCACTTCCTGACTACTCTGTGGCTGAAGAAATGTTTCCTGACATCCCTTTGACTCATCTGAGTCTTCAGCTTCCAGTTGTGTCCCCTTGTTTCTGTGTTCCCTCTCTGAAACAACCTGTCACTGTCTACCTTGTCAATTCCCCGCAGTATTTTGTATGTCGTTATCATGTCTCCTCTGACCCTTCTTTCCTCCAGTGTTGTTAGTCCTATTTCCCTCAACCTTTGTGTGTGTGTGTGTGTGTGTGTGTGTGTGTGTGTGTGTGTGTGTAGAAATATACAAATCAGTCATTCTTCTGAGTTTCTGTCCCCATGTGGGTTATATTGATCATTGACAAGTGTTCATTACACTTTACTTATCCAGATATATATTTGTCATAATGATGCATTGTCAATTAATAAAAAAAACAATGGGCGGTGACTCAAACCGTGGCCCTGTTATGCAGCAGGCACCACCTGATGCAGGCACCACCTGATCTGTACCACTGAGCCACCAAACTTACAATAGGAAGACTTTAGAACCAGCACAACTGTGACTGGGTTGTGTCGGTAGCATCAAGTGTCACCTTAGGGTCTCCACAGCCCCAGAAGCCTTCATAGTACATCTACTGTCATAGCCCTCATAGCAAATATAGCCCATAACTTCGAGATAAGTGGCAATAAACGACTGTTAATATATATATATATATTTTTTTTTCATTAAATAATATATATATTGTGGCATTTATGGATTTGGAAAATGCGTATGATTGGGTGGATAGGGGGGCAATGTGGCGGATGTTGCAAATGTATGGAATAGGAGGTAGGTTACTGAAAGCACTTAAGAGTCTTTACGAGGATAGTGAGGTTCAGGGTAGAGTATGCAGGCGAGAGGGAGATTATTTCCCAGTAAAAGTAGGCCTTAGTCCAGGAAGTGTGATGTCACCATGGTATTCCATATATTTATAGATGGAGTTGTAAGATAAGTGAATGCTCGGGTGTTGGCAAGAGGTGTGGGGTTAAAAGATAAAGAATCTAACACAAAGTGGGAGTTGTCACAGTTGTTCTTTGCTGATGACACTGTGCTTTTGGGAGATTCTGAAGAGAAGTTGCAGAGGTTGGTGGATGAGTTTGGTAGGGTATGTAAAAGAAGGAAATTAAAGGTGAATATAGGAAAGAGTAAGGTGATGAGGATAACAAAAAAATTAGGTAACGGAAGACTGGATATCAGATTGAAGGGGGAGAGTATGGAGGAGGTGAATGTGTTCAGATATTTGGGAGTGGACGTGTCAGCAGATGGGTCTATGAAGGATGACGTGAATCATAAAATCGACGAGAAAAAAAAGGTGAGTGGTGCACTGAGGAGTCTGTGGAGACAAAGAACTTTATCCATGAAAGCAAAGAGGGGAATGTATGAGAGTATAGTTATACCAACACTCTTGTATGGGTGTGAGACATGGGTTGTGAATGTTGCAACAAGGAGAAGGCTGGAGGCAGTGGAGATGTCATGTCTGAGGGCAATGTGTGGTGTGAATATAATGCAGAGAATCCATAGTTTGGAGATTAGGAGGATATGCAGGGTTACCAAAACTATTATCCAGAGGGCTGAGGAGGGGTTATTGATATGGTTTGGACATGTACAGATGATGGAGCGAAATGGAATGACTTCGAGGGAGTATAAATCTGTAGTGGAGGAATGGTGGGGTAGAGGTCGGCCTAGGAAAGGTTAGAGGGAGGGGTAAAGGAGATTTTGTGTGCGAGGGGCTTGGACTTCCAGCAAGCGTGCGTGAGCGTGTTAGATAGGAGCGAATGGAGACAAATGGTTTTAGGACTTGACGTGCTGTTGGAGTGTGAGCAAGGTAACATTTATGAAGGGATTCAGGCAAACCGGCAGGCCGGACTTGATTCCTGAAGATGCGAAGTACAGTGCCGGCACTCTGAAGGAGGGGCGTTAATGTTGCAGTTTTATAACTGTAATGTAAACACGCCTCTGGCAAGACAGTGATGGAGTGAATGATGATGAAAGTTTTTCTTTTTCGGGCCACCCTGCCTTGGTGGGAGACGGCCGATGTGTTAATAAATTAATAATATATATATATATATATATATATATATATATATATATATATATATATATATATATATATATATATATATATTCTTCGATTGCCTAAAGGTTAGGCAAGTGAAGAATTCCTTGTATTAAGATCCCAAGATGTTACTGTGTCTGACAGGAATGTATGGACTGATGAAGCCACTGTGTGGCGAAACGTTTCCTCAATAAAGATATCCAAGTGTTGCACATGTGTCTAATTTATCAGTGATTGTTTGGTTGTGGTTATGGAGATGTATCTCTTGTAGTTGTTGCTGGTAGTTGTGTGATTGTTGACAATGGTGTTGTGGTTGCTGGTAGTGGCGTGGTTGTTAGTGGTGGTGTAGCTACTGGTTGTGTTGTGGTTGTTAGTAGTGATGTGATTGTTGGCAGTGGTGTAGTGTTAGGTTTGTGGTTGGGGTGGTGTTGTGGTTGATGGAAGTAGTGTGGTTGTTGGTAGTGATGTAGTTAGTGGTGTTTTCGGTGGTAGTGGTGTGTTGATAGTAGTGATGTGGTTGTTGGCAGTGGTGTGTTTGGAGGAAATGTTGAGTGTTGTGGTAGTGGAATAGTTCTTGACAGTGCTGTAGTTGGTAATGTTGTGGTTGTTGTTAGTGGTGTGGCTAGTGTTAATGTTGTGGTTGTTGGTAGTGTTGTCGTTGTTGGGAATATTGTGGTTGTTTTGGATTCTTTGGTAGTGTTGTGGTTGTTAGTCGTGGTATGGTTGTTGGTGTGGTCATTGATGTGGCTGTTGGCAGTAATGGATGGTTTGGTTGAGGATTGTGTTTGTAGTTAGTGGTTGTTGATATGGTTGTTGGTTTGGTTGTTGGTGTGGGCGTTGGTAGTGGTTGTTAATGTGGGTGCTGGTAGTAGTTATGAGAATGGTTGTTTGGTAGAGGTTGAAGCAGCAGGATCAGGAAAAGCAGCGGCAAAAACAGCAGTACATGCAGAACAGTAGAAAAAAACAGCATACGCAGAAGTAACAGCTGTAGAAGCAGCACAAGTAGCAGAAGCACCAGTAGTAGCAGCACCAGTAGCAGCCCCACCAGTAGCAGCCCCACCAGTAGCAGCCCCACCAATAGCAGCCCCACCAGTAGCAGCCCCCACCAATAGCAGCCCCACCAGTAGCAGCCCACCAATAGCAGCCCCACCAGTAGCAGCAGCACCAGTAGCAGCCCCACCAGTAGCAGCCCCACCAGTAGCAGCCCCACCAATAGCAGCCCCACCAGTAGCAGCCCCACCAATAGCAGCCCCACCAGTAGCAGCCCCACCAATAGCAGCCCCACCAGTAGCAGCAGCACCAGTAGCAGCCCCAACAGTAGCAGCCCCACCAGTAGCAGCCCCACCAATAGCAGCCCCACCAGTAGCAGCCCCACCAATAGCAGCCCCACCAGTAGCAGCCCCACCAATAGCAGCCCCACCAGTAGCAGCAGCACCAGTAGCAGCCCCACCAGTAGCAGCCCCACCAGTAGCAGCCCCACCAATAGCAGCACCACCAGTAGCAGAAGCAAGAGCAGCAGTATAAATAGTAAAATCAGCAATAGCAACTACAACAAGAACAAGCGCTGCAGTAGCAACAACAACAACAAGCGCTGCAGTAGCAACAACAACAACAAGAACAAAGGCCAGATATAATGGGAAGTGTTCTGAGTGATGCTGGTGTGTTGCTCGGTATCATCAACAGCAGCAGCTGAGGACAGCAGCATCATCAGCAGCAGCTGCAGCAGTAGCAGCAGCAGCTGCAGGTTAGGTGTTGTGGAGAGTGTACCGTGTGTACTGTTGAGTCGCCCAGCAGATGCAACAGCAGCAGCAGATGCAACAGCAGCAGCAGCAGCAGCAGCAGCAGCAGCAGCAGCAGCAGCAGCAGCAGAGGCCAGGTGTCCTTGTGTTAAGGCTATGAAAGTGTAGCCGCCTGTAGTGAACATGTGACTCAAAGTATGTGTAGGGCGACTAGTATCGCCGCCCCACACACAGTTCTATAACTAGTGTGTATTGTCATGCATGTGTGGATGTTTGGCGTCAGGGTAGCTCTCCACTCCATATATCTGCGTGGGAGTGTGGTGTGGAGGCAGTTCTCCACTCCCATACATGTGTGTGGGAGCATTGATTCGTTGGTGTTGCTCCCATCCACTCCCATGCATGTGTTTGGTAGAACGACGTCATAGAAATCCTCTCACCTACATCTGTCGGAATATTACTTCGTCATAAGACGACCCGCAGCTGGAGCTTTTGGTCATCTAACCGAGGCCTTCCGCTGGCTTACCCCTTTAAAAAATATGCTTATAATTATAACCATTTATTATTTCAGCTGTAGAAAGTATGTTTATTATTGTTGTATATTATGTTCTTGCTGGTAGAATTTATTGTCATATTACTCAATTTTAATCAAGGTATTGTCTATTTATTGTTTTTGCTCCTGATATTATTAATTAATTTACTAGATTATTCTTCAAAATTCAAAACTTCCTTTCGTCTTCAAATGTCCACCTATGAAATTTTAATTCATCATTAAGCGACTGACATTAACCTCTTCTACCCACTAGCATTAACCTCTAAACACTTTCCTCCACGCCTCATTAACATTAACTTCTAAGCAACCAAATATTCTCCCCACTAACCTTAACTCATCAACACACTCCGCTACCAAACAATTAACTCAGTGTATTATACCATTATATATATTGGCTTAATAATTTGTCTAAACTGCTAGTGGACCGTATAAAATAATTTATGTAACTCGTTCAAGGCCATCAACACTGCGTCACCTTAACACGGTGGTGGGGGTCATTAACACTGGGTCACCTTAACACGGTGGTGGGTGGCATCAACACTGGGTCACCTTAACACGGTGGTGGGGGCATCAACACTGGGGGACCTTAACACGGTGGTGGGGTCATTAACACTGGGTCACCTTAATATGGTGGTGGGTGCCATCAACACTGGGTCACCTTAACACGGTGGTGGGGGTCATTAACACTGGGTCACCTTAACACGGTGGTAGGGGTCATCAACACTGGGTCACCTTAACACGGTGGCCAAGGTCATCAAGACTGGGTCAACTTAACACGGTGATGAGGTTTAAGGGGTTTACACCTTATTGAAAGGGCTTCTTCTTTAGAAGTGCCTCTTTTCCCACAGGATACTGGCCTGACTTAAGAACCCAGCATCTCTTTCGGCAAAAATATTGGGGATATTTTCCCTTTCGTTTAAATTTACTAACGCTCGTTTAATGACAGGAAGCTGATTATGGATTATGATTGCAAAATGTTAAAAATAGACTTTGAATAGTTTTATGTTCCCTTTTTTTTTTTTTTTTTTGATGATGACGATGAGTTATGTAACAGAAGAGTGAGTTGGACACGACAGCAGCGGGTAAATAATGATACATTGAATTAGGTTTTAGAAACGGAATATGTTTAGCGTTCTAAATAAACTAGTAAATTTTGAATATATTAACAGAGTACAATAATCGCGAATGAGTGATAAAAGATAACCACAATAACTATTGTGGTTATTTTAAGTTTTAAGATAAAATATTTTTTTCCCGTTATTAACAAACTAGTAATTTTTTTTTTATCATAAGATAACTGCTGTGTTTTATGGTTATGGCTTAATGACTTTTCATGATTTTCTCAAAATATGGAGACAAGTTGAAGAAATTCATTTTTTGACTTGCAAGATGTTACGTCAGTAGCAGTAAATATTCATGAAATACTTCACATCAGGATGTGTAAACATTTCACGTAATATTTGACCTCAGTACGAGTCACTATTTGACGTCAAACTGGAGGTCAGTAGGAGTTTATCCTACCTGTGAGATGTGTGAGAGCCAGGAGAGTCCACAGTGTAGCCAAGACGCGGAAGGTGGTCAAGGAGGGCCATAAGGTGGCCAGGGGTGGCCGTCCCCTGGTCAAGGAGGGCCATGAGGTGGCCAGGGGAGGCCGTCCCCTGGTCAAGGAGCCGCTGCTGCAACTCCCTGACCAACACATCTTCAATATTTTGCCTTGAGAGGTAATCCTTAAGATATTTTGGTGAATATCTACACCATCAGAAGCAGCTCTTCCCCGGTGCCTCGTCTCCACGACAACGAGACGAATACACAAAAAGTTGACTCATATTCCATGGTATACGACAATTCACTTAGTCGCATCTCACCTCATTACTGTTAAAACTATAATTTCTGCAAAGTTTTAGAAGGAATCACACGAGGATCAGACTCTTACAACTTGCGCATCTTGTCTTTCTCTCTCTCGCACTCGGCCGGGTGCAACGCGGTGTTTACACCTCTTAAATTAAGTTTCCCAAATTGCGACCAGTTTCTAGTGTGGCCAAGTGTAGCGAGCCTCGGCACTCTGGCGCATTCACCACACACAAGTCCACGCGACGCCAGCTAGGCCAGCACTGAGGTTGTAGCTACAGTGGTGCCACCCTCCTTCCCCTCTACAACCCCTCCACCGCCCTTCCTCCCCAATGCTCCACCCCTCTGGCATCAACCAAGACACTCCTCACCCACCCTCACAGTGCCAGCTGTTGCAGACGATGCCAAGATGGGGCCAGCTCACCCTCGCGTGGGTATGTGTTTAGCTGGTCCCTGATATGAGACATCTGCTCGATTGAGTAATGTTGTAGTATGTGTACTGATGGGGCCAATATTTCCTGAGTGATCTGTCTTGTGTTCCAAGAGGAGAGGTGTTTTGGTTTTGGGTTGTGGGTTAGAGTATTTTTTTGTGTTTCAGTATATGATGCAACTCGTTATGCTGTGGGAGTATATTTTCTTGAAAGGTGGTTGAGCATACAGCATTCTGAGTTGCACTGTGTTTTGTGCATGTGTTACAGTATTTCGGTGTGTTCTGAGTTTTTCTGTTCTCCCGTTTAACTGTGGGAGTTGTAGTGTGTTTTCACTTTTGTGTTGTTTGTTATATCTGTTGCAAGTGTTGGTCACTTGCTTCTGCTGAAAGTTAGGATAGATTGTCATATTTTTTGTGTTTAGATGTTGCCCGGTTTTTTGTTTTTACGTAAAAAATAGATTAATGCTCTACATTCTGGGTTTTTTTTTGGTACATAGGTAGAAAGGACCCAGCTCCCAAAATGTTTTCAGTGGTTTATGATATTTTTAAGGTGGCAAGTTCGTGTTTAAGATAATTCCCACATTACAATGTTGCTAAAACAGTGGAATAGAAAACTCTGTATTATTTTTTTTGGAATATAGCAATGGATGCAATATTATTTTATATCTGTTCTGTATCAGTAGCTGTAGGATGCTAGCTTAGTTTGTCGTAGCCTTACTCTAGTTGTTGCTGCGTCTGTTATTCCTTTATGTTATTACAAGGACCCCGGTGGAAGTAAGTCACTTTGTTTGACTTTTATTGGGGTTATCCTGGGTAATCAATGCATATGCTGCTATATATGTTAATTATGTAACTGTATTTATGTGTACCTGTACCTGAATAAGCTTTCTTACTTAATCCACACTTTTCAGCTCTATTTAACAGTAGCATAGTGTGTTAATAATCATAGTATTTTCCATTTCTCGATGAAATTGTTTCTTATGATAAGTTTCCACAGAGTGTGGGTGCCAATTTTATCTTATGTTTTGGAATGGTGTTCACGTAGGAGCGTGAAAACTGATATATAAGTTCCTTACAAAATTTCGAGTAATTTATATCGGTCTGAAATGCACTTTAGGAGTCCCCACACCAACAATTTTTGAAAAGTTGTATGTTAAATGAGATTAGTTAATTCTTATGTATTTTCATGTCCTGAATCCAAATACTATTATCTTGAATAATGCTTAATGGCTATAGGTTTAAAGATACGAGACATGTAATATTTGATTATTTGATTATAATGTACAATATGTGTCAGTATGTTTAAACTCTAATCCGTACCCACTCTCTGCCTTTTTGCTTGACGTTTATAGTGGGCTGAAGAATCATCTCTTGCCAGTGTCTAGAAATAGTCTTCAAGCATTCTTGTGCCCCATTTGCCCTGGTACCATTTTTCCATGGTTGAAATATATCTTGGTGAAACCTTTCACCATGTTTGTCACTAACTGTCCCACAGTTCACTGCAAAAAATGTCTAAATGTGAGTCCAAAAAGTAGATTTCAAGTGACATGTTACATCCCATGTTCTTGTAAGCCTTGATGAGGTTTTCCACCAATTCTTCATAGTTGCCTTCCCTTCTGTTTCCGAGAAATCCCTTGGCCACTAACTTGAATGCTTCCCAAGCAGCTTTCTCCTCCCCATGAAGGTCTGATACAAAGTCACCATCTTTAAGAAGCTCTCGAATCTGAGGACCATTGAAGACTCCCTCTCTTATCTTAGCGTCGCTCAGTGAGGGGAATTTTGATGTTATATACTTGAATCCCTGACCGGATGTGTCCATAGCTTTTACAAAGTTTTTCATGAGCCCGAATTTTAGTGGTGGTAGTAAAATTTTGTTTGGTTCAATGAGAGGTGGATGTTGAACATTTTTCATCCCAGCCTCCAATGATTGACGAGGTGGCCAGTCTCTCCTGATGTAGTGGCAACCTCTTGCACGGCTGTCCCATTCACATAGAAAGCAGCAGTACCTGGTGTATCCGCCCTGCAAGACCATCACAAGAGCATCAACCTTTAAGTCACCACAGAGCTGCCATTGATGTCCATCATATTCCATGCATTGCAACATATGCTTTATATTCTCATAAGTTTCTTTCATATGTGGTGCATAGCCCACAGGAACTGATGGTTTACTATTGACGTTATGCAGCAAGACAACTTTCACACTCGTTTTCGATGAATCTATGAACAGCGTCCAGTGACTGGGTTCGTAGTCGATGTCGAGTGCTTCCATCAGACCATTAATATTGTTTCAGGCCACTAAGTCACCTTCCATTACGAAGAAATCGTTGAGCTGCTGCTGACGGTCACGAAATTTTGAAATCTTCACTTCACGTAGGTGTATATTAAAAAGTAGAGCTAACAAACAATTTTAACCATGATATTCATTATCAGTGACGTAAGTTGGAAATTGCTACCCTGGTCTCGGAAGCATTTTGGTTGTTGACCAGTGAATTATTTAGTGGTCAAATGACAGCATTTTAATTTATGTTAGGGCCTGTAAATTCCATACTGCTCAACTATGAATATAGGAAGTTCTTTATGTAGCGTTCATTCCAGAACATATATTGTTGACGGGGATTCGTGATCCATCTGTTTAGATCTCTGCTGTGTGAAGACTGCAGATTGGTGGAGGAAAAACTAGAAACTTTCACTTCACTTGCTGTTGTTTTGATAATACCAATGTCAAGGTATGTCGTGATATATTTTCCTAGCAATGTTTTGTTTTGTGTTCCACTTTTAAAGGTTATATTGTGAGGTTGATGCGTATACTTGGCAGTATTAGTCATTTTAACTAAGATTGTATGTAACGTAGAATTGGAGAAGAATGTGCTAACTAGGGCTTTGAGGATCACAAGCCTTAACTGTTGGTGTGTTGGTGTGTGATGTGGTGCTCCCTAGTACATGCCAGTTAGGGCATTCATGATGGAGGGGCGAATGAATTCACACTTTTTTTTTGTATTTTGGTCTAATTTCAATGAGATTTTTACAGTGATTTATACAGCTTTTAAAAACCTATACACTGTCTTTGTATTGACTTTTTGCCTTTAAGTTAGATAGAAAAAAATAAATTGTTCCAAATATGAGGAGTCACAAAACTTTCCTATTTTTACAAAATTGGGAAGATGTACAATGCTCTAGTTAACATTAGATGAAAGATAAAGGCTATATAATTGTTGACCCAATGCATTTTAGCGAAAATGTCAATAGATTATATTACAAAAAATGTTGAAGTTAGTGATATATTTTTTATTTTTGTGGGCAAAAAAATCAATACAAACAAAGCTGTAAAAGATATCAGAAATCCTCAATGGATGTTTGTAGAGCCATCATTACTCAATAAAGTGTGCAAAAATCATTACAATCCTATTAATAATTTTCGCAAAAAATGGCTCACAATGTCAATAATTGATTTCTGAGTTATTGATATATATTTTTCTGTAAAACTCTATGGATATGGAGCGCTAAATCTCAGCGTGTTGCACACATCAACACTTGTTGAGACCCCAGAGGCGACTGAGCTAGCATTAGTCCCTGCACTTGAAAGGAGGCGTCAGAGATATTGCTATGTAGTGTATTTTGAATGAAACAATCATAAAAATCGTAATTTTGGGAGGAAAAAAAACACTAATTGGCAACATGTATTATTTATGAAAGCAAGAACAAAAAAATTACATTTAAGGAAAAACATACAGAGAAATATGATAGAAACAAGCTGTTTACACCAAAATGTTGCCAGAATGTTGCACTATTTTTTGATAAGAAAAAATTTTTTTCCAAAATTTTTCAGTCTTCCTTAAGGGAAGGAATCACCCCTCCCTTAACTGGATGGCTTGTTAGTGTGAGATGTGGTGCTCCCAGGATGTGAAAGTTAGAGCTTTGTGGATGGTAAACTCTAACTGGGTAGCGTGTTGGTGAGCTGTTCTGTTGTACATTCGCCGGTATAATCGCCTGGCCCGGGCCTTTTCCAAGTATTGGGCCCCTACTTAAACGGGATGGGTCCTACACAGATGACAGCAAGGAAATGAGTGAGTTACTAAAGTCCCAGTATGACTCAGTTTTTAGCGAGCCGCTAACCAGACTGAAAGTCGAAGACCTAAATGAATTTTTTATGAGAGTGCCACAGAACTGCAAGAAGCCCTTATTACGTGCTTTTAACATCCTATGGAGAGGGAGCATGGCCACTGGGGTCGTCCCGCAGTTACTAAAAACAACAGACATAGCCCCACTCCATAAAAGGGGCAGTAAAGCAATAGCAAAGAACTACAGACCAATAGCGCTAACGTCCCATATCATAAAAATCTTTGAAAGGGTTCTATGAAGCAAGATCGCCACTCATCTAGATACCCATCAGATACACAACCCAGGGCAGCATGGGTTTAGAGCAGGTCGCTCCTGTCTGTCCCAACTACTGGACCACTACGACAAGGTTCTGGATGCTCTAGAAGACAAACAGAATGCAGATGTTATATACACAGACTTTGCAAAAGCCTTTGACAAGTGTGACTATGGTGTGATAGCACACAAAATGCGTGATAAAGGAATAACAGGAAAAGTTGGTAGATGGATCTATAATTTCCTAACAAGTAGAACACAAAGAGTAGTAGTCAACAGAGTAAAGTCTGAGGCGGCTACAGTGAAAAGCTCTGTTCCACAAGGCACAGTACTCGCTCCCATCCTGTTCCTCATCCTCATATCGGACATAGACAGGGATATAAGCCACAGTGCCGTGTCTTCCTTTGCAGATGACACCCGAATCTGTATGACAGTGTCCACCGTTGAAGACACTGCAAGACTCCAAGCAGACATAAACCAAATCTTTAAATGGGCTGCAGAAAACAATATGAAGTTCAATGATGAGAAATTTCAATTACTCAGATATGGAAAACGTGAGGAAATTAAAATCTCATCGGAGTACAAAACAAATTCCAACCACACAATAGAGCGAAAAACTAATGTCAAAGACCTGGGAGTGATCATGTCAGAGGATCTCACCTTCAAGGACCATAACAACGTAGGAATCGCATCTGCTAGAAAAATGACAGGATGGATAATGAGAACCTTCAAAACCAGGGATGCCAAGCCCATGTTGACACTTTTCAGGTCGCTTGTTCTATCTAGGCTGGAATATTGCTGCACACTAACTGCACCTTTCAAGGCAGGTGACATTGCTGATCTAGAAAATGTGCAGAGAACCTTCACGGCATGCATAACTGCGATAAACCACCTCAATTCCTGGGAACGCTTGAAAACCTGTACTCCCTAGAACGCAGGCGGGAGAGATACATTATTATATACACGTGGAAAATTCTCTAGGGATTAGTACCAAACTTGCACACGAGAATCACTCCCTACGAAAGCGAAAGACTCGGCAGACGATGCAACATCCCCACAATGAAAAGCAGTGGTGCCACTAGCACGTTGAGAGACAACACAATAAGTGTCAGAGGCCCAAGACTGTTCAACTGCCTCCCAGCATACATCAGGGGGATTACCAACAAACCCCTGGCTGTCTTCAAGCAGGCACTGGACAGGCACCTAAAGTCGGTACCTGACCAGCCAGGCTGTGGTTCGTACGTTGGACTGCGTGCGGCCAGCAGTAATAGCCTGGTTGATCAGGCTCTGATCCAACATGAGGTCTGGTCACAGACCGGGCCGCAGGGGCGTTGACCCCTGGAACTCTCTCCAGGTATACTCCAGGT
Organism: Cherax destructor; assembly: GCA_009830355.1. NCBI lineage: Eukaryota > Metazoa > Arthropoda > Malacostraca > Decapoda > Parastacidae > Cherax > Cherax destructor. Next base: position 80,957 of record WNWK01001214.1, on the reverse strand, counting down.
ATATACATTCGCCGGTATAATCGCCTGGCCTGGGCCTTTTCCAAGAGGTGGCCCGGCCTTGGCTCCATGTCGAGGGAGTGTCTCAGACCAATGTCTGCCATGGGAGGAGGTACAAGCACCTCCTCATCTGGGACTAGCTGTCCCCAGGCTTAGCCCCATTCCCCGCCCCCACAGGGCTCGGAGGGAGAAGCTAGGCACCTTGGGCTGTCACAAACCCCGCCCACACTGGGCTCGAAGGGTGTGGCAGCTGTATAGCAGCAGACGATGTCAGGTGATGCAAAGGCAGCAAGCACTGCAGGATCCTTTTTGAGCCACACCCCAGCTTTGGGCCAAGGCCCGAGCGCTGGGGAAGCTTAATTAAGTATGCCTCTTGCTGTGTGAGTTGCTGTTGCTACTTGTGCAACTTGTCCGTTGCACTTCTCCTCCTGTTGGTGAGCGAAACGGTTTTACCATGGTAAGAAGTGGTATATGTATATAATATCCAACTTATTTGTGTGCCCTTTCATGTTAGATGCGAGTGTTTTCGATAGTTATGGTGGGCAATTATTATATAAGTTTTCTGTCAAAACTGGAAGAGGATTTAGTGTATACTAATCTCCAGGAGCCATTCGGGTATCCAGTCTGTTAGTTTAGTGCATGTTGCGTTGTCACTGTTGCTGTCAGTAAAGTGTACTGAGATTAAAATCATTTTATATCATCTGCAAATACTGAGATATGTATCGGATATGTGTTTGGCATATCAGCAAGAAATGTTGTGAAAAGAGTTTGGCTTAGAATTTATTCTTGTGGTACACCGGGGGTTATTTGGATACTATGTGAAAAACTGCTGTGTATGGTTACTCTTGAAGTTCTCTTGGTGGGTCAGGATCTCAATCAATTGAGCATTCTATTTCCTTTTCCCGGACACAATATTTGTAATCATACTGATATACGGGATACTGTCAAAGGCGCCATTGAAGTCAACATACATGACAATGCGAGCTTATTTTTTTTTTTTTAAGATTAGTGCATTTCATATTATAAACATAGTATTTGCTATAAGGTTGAACACGGATTTGAAGCTTGAAGATATGGTGTTAAATTGTTGAACTCCAAATACCATAGAATATGATTGTGTGCCAGTTTATCCATGACCTTAGCAAGGCAAGATAGTAATGCGATTGGTCTGTACTTACCTAGTTGTGGTTGCATGGGTCGATTCACAGCTCCTGGCCCCGCCTCTGTATGATGGAGGTTGTGATAGTTTTTTGCTGGCTAGGGAATGGGAAGGATAATGTTATAATTCCATTGTACTGGGGTATTATCTTGTAGCTAGCATTGCGTTTCAAGTCATTAGGGTTAAAGGGGTCTTGTTAACGTTTTGTTTGGTCGTAGTGGCTGTGTGTGATGATATCATGATGATGACTGAATCTTTTCTGGGTATTTTTTCTTTGATAGATGATGGGACTTAATTTCCCACTATGACCACGGAATGTGTAGTTGGTCGTGGTAAAACGTAGCTGTGCCTGGTCTACTCTGAGTTATTTGGATGTGTGGGGTTTGCAGTACGTGTGGTTACACTGGTATGGTTTGTTGGTGTGTGTGTGTGTGTACTCACCTATTTCTACTCACCTATTTGTGGTTGCAGGGGTCGAGTCATAGCTCCTGGCCCCGCCTCTTCACTGATTGCTACTAAGTCCTCTCTCTCCCTGCTCCATGAGCTTTATCAAACCTCGTCTTAAAACTATGTATGGTTCCTGCCTCCACTACGTCGCTTTCTAGGCTATTCCACTTCCTGACAACTCTATGACTGAAGAAATACTTCCTAACATCCCTTTGACTCATAGGAGACTTCAACTTCCAATTGTGACCCCTTGTTTCTGTGTCCCCTCTCTGGAACATCTTGTCTCTGTCCACCTTATCTATTCCTCGCAGTATTTTATATGTCGTTATCATGTCTCCCCTAACCCTCCTTTCCTCTAGTGTCGTCAGGCCGATTTCCCTTAACCTTTCTTCGTAGGACAATCCCCTTAGCTCCGGGACTAGTCTTGTTGCAAACCTTTGCACTTTCTCTAATTTCTTGACGTGCTTGACCAGGTGTGGGTTCCAAACTGGTGCTGCATACTCCAGTATGGGCCTGACGTATATGGTGTATAGAGTCTTGAATGATTCCTTAGTGAGGTATGTGTGTGTGAAAAATACCAAGTTATAAAGTTTGTTATAACTGTTACAAGAGGTTACATAATATCTTTATTGAAGTGAATGCGTTGAGAGTCGTGAGAGGATCCGCTGTTGGTGTGGTGGACGCGTCTAATGGTGGTGAAGTTTGATTTAGTGTACAGAAAGGCAGACAAGCGAATGAAGGACGTTTTCTTGGTTGTGTTTTAAGGCTTCTCGGTATTTCAGGCTTTATTCTTTGAAAACTTTTTCCATTTTGAAATCTGTGGTACACATTTTGGGCAGGATTTATTGTTTATGTTCACCAGATTTGGTGTGACTGAGTATTTTGCAATCTGAATACCTAAGTGGTCGTGCTGAATATGATTCGACTCTTCAGCAAAAGCCCTGAATCCACACCAAGTGTGGGAGTGTATCCTGAAACATACAGATTCCCCATATCAACTCCTGATCGGTCGGGCTGTGAACGGCCGCCACCAACAGCCTGATCGATCTGCCAGGAACCAGACCAGCTTCCCAAGATGGCCACGTCCGCGGTGACCTCCGGAAGTGATTTTAGATAACCTCCAAGTAGCATAGGCCAAAATAAATCCAAACTTTTCTCAATGTAAGTTTTAACCCGCGTTTAAGGCTTAAGTAAGTCTGCATGTAAATTAGTAATTTAGTAAGTTTTATTAAATGAATATTGAGTAGAATTAAGATAGATGAACCCAATAAAGTTAAACGCTGTGATTAATATGTGATTAGTTTAATTAGTTTAATAAAACGTACACAACCTAAAATGAAGACAAAGATTTCACAAAGGAAAACACATCAGCACTAAGAGTTTAAAGCCGACCACATGTTGCATTCTCCAGCTATTGCACAGGATACAACTGAATGTGCGTGTATATAGCCCAAATCCTAGGAGTTTTTCATCCATTTTGTATTTTCAATTAATGTATTATTTTGCCTTGATGAGGGGCTCTTAGTCCAAGCATCAAATGGTTATAATCATAACCATAATTTTTAAAAGGGTGGAGGGGTAAGCCAGTAAAAGGCCTCGGTCAGATGACCAAAAGCTCCAGTGGTGGGTCATCATATGACTAAGAAAAGCGTCGGGAAAATACTTGTCCTGTTTCCTGACAAACCGAACCTAACCTAGCCTAAACTATCTTAACCTAACATAACCTAACCTTTTCTAACCTTACCTAACCTAAACTAACTTAACCTAACTTTACCTAACCTAACCTAAACTAACTTAACCTAACTTTACCTAACCTAACCTAAACTAACTTAACCTAACTTTACCTAACCTAACCTTGTCTAACCTAACCTAACCTGACCTAACCTAATCTCTTAATCCAAGGGACTGAACTTATCCTCCCCTTCCTTGGATCGAATCTGAATGACTCCCATTCCACAGGCCCCTATATAACCCCCTATTGGTTTAGCGCTTTCTCCAGATTAAACTAAAATCTTCGAGAGTTTTAAAACAATATTATACCATTTTAAATAATATACCATTTTAAAATAATATTATATAATTTTATAATATGTCATTCAAGATTAAGTGACAAAATGGTACCTATTAATTATTACATTAACAATATCAACTTTCACCTAAATAGGATACAAGAGTGATGAAAGTCTGAAGCCTATCGGTGGATGAATTCTCCAGTTTTCACAGGGAAATAAAATCTGGGAATGGTCTCTGTAACATAGTTGACGGGGCGCCCACACATGCATATATTCCCATGAATCTCGCCCAAGTTTGAAGGTGATCGAACACGTTGTTCTCTGGTTATGACCGAAAACTGAGAACTTAAAAAAAATGATGTTGAGAATGTTTCAAAAATAGAAAATTCTATCCTAGTTTAATTTAAAAAACGCTCCAGAAAAGGTTATTTTTTTTTCTTTATACACACGTATTCTACTTCAAATTCTCAAAAATCCCACATTATAATATTTTATTTTAATTAAAAAAAAAATTCACTGTGCCAATGTTCCTTTAAAAAAAAATTGGCAGATTGGGACCCACACAGCCCAAAAAACAATGTAAACATTCTTCGAGTTAAGAGACACCATCATTTATGGTTTGAAGCCGATCGGAAGAAGCATTCTCAAGTTATTACATAGGAAAAAAATATTTAATAAAACTGTGAAAATCAAGTTTTCACAGGTCAAAGTGATCGCCAATTTTCCTTTTAATTAAGCCCACATTTATGAAGTTTGAAGCCGATCAGAAAAGTCCTTCTCGTATAATTAATATTATAACAAGTATTCTAATTTTTTTTAAGTTTCTGTAAAATTTCAAATTTGCAGCCATTCAGACTAATCTTATGCGGCATCATCTTCTTATAGAGCCAATCAGAAGACGCATATTATAGTAATCGAATAAAAATGAATATTGTTATTTTTTTTTCGAGAAACCTGACAACTTCAGACTTAGGCTAGTCAATAAAAGAATGAAACTCACCAGAGGTGAAAATTTGGAACCTATCTGATGATTCATTCTTAAGTTATGATTATGATACGGATTCCCTCGAATCCAAAATTTTTTTTAACAAGTTTACAGGAGTGCCCCGCTTTACAGCACTTCTCTTTACAGCGTTTTGTTAACACAGCGGTTTTCAATTATCCCCAATTAAGACTTCCTACAATAAATATATTCACCACTCACTATAACCTAAGGAGGAAAATATTTTAAGTAAATAATATGTGTATTCTCTATGTATTTTTTAGCACTAGCTGTATTGCTCACTTAATATATGATAATGTAAATGTTATTTGGAAGTGAAAAACAATGCTATGTTTTACTTTACAGCGATTTTCGTTTTACAGCGGCAGCCCAGAACCCAACCTGCTGTATAAGCGGTGCCTGTCTGTGTTGACAATATAAGCGGTGCCTGTCTGTGTTGACAATATAAGCGGTGCCTGTCTGTGTTGACAATATAAGCGGTGCCTGTCTGTGTTGACAATATAAGCGGTGCCTGTCTGTGTTGACAATATAAGCGGTGCCTGTCTGTGTTGACAAATTTTGCCCTCCCTCACAGACAAAACGTCATGGGTGTCATCCTGGCTCTAAGATGCATCAACCATTCAATAATGCAGCCGTTCAGAGGTAAACTGAAATTGATTTGATGTGATTCAACGAATATAAAAAAATCACACTATTTTACACATAAAATCGGCAAATCTGCACCTACTCTCTCTTGTATTTCACTCTCCTCCGTTGTCAAAATAGGGGCAACTTTTTTTAAGGTTTTTTAATGTAATAATGCTGAAGGGTTTTGAAGTTATCATAGTCATCCCAGAATACAGGAAAGGGGTTCAAAAATTTTAGTCATAGGACACGTGCACATGAAAATTGCTCCAAGATTTTGGTCCTAGTTACCATACGCAAGCATTGGACGAGGTGTAATAGAGATGAAAAGTTGGAGGAAGACAAAAAAAAACTAGGTAACAACTTAAAAGTCCCATTTCGGATAATAATAATTATAATAATAATAGACGAAGAAACAGTTTGGTTCATCATAAATGAGTGAAGCAATTAGAATATCCCAGAAGCAAGAACAATATGGTAAAATTATCATTTACTTAGTCCAGGTGTTTAGGTGTAGGGATTCTGAGTGCTTAGAGAAAAGCAGTGAGATAACAGATAACACTCTTCTTGACATGATCAGTAAACAAGCTGAAATATCGAACGGGTTAATTAATTTCACAATGTACAGAAAAACCATCACACTGATTGGTTAGGTTTGGTAAAATTTGTCAGGAAACAGGGCAAGTATTTCCTGACGCGGATTTTAGTCATACGATGACCTACAGCTGAAGCTTTTGGTCATCTGACGAGACCTTCCACTGGGTTAACGGTCCACCCCTTTAAAAATTATGGTTATGATTATAACCATTAGATATATTCCTAATAATGGAGGTTCAAAAACAGATGTGACAGGACTCAGTCACGTCAGTTTGTTAAAAGTTATGAAAGTGGCTCCAGGGCTTGAGCTCAACCACCACAATCTCAAAAAGATGATTTCGACTGTGTAATTACACACACACACAACGGGAAGACCAGAGTGAGCCCATGGTTTACCCGGAGGTGTGGACAGGCCAAAGCCAAGTGTTCGAGAGCATGGAAAAAGTATAGAAGGCAAAGGACCCAGGAAAACAGGGAGTTGAGCCGAAGAGCCAGATATTAATATGCATGGATGAGGAGAGACGCCCAGCGGCAATATTAGAATAACATAACACCAAAAGCCAAGTCTGACCCAAAGCTGTTATACAGCCACATCAGGAGGAAAACAACATTCAAGGACCACGTAATCAGGCTGAGGTAGGAAGGAGGAGAGCTCACTAGGAGCGACCAGGATATATGTGATTCAGGGAGTTATTCACAGTGGAGACAGAGAGGCTTCCAGCAAACCGAGGGAGTAGGGTGCACCAGCAAGTGCTGGACACACTACACAACCGAGGAGGAGGAGGTGAAGAAACACGTAGTCCCAATTTTTAAGAAAGGAGACAGACAGGCAGCACTAAACTACAGGTTTGTGTCGCTGACATGTATAGTATGTAAAGTTATGAAAATTATCAAGAGAAGAGTGGTGGAGCATATAGAAAGGAATGGGTTCATACATGACAACCAGCACGGCTTCAGGGAAGAGAAATTCTGCATCTCAAACCTACTGGAGTTCTACGATAAAGTAACAGAAGTAAGGCAGGAGAGAGAGGGATGGGTAGACTGCATCTTCTTGGACTGTAAGAAGGCTCTCGATACAGTACCACACAGGAGACTGGTTGAAAAGCCAGAGGAGTAGGCAGGAATAGCAGGGAGAGTACTGCAATGGATCAGGGAATACCTGACAGAAAGGAACCAACGTGTGTTGGTACGTGACGAGGTGTCGAATGGGGTTCCACAAGGTTCAGTCCTAGGTTCGGTGCTGTTTCGAGAATATGTGAATGACATGACAGAAGGGATAGATTCAGAAGTGTCCCTGGTTGTAAACGATGTGAAACTAATGAGAAGGATGCAAGTGGACGAGAATCAGGTAGACCTACAAATAGATCTGGGCAGCCTGGCCCGACAAATGGCTCCTGGAGTTTAACCTCAGCCAGTTCAAAGTCATGAAGTTTGAAGAAGAACAAAGAAGACCGCAGACTGAGTACAGCCTAGGAGGTCAAAGGCTGAAAAACGCACTCAAGGAAAACGATCTTGGGGTGAGCATAATAAAGAGCACATCTCCTCAGGCGAACATTAACCAAATAACTGCTGCAGCATATGGTCGCCTGGCATACCCAAAAATAGCGTTTCAACATCAGAGTAAGGATTCATTCAAGACATTGTATATTGTGTACATCAGGCCCATACTGGAGTATGCAGCATCGGTATGGAACCCACAAACGATCTAACGCGTCAAGAAATTAGAGAAAGTGCAAAGGTTTGCAACAAGACTAGTCCCGGAGCTAAGGGGCATGTCCTACGAGGAGAGATTAAGGGAAATCGACTTGACGACACTGGAGGACAGGAGAGATAGGGGGGACATGATAACGACATATAAAATACTGAGAGGAATTGACAAGGTGGACAGGGACAATATGTTCCAGAGATGGGACACAGCCATTCAACTCAAGAAATTTTTGAGGCTCGATGCTCCATCCATATATGATCTGGTCTCTGATAAGTAAAGCGGTTAGATTTTTTTTTATATAGAATTTAGACGTAGGTAGCTGATAGGCAGGGAGTGTCGGCCTCGTGAGTAGCAGAAGAATCGAGCCTGCAAAATTGTAAATGGTATAATCATACCTGAAGTATACCTGGAGAGGGTTTCGGGGGTCAACGCCCCCGCGGCCCGGTCTGTGATCAGTCCTCATACCGACAAACTCTGGAAAAGAACACATGTGTACAGCTCAGGACATTAATTAATGTAAACGTTCCCCCCCGAATGGTTTCATGAGTCCTGTTGACGTAGCCACTCGTGCCGAAACTCTTCCTTTAATATACGTCCTAAACTGTAAACAATTCTGTCAACACCTTGTACAGAATAACTATTACTGAATTAGCGCTTCACTTCAATTAAAAAGTCATAGAAACTATGATTCCCATTTATTTATAAAACAATAAAAGTGGTCAGCATAATATTTTATCCACGTAACGTTAACAGTTGTGTTCTTGCGCTTATAACAGTCTTGTTCCAGATGGGAAGACAACTCCACTCAGACCTCGCCCGAGACACTGGCTCTCTGGAACGCGGGGGCCAACTTCGAGATTTTTTTATGAGTAAGGATAGTGCGAGGGGTTCCACTTTTTCCACTAGGGGCCACTCTTCCCAGGGTGCCACTCTTCCTACAGAGTGCCGATCTTCCAAGGGTGCCACTGTCTACCCAGGGTGCCACTCTTTCCACAGAATGCCGCTCTTCCCAGGGTACCACCGTCTCCCCAGGGTGCCACTCTTCCCATTGAACGCCACTCTTCCTGAAGGATGCTTCAATAAGCGTCCAGCATCAGTTCCAGCATAAAATGATGAGAATATTTTACCATTCGTCTAAATTAACTGACATTTAAGACCAATAACACGGAACGAATAATGAACATAGACCGAGCATTCTGAATAATTGACTTAAAACAGTTTTACCTGATGTGTGATTATATCTGTTTTACGGCAGCAGCAACGTCATAATGATTAGTTTAAATAAATTAAAAAAAAAAAGACTCCTATGCTATTGTAATAACAGATGTGCCCTTCGCTGCCAGACAAAACCCGCCGGATTAGATAAAATTCTGAAGATATTAATATATATATATATATATATATATATATATATATATATATATATATATATATATATATATATATATATATATATATATATATAAGAGTGCATCTAAGTTCCTCAAGGAGCTGGGCAAAAGACTCAACAGGGTAACTAGGGATCCCAGGGCAGCTAGTTTTCTGTTCCAGCGACTCAGCGCTGCTGTTCAGAGGGTAATGCATGCTGTATTCTGTGCACGCGCCCCAGCTTGGAGGAGCTGGATGAGATTTTCGCATTATAATCAGTGACAAACATGTAACAATATGTACTAGACATGTATCTCTCACACCTCGTGTACTGTATATGCCATATATATATATATATATATATATATATATATATATATATATATATATATATATATATATATATATATATATATATATATATATGTATATGTATACATAATCGCTCAATTCATTGGGGTTAGGTGCCTTCATGATTCAGTGGACTGATTACCTCAAACTCTTCCGATCTTCAACCATTCAACTTTGTATGAGACTGAAGTAGCAACTGGGTGGCGAAACGTTTCCACAGTAAATATACCCAGTGTTTCACAAATGTCTAATTCATCACTCCCATGGAGCTCACCGCTTCTCGTCAATATAATAATAACAAAGACAATAAGAATATAGTATATCGTTCAGAAATACACGAACGTATGCTACAACGTCCGACCTATTAAGGTGCTGGGTTGTACAACGTACAGTGTGTCATGCAGAACCTACTCGGCTATGTTCATTTGCATGATTAGACACGGCTCTGGGCGAGTCATCACGACTGTCGACGCTTCAGGTGTTACCAGGTAAATTTGCATCGGTAATTCGTAATATGAATTTACTTACCTGCGAAGATAACTGGATTCTGCTTATATGCAAATATATTCTTCCGAATTTAATGAACCATTGATTTGAAATTTGTTAGATCTTCATTAAGTAAAGAGTCGGTAAGGACGTAAACAGGTCAAAACGTTTTCGCAGTAGAATGATGGTCTGTAATGCGCTGTGGAGACACAATATGACGACCGAGACTTTATTGCGGCTACGTTTTACTCAGGATAGTGCATTATCAAGTCATGCAAAGGATGCCATTTTATCCACGCACGCGCACGCGCACGCACACTCTATGACTTGACCCCTGCGACCACAATCAGGTGAGTATAAACAGGCCAAGTGTCTTAGTGACAAGTGCCTTGGACAAAATGATAACACACACACACACACACACACACAAGAGCAACTGTGACAACTCCCACTTTTTGTGTTAGATTCTTTATCTTTTAACCCCACACCTCTTGCTAACACCCGAGCATTCACTTCTACAACTTCTATAAATATATTGAACAACCATGGTGACATCACTCATCCCTGTGTAAGGCCCTTCTTTCACTGGGAAACAATCGCCTTCTCGCCTACATACTGTAACCTGAGCCTCACTATCCTCGTAAAAACTCTTCACTGCTTCCAATAACCCACCTCCTATTCCATACACCTGCAACATCTGCCACATTGCCCCACTATCCACCCTGTCATAGGCCTTTTCTAAATCCATAAATGCCACAAAATTCTCTTTACCGTTATCTAAATACTGTTCACCTATATAATTATATTATATTCATATATTTAACACATCGGACGTTTCCCACCGAGGTAGGGGGGGACAAGAAAGAAGAAACACATCCACCATCAGGCACTCCATCACTGTCTTCTTACCAGAGGGGCGTTGACACTACAGTTCAAAACTGCAAATATCCCCACCCCTCTTTCACAATACTGGCACTGTACCTCCCATCTGAGATGGTCGGTTGGGGACGGCTCGTCTACTTGACATGGGATAAGGCTACTACTCTGACTGGCCAAGTCTCGAATCGGAGACTTTAGGCAGCCTTCCAGGAAGCCTCCTAAACTCTCGACTCTCTCTCTCAACCACTACAATAGTATGGTGCCATGGTGCCATTGTGGTGTAGTGGTTTAGAGAGTCGAAAGTTTAGCTTGACTCCTGGAAGACTGCCTAAAGTCTCGGCGAGTCACGGTATAGATTATATTACACGTTTATTACGTACTCACCTAATTGTGGTTGCAGGGGTCGAGACTCAGCTCCTGGCCCCGCCTCTTCTCTGTCTGCTACTGGGTCTCTGCTCTCCCTGCTCCATGAGCTTTATCATACCTTGTCTTAAAACTATGTATGGTTCCTGCTTCCACTATATCTTTCTCTAGACTATTCCACTTCCTGACTACTCTGTGGCTGAAGAAATGCTTCCTAACATCCCTTTGACTCATCTGAGTCTTCAGCTTCCAGTTGTGTCCCCTTGTTTCTGTGTTCCCTCTCTGGAACATCCTGTCACTGTCTACCTTGTCAATTCCAAGCAGTATTTTGTATGTCGTTATCATGTCTCCTCTGACCCTTCTTTCCTCCAGTGTTGTTAGTCCTATTTCCCTCAACCTTTCTTCATAAGACAGACCCCTGAGTTGTGGAACTAACCTTGTCGCAAACCTTTGCACTTTCTCTAGTTTCTTTACGTGCTTGACCAGGTGTGGGTTCCAGACTGGTGCTGCATATTCTAGTATGGGCCTGACGTACACGGTATACAGTGTCTTGAACGATTCCTTGTTATGGTAACGGAACGCTAATCTTAGGTTTGCCAGTCGCCCATATGCTGCCGCAGTTATCTGGTTGATGTGTGCCTCCGGAGACGTGCTTGGCGTTATACTCACTCCAAGGTCTTTCTCCTTTGCCGAGGTTTGTAGCCTTTGTCCGCCTAGCTTGTACTTTGTCAGCGGTCTTCTTTGCCCTTCTCCGATCCTCATGACTTTGCATTTGGAGGGATTGAATTCGAGAAGCCAATTGCTAGACCAGATGTCGAGCTTGTCCAGGTCTGTTTGCAGCCCTGCCTGGTCCTCTTCCGATGTGATTCTCCTCATTATTTTCACATCATCCGCGAATAGAGACACTTCTGAGTCTATCCCGTCCGTCATGTCATTTACATATACCAGGAATAACACTGGTCCTAGGACTGACCCCTGCGGTACACCGCTCGTCACAGGCGCCCACTGTGATACCTCACCACGCACCATGACCCGTTGCTGTCTCCCTTTGAGGTTTTCCCTGATCCATTCCAGTGCCCTTCCTGTTATACCTGCTTGTTCTTCCAACTTCTTTACTAATCTCATGTGAGGAACTGTGTCGAAGGCCTTCCTGCAGTCCAGGAAAATGCAATCAACCCACCCTTCTCTCTCCTGCCTTACCTCTGTTACTTTATCATAGAACTCCAGGAGGTTTGTTACACAGGATTTGCCTTCCCGGAATCCGTGCTGTCTGGTGTTTATTATCCTGTTCAGCTCGAGGTGTTCCACCATTCTTTTCCTGATGATCTTCTCCAGGACTTTGCACACTATACATGTAAGTGACACCGGTCTATAGTTTAGTGCCTTTTTTTTTAAAGATGGGGACTACGTTGGCCTTCTTCCATACCTCAGGTAGCTGCCCAGTTTCAAGGGATGTGTTGAATATTATGGTAAGTGGCACACTCAGTACCTCAGCTCCTTCCCGAAGAACCCACGGGGAGATATTGTCCGGACCCATCGCCTTTGAGGTATCGAGGTCACTGAGTAACTGCTTCACTTCCTCCTCAGTTGTGTGTATGCCCTCTAGCACTTGGTACATCCCTTGTTGGTGACGAACCCCATCCTGTCTACCCAGCTGCCTTCCTTCCTCCATTGTGAATACTTCCTTAAACCTCAAGTTGAGCTCCTCACATACCTCTTGATCATTACTTGTGAGTTCCCCATCTTCTCTCCTCAGCCTTATCACCTGGTCCTTGACTGTTGATTTCCTTCTGATGTGACTGTACATCAGTTTCGGGTCGGACTTAACTTTCGATGCTATGTCATTTTCGTACTGTTTCTGGGCCTCCCTCCGTACTTGTGCATACTCGTTTCTAGCTCTTCTACTAATCTCTCTGTTTACCTGGGTTCTTTGCCTTCTGTACTGTTTCCATTCTCTGATACTCTGAGTCTTTGCCTCCCTGCACCTTTGGGTAAACCAGGGGCTCTTTCTGGCCTTCCCATTTAATCCTTTGCCTCTGGGTATAAACCGTTCCTCTGCCTCCTTGCACTTTGCCCCTACGTATTCCATCATTTCATTTATTGTCAGTCCTTCCATTTCCCCTTCCCACTGAACGTCCTGCAGGAAATTCCTCATGCCCGTGTAGTTTCCTCTTTTAAAGTCTAGTTTGTCTCTATCAGTACTGTTTTCCCTCTCCACCTGTAGCTCTACAATGTACTCAAAGCTAAGCACCATATGGTCACTGGCTCCCAGGGGGCTCTCGTGCTTTATGTCTTCAATATCTGAGCTGTTCAGGGTGAATACAAGGTCCAGTCTTGCTGGTTCATCTTCTCCTCTCTCTCTGGTCGTATCCCTGACATGTTGGTGCATCAGGTTTTCCAGTACCACGTCCATCATCTTGGCTCTCCAAGTTTCTGGACCCCCACGTGGTTCATGGTTCTCCCAGTCGATCTCCCTGTGGTTGAAATCTCCCATGACCAGTAGCTTTGCTCTGCTCATGTGTGCCTTTCTTGCCACCTCCGCCAGGGTGTCCACCATCGCTCTGTTGTTCTCATCGTATTCTTCTCCTGGCCTCCTGCAGTTCTGTGGTGGGTTATACATCACTGCAATGACTATCTTATGCTCCCCAGACTGGATGGTACCTACTATGAAGTCCCGTTCTCTACCCACCTCCATTCCTACCATTTCCTCGAATCTCCAACGGTGCCTTACAAGCAGTGTGACCCTCCACCCCCTGCTCCTCCTATCTTTCCTCAGGATCTGATATCCCTGTGGGAAGATTGCATCTGTTACTGTCTCATTTAGTTTAGTTTCTGTGACCGCTATGATGTCTGGGGATGCCTCATCTATTCTTTCATTCCACTCTTCATACTTATTCGTAATTCCATCCACGTTTGTGTACCAAACGTGGATGGGGAGATCTTGGTGGGTTGGGGGTGTGGGCAGGGTGCCCGCAGGGGGTTGCAGCATGGGTGGGGGGATTTTATGGTTGGGGTATGGGCTGGTGGGGTGCAGTTTGAAGTGGGGGTGGGGGTAACTGTGACGTGGGTTTTCGTTTGCTAGGGTGGGGACAGGGGGCCTGATAAGTGGGTGTGGTGCTAGAGTGTATGGTTGTCGTGGGTTGTTTGTGATTTGAGGCCCGCTGAGGGTACTTCCAGTGTGTGTGTTTGCCCTGCTTGGTCTTGGTGTCCTCCGTATCTCGCTGTCTCCCCTCCCTCCTCTCTTCTCCTTCTTATCTTCTCCCTCCGGGCCTCCCTTTCTTCCTGCGTTCTGTCCCGATCTAGGTATACATTCCGGAACCCGTGGTTCGTCCTCAGCCGAGCTTTCTCTTGCAGGATCCTGGTGCGGGCTGATTCTGCCTTGAATATTACCTTGAGGGGTCGATTTCTTCCCTTTGTGTACCACCCGATTCTCCGAAAATTTGTCACTTGGGATGAGTCTCCCCCTATTGCTAGCATGATACCATCGATCTTTTCTTTCTCCTCCTGTTTCCTTCTGTCGTGGGTGTCCCCTTCGACTTCCTTTAGGCCATAGATAAAGATCAACTTCTCCCTTTCCTCCTCCCACTGTGTCTCCCATTGCCTTGTCAAAGGTGCATTAGCCTCTCCCGGTGCTGTCATGGACGTATTCCCCGTGTTCCTTTGTGTGTCCAGTCTGCTCATACGTCCCTGTCCGCTGCAGTGTGTTGTTGGGGTCTCCGTGTTTAGTGTGTCTGCTGCTTTGTCTACCCTCTCATGTGTTGTTTCTGTGCTCACATTCGTTGTTCCTGTGGAGCTCTTCTTGACCCTGGCTGTTTCTTCTATATCCCTCTCGTGTGTTGTTATCCTGCTCATGGAAAAATAAACACATAAGCAGTATAATGTGATCCTTTATTGACAACGTTTCGCCCACGCAGTGGGCTTTATCGAGTCACAGACAGATCTACCTGGAAAATGAGCAACATAGAGATATATATAGGGTACAGTCAGGTGGAGAATGCTGGGTCAGATGGAGAAAGCTGCATGTGAGTCTTAAAAGTAGTGTGAAAACATAGTGTGACTTAAAGGACCTGCAGTGTACCATTCTTGAGTTCTAGGTGGGATAGCGTTGAAGAAGTTTCTTGGCAATAGGTTCAGCTATGTTGTAGAAGCCGTTGTTCTGGTTAAAGTTGTTGGACATACAGATGAGTGATGATTCTAGGATTCTTCGGTATTGCGTGTTGTCTTCTCTGGCGATGAGTCTTGCGTTTCTGTAGTTGATTAAATGGTTGTGTAAATTTCGGTGTTGAACACAGGCATTTCTTGAGTCGTCAGATCTGCCTGCGTACTGGTGTTCTGAAATGCGTGTTTGTAGGTCTCTGGATGTTTCGCCAACGTATAATTTGCTGCAGCCATTACAAGGGATTGTGATACCCCTGCCGTGGATTGAAGCTTTTCCTGTCTGTTACTGGTAATGTCCTTAATGGTGGTGGATGTGGAGGTGGATACTCGGAATGAGGTCTCAGCAGCCATCTCAACACACAGTACCCCAGTCATACCTCGACGTTACATCATTGCACTTAAAACTTTAGCAGAAGACACGACCATCAGGGTTACCACCGCTGATAAAGGAGGTGGTGTCGTAATCTTGAACACTGACGATTACAGGAACAAAATGCTTAATCTACTTAATGACCCAGATACCTACAAACCTCTCACTACTAATCAAGTGGACAACCTCACCAAAACATTTCTTCACAAGACTCGCCGCATTCTGAGGAATCAGAACTAGGAAAGAAACTTCTACACACCATTCCCAGCAACCCCAGACCTGCCAGAATGTACGGTCTGCCAAAAACTCACAAACCAGGTATCCCATTGAGGCCCATATCCTCGGGAATAGGCAGTGCTCCCCACCAAATCTCAGGAATTCTCGCTAAACACCTCTCCAAACTTTGGGCACCATCAGTCCAGCACATCTCAAACACTCTGGTGACCTTCTCAATCGCATTCGCAACATCAACATCAGAAACAAGAAACTCTCCAGCCTTGATGTAACATCCCTATTCACCAAAGTACCTACTACACAAGCTATCGATCTCTTGCGCAGGAAAATTGACGACTCGCTTGATCTTCCTCTTCCAGCCAGCGATTTCATCGACCTTGTTGAACTATGTGTGGCTTTACATGTTTCTCTTTCGAAAACCAACTCTTTCAGCAAACTTTTGGACTACCCATGGGATCGCCACTTAGTGCCGTCCTTGCGAACCTATATATGGAACATTTGGAAGCCGAGCGATTTTCCACTATTATTCCCTCTTCTGTCACCTGGCTTCGTTATGTTGACGACATTCTCATCATAACTCCCAGACGCTTCAACGTTCAAGCTCTCCAACACGAACTCAACCAGGTTGAGCCATCAATCCAGTTTACACTAGAAGAAGAAGTCGACAACACTCTTCCTTTCCTTGATGTTCTTCTCTGCAAAGCTGACCATGAACTTCGTTTTAAAGTCTATCGAAAACCTACCAATCAACACGATCTTCTCCACTTCTACTCTCACCACGACACCAAAATTAAACGTGGTGTAATTATAGGCTTTTTCCTGCGGCACTCAGAATCTGCAGCAGTGAGTTCCTTGAAGAAGAATGCTCCCTCATTGAACAAGTTTTTCCAAACTTCACTATCCTCGTCACTTCATTAGAGACTGCAGACGACGGGCATTAAACATCTTCAACACACCCAGAGAAGACACTGCTGAGAAGAGATACATAGTCCTTCCCACCAACTCCATTTCCAAACAAGTTTCCAACATTTTTCTAAGACCTCATTCCGAGTATCCACCTCCACATCCACCACCATTAAGGACATTACCAGTAACAGACAGGAAAAGCTTCAATCCACGGCAGGGGTATACACAATCCCTTGTAATGGCTGCAGCAAATTATACGTTGGCGAAACATCCAGAGACCTACAAACACGCATTTCAGAACACCAGTACGCAGGCAGATCTGACGACTCAAGAAATGCCTGTGTTCAACACCGAAATTTACACAACCATTTAATCAACTACAGAAACGCAAGACTCATCGCCAGAGAAGACAACACGCAATACCGAAGAATCCTAGAATCATCACTCATCTGTATGTCCAACAACTTTAACCAGAACAACGGCTTCTACAACATAGCTGAACCTATTGCCAAGAAACTTCTTCAACGCTATCCCACCTAGAACTCAAGAATGGTACACTGCAGGTCCTTTAAGTCACACTATGTTTTCACACTACTTTTAAGACTCACATGCAGCTTTCTCCATCTGACCCAGCATTCTCCACCTGACTGTACCCTATATATATCTCTATGTTGCTCATTTTCCAGGTAGATCTGTCTGTGACTCGATAAAGCCCACTGCGTGGGCGAAACGTTGTCAATAAAGGATCACATTATACTGCTTATGTGTTTATTTTTCCATTGTGTCGGTATTTTATACCATTTATTTCTATCCTGCTCATCTTGCTTCGGGCCCCATGTGTGTCTGTCAGTGCCTGTGCATACAAGAGTTCTCTTCCTTTCTCCTTATTCCCTTTGGCTGTGCCTGGTGCACAAGCTCCAAACGTCGTTTCCTGCCAGGTACTATTGTCTCTATTCTGTGTCAGTCCCTGCAGCTTCACTTCTAGGGTCTGAATCTTGGCTTCTGCTTTTTTGGCTTGCATTACCCATTTTCTACTCTCCTCAGCTATCCTCTTCTCCATTTTCTACTCTCCTCAGCTATCCTCTTCTCCATTTCCTCGCTGATCACCAATAGCTTCCTCTCCCATTCCTTTTCCCTTTCATTGAGCTCCTCGGTGATCACCAATATCTTCCTCTCCCATTCCTTCTCCCTTCTAGAGAGTTCCTCCTCCCATTGTGGCCTTCCCTGATCGGCCATCTTCCTCCTTGTTGACGCCCTCTCTGAGCCACCCATCTTCCCACTGAGTCCCTTGTGGATGTATTGAGGTGTCAGGAGAAGGAGAAAGAAGAGGGTAGGGAAGGGGGTGAGGGAGAAACGGAGAAAGGATAGGAATGGGGGTGAGGGGGAGAGAGATAGCTTTGAGGAAATGTAGAAGAGGGTGGATATAGGGAGAGAGAAAGAGAGCGAGAGGGAGAGGGAGAGAGAGAGGGAGGTAGAGAGGGAGGTAGAGAGGTAGGAAGAGAGATAGGTAGAGGGAGAGAGAGGGAGGTAGAGAGATAGAGGGAGAGGGAGGAAGAGGGGGGTGGGAGAGAGAGAGGGAGGGAGAGGGGAGTGAGAGAGAGAGGTAGGGAGAGGGAGAGGGATAGGGAGAGGTGGGGAGAGGGAGAGGGAGGGATATGGAGGGGGAGATGGGGGGAGAGGGAGGTATAGAGGTATAGAGGTATAGAGGTATAGAAAGGGGAGAGGGAGGTATAGAGAGGGAGAGGTAGGTATAGAGAGGGGAGGGTTTGTGTGAGGGAGAAGGGGAGGGAGATAGGGGAGAGGGGGTATAGAGAGGGAGAGGAGAGAGGGGGTGCGTTTGAGGGAGAAAGGGAGGGAGAAGAGCGGGGGGGGGAGATAGGTTTTCAGAAAGTTTGGACTACTCTCCTAAATATTAAGCTAGAATTTTGCTAGTACTAGAGAGGTAGGGAGAGGGAGAGGGAGGGATCGGGAGGGGGAGAGGGAGGTATAGAGGTATAGAGAGGGGGAGAGGGAGGTATAGAGAGGGGTAGGGAGAGAGAGGGGGAGGGTGTGTGTGTGTGAGGGAGAAGGGTAGGTATAGAGAGGGAGAGGGAGAGAGGGAGGGTGCACGTGTGAGGGAGAAAGGGAGGAGAGAGAGGGAGAGGGATAGAGAGAGGTGGGGAGAGGGAAGGATATGGGGGGGAAATGGGGGGAGAGGGAGGTATAGAGGTATAGAGAGGTATAGAGGTATAGAGAGGGGAGAGGGAGGTATAGAGAGGGGAGAGGTAGGTATAGAGAGGGGAGGTAGAGAGGGGGAGGGTTTGTGTGAGGGAGAAGGGGAGGAGATAGGGGAAAGGGGGTATAGAGAGGGAGAGGGAGAGAGGGGGTGTGCATTTGAGGGAGAAAGGGAGGGAGAGAGCGGGGGGAGATAGGTTTTCAGAAAGTTTGGACTACTCTCCTAAATATTAAGCTAGAATTTTGCTAGTACTAGAGAGGTAGGGAGAGGGAGAGGGAGGGATCGGGAGGGGGAGATGGGGAGAGGGAGGTATAGAGGTATAGAGAGGGGGAGAGGGAGGTATAGAGAGGGGTAGGGAGAGAGAGGGGAGGGTGTGTGTGTGTGAGGGAGAAAGGGAGGGAGAGGGGGGGGAGAGAGCGGGGAGGGAGATAGGTTTCAGAAGTTTGGACTACTCTCCTAATATTAATCTAGGATTTTGCTAGTATTAGTTCTATAACCGGATAGTGCTACTAAGCTAGGGTACAGAGGGTATAGAGTGAGAGTGTGTGCGTGTGTGTGAGCGTGTGTGTGTGTGTGTGTGTGTGTGTGTGTGTGTGTGTGTGTGCGTGGGAGGATTACAGGGTATGGAGGGAAATGGTTAGTGGGTTACTGGCCAAGATGCTAGGCCTAACTGAGTGTGTGTGTGTACGTGTGTGTGTGTGCGCCTGTCCTCACTGTGTGTGTGCGTGTGTTTGTTTACCTCTGACTCACCGCGCCTGCGCTCCTCCCACGTCTTTGAATTGTCTTCCTACCTTACTTAGCTACAAAAACTAAAAAGAATACTACTTCCTATATAACTGATAAAAAATATAATTGCTAATACAAGAACAGCTGTATGGTCTACTACACCCGACTATTTCAAGTGTGTGTGTGTGTGTGTGCGTCTTGGCACCTCTTCCACAGTGTCTACCTATTCTAAAACTAATTCTTAATCCTACTAAGCACTGCTACTAAAAGTTGCTACTTATAAACTGGTAATAATATTGTTGCTACTACACTAACAATTGTATGGTATACTACTTCTGTATCCTGACTACTTCAAGTGTATGTGTGTGTGGCATGTGTACACGTGTGTACATTTGGTTGGTAGCCCTGCGCCCTGACTTGTCTTCCGACCTATGAACTGTACTTATTTATTCAGCTCCTCCGAGCAGGGATTTGTCCCACAGCTTCAGCAACTCAGGGCCAGAAACCTGCAAACCTGCAAACCACAACTAGGATTTTGTACATTACATTCGATGTCTGCTGGGTCTGAATTGTCGGTATTCTCCTGGTGTGGCGCCCTGCTGGGTACTGTACCTCTTCGTTTCTCTTCTATTGGGCTCACTTTATGCAAACACCGTATTGTTCACTGCTTGCCTTGCACTTATCTCCCTTACTTGGGTGCCTCCAGTAGATATGCTCCCCACTGCATTATAGTTCACTACGATAAATTATCGACTTCCTGCTGTGTGGCAACCGCTGTTAGGCCTATCAACGTCTCCCCTCACTGGCACTTTCCACTATTTACTGTGTTTTTTTCCTCTGGGATCACTCGTATTTCCCTGCTTTTTGGTTTTAAATGAGTATGACACTTTAGCCTATGCCCACGCCTGTTTGTTGCACTCGGATTCCCCCTAGGACCTCCCAATACGACCCAATTTAGCGGAGCTCAAAACGCGCGTGACTGCTGTGACTGTGACTACGTGTATGTGTGTGTGTGTGTGTGTTTACAATATATACAGTACATACTCCATGTTTTGCAACATTCCTGCTGTTCACCCAGTGAACCAGGCAAATTTAAGGTCACCATCTTAGTAACTGAAACTGTTAGTTTCATGGTGTGACAAATTATAATTTCACCTTCAAACTCATGGATTTTGTTGTGGTCCTGACGTCTATCAGCGAACTGTCAAAAGTGTTTTTCATAATGAAATGAAAAAAATCACTTACGACACGTTCACTTGCCACAGAAAATCAGCTTAATTATCTCTTTTCACACGTTCATTAGCCAAGAAAAATGATTAGAAGAATCACATTCCACTCATTAAGAAAATATTGATTCGAAACGCAAGCAGAATTTCCAGCTTCTAAAGCCTTCGTATACATTCGACTAAAATAAAAAAAAATGATATAAGCTACAACACGAAAAAGTCGTATACCTTAGACATAAATAAAAGAGGAGGAAGGTAGAACAGGAAAAAAATATTTCATGCGAGTCCTTGTAGCACCCAAGTATTCTACATTTCTCTGAGAGGAACAAAAATTGGTCCTGGTGAGAGGCCAAGAGGGTAACTTCTAAGCCTGGCCCTGAGGACCTCACCTTTTATAAGCCTCCAGCAAAGTTTTTGCCAAGAGTACAGAGAAATGACACAGCACTATCCTGCAGTAGGGATGTACTCTCTGATAAAATGAACTGAGATTATCCGTGTGTGTTTATATATGTCGTGCCGAATAGGCAAAACTTGCGATTTTTGCCTTACATAGCAACGCTCTTCTTGCCGAGTAAGGCAAGAGAAAATTTGTGTATGCAATAATTTCGCAAAAATCATTCTGAACCTAACGAAAAAAATATATTTCATTGTGTTTGTTTATTATTAAATTATTGTAAACGTATCTAAAATATATTTAGTTGGGTTTGGCTAAAATAAATTGCGCTTGTTATAATAAGGTTAGGTAAGTTTTCAAAGTTTCTCTTGGTACAAAATTATAAATTTTTACATTAACATAAATGAAAAAAATATATCTTTAAACGTATAAGAGAAAATTTTAGAAAGGACTTAATTTTAAAAGAGTTATTGCTAATTGACCAGTTTTACCTATTCGGCACGACATATATATATATATATATATATATATATATATATATATATATATATATATATATATATATATATATATATATATATGAGTATATATAACCTGTTGCTTGTTGGGTTGGTGGTTGTGTTTGAAGCCTCGGCCACGGAGAGGTCTGACGGGGTTCCTGTTGTCGTTGTGTGCGTGTCAAAGCCTTTGTCACGCACTAACAAAAGGAACTTCTTGCCAAGTTTGCATCCAATGGCTTCAAAACTTTGCTCATTGCCAGTTATCCTTATTTTTGTATTGTGAACCCGGCAGCACCTATGCAGTGCCTTCAGAACGTTGTTTTGTGGACGTTACAAACATGCGCTCCTTTATGACTTTATTATTCCATGAATAACATTTACATAGTGATTAATGATAGACATTCACAAAGTGGTTTATGAGTATCATTCATACACTGGTTTACCAGTAACATTCCTTAAGTGGTTTATGAGTATTATTCATACACTGGTTTACCAGTAACATTCCTTAAGTGGTTTATGAGTATCATTCATACACTGGTTTACCAGTAACATTCCTTAAGTGGTTTATGAGTATCATTCATACACTGGTTTATGACTAACAGTCATACAGTGGTTTATGTTCTTCTAACACAGAGGATTCATATTGAAACACAGAGTGACTCGTGATTGTAAAAGAAACTATCTTGTGATTGTATCACAGTTGCTTGTGATTGTAGCATAGTGGCTTGTGATTGTAGCATAGTGGCTTGTGATTGTAGCATAGTGGCTTGTGATTGTAGCATAGTGGCTTGTGATTGTAGCATAGTGGCTTGTGATTGTAACACAGAATGACTTGTGATTGTAACAAAGAGTGGCTTATGACTGTAACACATTGGCTTGTGACGACTGTAATAGACTGGGTTGTGCTTGTAACACAGTCTCTCTTGTGATTGTAACACAGTGACTTGTAACTGTAACACACAGTGGCTTGTGACTGTAACACTCAGTGGCTTATGATTGTAACAGAGTTACCTGTGGTTGTAACAGAGTGACTTGTGGTTGTAACAGAGTGACTTGTGGTTGTAACAGAGTGACTTGTGGTTGTAACAGAGTGACTTGTGGTTGTAACAGAGTAACTTGTGGTTGTAACAGAGTGACTTGTGGTTGTAACAGAGTGACTTGTGGTTGTAACAGAGTGACTTGTGGTTGTAACAGAGTGACTTGTGGTTGTAACAGAGTGACTTGTGGTTGTAACAGAGTTACCTGTGGTTGTAACAGAGTGACTTGTGGTTGTAACAGAGTTACCTGTGGTTGTAAGAGAGTGACTTGTGGTTGTAAGAGAGTGACTTGTGGTTGTAACAGAGTTACCTGTGGTTGTAAGAGAGTGACTTGTGGTTGTAAGAGAGTGACTTGTGGTTGTAAGAGAGTGACTTGTGGTTGTAACAGAGTGACTTGTGGTTGTAAGAGAGTGGCTTGTGGTTGTAACAGAGTTACATGTGGTTGTAAGAGAGTGACTTGTGGTTGTAAGAGAGTGACTTGTGGTTGTAAGAGAGTGGCTTGTGGTTGTAACAGAGTTACATGTGGTTGTAAGAGAGTGACTTGTGGTTGTAAGAGAGTGACTTGTGGTTGTAAGAGAGTGACTTGTGGTTGTAAGAGAGTGGCTTGTGGTTGTAACAGAGTTACATGTGGTTGTAAGAGAGTGACTTGTGGTTGTAAGAGAGTGACTTGTGGTTGTAATAGAGTGGCTTGTGGTTGTAAGAGAGTGGCTGTGGTTGTAAAGACTTGTGGTTGTAAGAGAGTGACTTGTGGTTGTAAGAGAGTGACTTGTGGTTGTAAGAGAGTGGCTTGTGGTTGTAACAGAGTTACATGTGGTTGTAAGAGAGTGACTTGTGGTTGTAAGAGAGTGGCTTGTGGTTGTAAGAGAGTGGCTTGTGGTTGTAACAGAGTTACATGTGGTTGTAAGAGAGTGACTTGTGGTTGTAAGAGAGTGACTTGTGGTTGTAAGAGAGTGGTTTGTGGTTGTAACAGAGTGACTTGTGGTTGTAAGAGAGTGACTTGTGGTTGTAAGAGAGTGGCTTGTGGTTGAAACAGAGTTACCTGTGGTTGTAAGAGAGTGACTTGTGGTTGTAAGAGAGTGGTTTGTGGTTGTAAGAGAGTGACTTGTGGTTGTAAGAGAGTGGTTTGTGGTTGTAACAGAGTGACTTGTGGTTGTAACAGAGTGACTTGTGGTTGTAACAGAGTGACTTGTGATTGTAACAGAGTGACTTGTGGTTGTAACAGAGTAACTTGTGGTTGTAACAGAGTAACTTGTGGTTGTAACAGAGGGGCTTGTGGTTGTAACAGAGTGACTTGTAGTTCTAATACACATCAGTTTGTGCTCGTAAAATTCATGTGGTGGTATACGAGTGAAATATTTGTAATATTTCAGTTGTTAATTGATAATAAACCATTAAGTATATTGGGTGCTTAGCGCCGATACTGTTTTAAATGAGAACAAAAACCTGGCAGGATATTACCACCGACTCTGGTGTGTCCAGTCATCCACAGGGCTTAAATACCTGTATGGTAATCCATAATGTTTATATATATATATATATATATATATATATATATATATATATATATATATATATATATATATATAATATATAATATTATTTATAAAATTTATACAGTGGCACCCGATTTCGTCAATAATTCGTTCCAGAAGGGTGTTCGAGTGCCGTTACCTAACGAATTTGTTCCTATAAGGACGAATGTAAATTAGATTAGTCCATTTGAGACCCCCAAAAATACACTTACAAAAGCACTTACAGAAATACACTTAAATATATATATGTATCGATAGTATATTATATATATATATGATAATATATATATATATATATATATATATATATATATATATATATATATATATATATATGAAATAGTTTCTTCAAATCGACAGATGATCCAGAACATTAGTGCTGTTTTACCAGGGGCATGAGCCATTGATCCAGCCAACAACACTCTCCTTGGTGCTCCTCTTGGGCCCAATGCCATCGATTTGGTCCTAGAAAAAAAAATCTCAGACCTCAGGACGATGGAAGGTAGGATGAAAGACATCGATACACATGATGCCTTCTACATACTCACCAGGTGCCTGTCAACCCCAAAACTTACCTACTTCCTGAGATGCTCCCCAGCCTTCAGCAGTCCGAAACTCAAGGAATATGACTCTCTCCTCAAGACCATGCTAGAGAGTGTATTGAATCTTTCCCTCGAAGATGGACAGTGGTTGCAAGCCTCACTTCCAGTCAGACTTGGGGGGCTGGGAGTACGCAAATCCTCCCAGATTGCCCTACCAGCCTTCTTATCCTCTTCCATAGCATCAAACGAGCTAATAATACAAATTCTTCCGGACAACCTCAGTGATTCAGCAGGAATACAGGACCCTAGCTATGCCAGTGCCATCACTGAATGGGAGACTCTTGCTGCTCCAGCACCAAAACCTAGTGCAGAACTGGCCTACAAACAGTCAAGCTGGGATGGCCCCATCACTGAAAAGATGCTTGCCAACATGCTTGGGGCTGCAATATCAAACAGGGAGACTGCCTGTCTCCTAGATGTGAGTGCACATCACTCTGGGGACTTCCTCCAAACATTTCCCATTTCGGCAATGGGAACACGCCTTGACCCTAAGACCCTCCGCATTGCAGTGGCTCTGCGCCTTGCTGCCCCAATTTACACGGAATATACGTGTATTTGCGGCGATGCGCAAGCCGACCAATATGGTCTACATGGTCTTAACTGTTCCAAAACCAAGGGCTGGCATGCAAGACACAATGAAGTCAACGACATCATAAAGAGAACCCTTGCTACAGCTGGATGCCCAGCCGAGAGAGAGCCCCGATCACTAGCAGCCAACAATGGCAACAACCCAGAAAACCGCCCCGACGGGATCACCATCTATCCTTGGAAGAATGGGACTATACCTATGTGTCGACACTGGCTGACACCTACATCCGTCACAGTGTCGGGCGACAGGGAGGAGCTGCTGACCACAGAGAGGAGTACAAGATCGGCAAGTACAGGGACATAAGCAACGCTCTTCTTGCCATATAAGACAAGCGAAAATTTGTGTATGCAATAATTTCGCAAAAATCATTCTGAACCTAACGAAAAAATATATTTCATTGCGTTTGATTATTATTAAATTATTGTAAACGTATCTAAAATATATTTAGTTGCATTAGGCTAAATTAAATAGCGTTTGTTTCTTCGTCACAGAACTTCAACAAGTCTGTGAGAGAAGATTTGCCATCGCTAAACCCATGCTAGTTGATGTTTATGGAACCACTTCTCTCTAGATAACCACTCTCCTCCTGATTATCTTCTCCATTACCTTACATATATATATATGTGTGTGTGTCTTGCCGAATAAGTAAAAGTTGCGATTATGGCTTAAATAGCAACGCACTTCTTGCCGAATAGGTCAAGCAAAAATTTGTGCACTGCTTTGAAATTGGGTCCATCTTTTTAAAACACCCTGAATATAGTTAGTTATTCATTGGGTTTATATATCTCGTTAATATTCAGGATTCCCTTCTTTTACCCTTCTTGTTTGATGTTTTTATATTGTTTGTCATGCGTGTCTGTTCATCTGTTCTGCCCTGTGTTCTTCACGGTTGTTCTTACTCGTGTAGTGTTTCCTTGTTATAGTTGGAAGGGAAAATCCCGGTAAGTGTGAAGAAAGATAAAACTGGGAGGAAGTTTTACCAAACAAGAAACTTTTGTCATGGGAAGCTATGCTGGACAAGTATGGCAGAACCACGAAATTTATGGAAACCATTTTCAGACTTGGGTAGCGGCCAGAAACTCATGACAGAGGAAAGCTTTACTAAACAGAGATTCGCTGAAATGTATTAGAAGATCAAAAGTTCTTGGTTTGATTTGCTAAGCACCGACAATATTAAGAACAAGATACATTAGAGAACAAGCTTTGTTCACATTGAACTTAACGAGGCTAAGTCAAGAAGACTTAGGGGAACCATAATAACAACATACAAAATACTCACTGAATTGATACGGTAGACAGAGATAGGCTGTCTGAGAGGCAGTGTGAGGACGGTACTTGGGCCTCAGGATGTCAGGAAGTATTTCTTGAGCCTCAGAGTGGTCAGAAAGTGAATTAACCCAGACGAAAAAAGTGGTGATATGTTCCAGGGGACTAAGAGGAAGTGAATATGGTATTGGCAAGCTGAGAGGAAGTACCAAGAGCTATAACTCGATTCGTGGAACCCCTTGTAGGCAAATACATACTTCCTTGCAGATTTTTTTTTAAACACGAATTAATTAATTACTGAAAGCTGATAATCAGTGACTCATATTAAATATTTTATGTTTAATCTGTGTTTTAAAGATGTGAAGAAATTTACTCATGGTAAATAATGAATTGACTGATTTGTGTTACTAATATCCGTTACAATCAAGTTGATCTGACACATTTGGGCAGAATAGTTGAATCTAAGCTGACACTTTTCTTTATTCACCTGGGATGTGAGTCAGCGGCTGACATTGTTCCAGACTATGGAACAAAACTCTTCTCCATTCTGAGGGACTGACCACCTCAAAACTACTTCTTCAAGGCTGATGGACTGATTACATCGTCAACTTTTCAGTACACTACTGAAGAAGCCCACTGTGTAGGCGAAACGTTTCAAATAAAGATACCTAACTGTTGCACATGTGCCTTACCAACCTGTCAGTGTTGTATATCGTTTTAATATTCACACCTGACCTTAAATATCCTGGTTTAATTAATTGGATTGCTAATTAACACATTCGGATGTCATAAATTAATCATTAATAACCAACGTTGATGAATATTAAGTCCGGGTTGGCGATTATTTATTATTAAAGATCACAGACGGGCAGCTGACAGGCTTAGTTACGTGGTTATTAATAATTCCCGATTATTCATAACATCACTCCTAATAACATCACTCCTAATAACATCACTCCTAATAACATCACTCCTAATAACATCACTCCTAATAACATCACTCCTAATAACATCACTCCTAATAACATAACTCCTAATAACATCACTCCTAATAACATCACTCCTAATAACATCACTCCTAATAACATCACTCCTAATAACATAACTGATCTGTTATGCTGAAAATAGTATAATATATCGACGAGTTGATGATTAAGACACATGTGTAACAGTTGTGTATCTTTATTGTTGAAACGTTTCACCCACAGAGTAGGCTTCTTCAGTCAAATACAGAGGCAGAAGGTGTGGTATTTGAGGTGGTCAGTCCCTCAGCCTAGAGATATCGTGCCAGACCATGGAGCTGAACTCTTCTCCAGGCTGAGGGTCTGACTACCTTGTTCCAGACCATGGAGCTGAACTCTTCTCCAGGCAGAGGGACTGACCACCTTGTTCCAGACCATGGAGCTGAACTCTTCTACAGGCTGAGGGACTGACCACCTTGTTCCAGACCATGGAGGTGAGCTCTTCTCCAGGCTGAGGGACTGACCACCTTGTTCCAGACCATGGAGCTGAACTCTTCTCCAGGCTGAGGGACTGACCACCTTGTTCCAGACCATGGAGCTGAACACTTCTCCAGGCTGAGGGACTGACTGTTTCAGACCTTGGAGCTGAACTCTTCTCCAGGCTGAGGGACTGACTGTTTCAGACCTTGGAGCTGAACTCTTCACCAGGCCGAGGGACTGACCACCTTGCTTCAGACCATGGAGCTGAACTCTTCTCCAGGCTGAGGGACTGACCACCTTGTTTCAGACCATGGAGCTGAACTCTTCTCCAGGCTGAGGGACTGACCACCTTGTTTCAGACCATGGAGCTGAACTCTTCTCCAGGCTGAGGGACTGACCACCTTGTTTCAGACCATGGAGCTGAACTCTTCTCCAGGCTGAGGGACTGACCACCTTGTTTCAGACCATGGAGCTGAACTCTTCTCCAGGCTGAGGGACTGACCACCTTGTTCCAGACCATGGAGCTGAACTCTTCTTCAGGCTGAGGGACTGACCACCTCGAGTGGTCACATCATCTTCAGTTCACTACTACACCTGCTGCCTCTGCTTGACTGAAGAAGCCTGCTGTGTGGGTGAAACGTTTCAACAATGAACATACCCAACTGTTGCACACGTGTCTTAATCATAACTGATATGATTATTTAGCTAATCACAGTTCAAACTCATTCATGGCTCACTAATAATATGTTGACTATAAATATTACTATTATTACCTGTGGTTTGTTATAGCTCACAACCCGGCTTTAAGGCTTAATTAACCGGAGTTAATAATAGTTCACGAATGTGCCTGTAGTTTTTATTATTTTTTTTTTCAATTGTTTATGCGTGATTGGTGCTACTTAATAACCACAAATCACCCGGTACTAGAGTGAGTAGGCTTCAATTACGTTATTTATTTGTAGTTAATTATCACCTCAGGTGTTCTTACAGCTCGAATTGTTTTGGTGTTTATGATAATCAACAATTTTTACTGAAAGGTAAATAATTTATCTGCTAATTACTGCTAATTCAACTGCTTGCAAATCTGAATACAAGAACACGGGAAAGAAGGAACATTGCAGGAGGGGTCTACTGGCTCATGCTAGGCAGGTCCAACTCACACCCACTCACGTACTTTTCCAACCTAATTTTAAAGCTCACCAAAGTTCTCGCTTCACTGACGCTACTCGGGAGTTTGTTCTACACATCACCAACTCTGCTGGAAAACCAGTGCTTTCCTATATTCTTTATATACCTAATTTTTTTTCCACTTGAATCCATTGTCCAGTCTTGATAAGATATTTTCAGCATATTATTTATAAGTATATTGTGAATATCAGTGGATCCAGTACTGACCCCTGTGGAACACGACTGGTAACGGGCCACCACTCTGATTTCTCCGATTCTTATGTTCTTATGAGTGAGAGGGAATGGATTTAAGTGGGACTTGTGCTTGAGTTAGAAGCATTATCAGAGCTTGCTCCTTAGGTTGCCTTGAGAATGGGCTGGAAAAAAATATTTTGTTAGAGGATTTTGGCTTGAAAAGTACCTGCCTAGTATGGGCCAGTAGGCCTGCCGCAATTTTCCTCAATTCTTATCTTCCTTGTTTATGCAAACTCTTTCTTGTTTATCAGTCAGCTATGCCTCGATACAGGAGATAATTTCTCCAACTCTTCCATGTGCTGCTATTTTCTTTAAAAATCTCCTGTGTGGTGCCCTATCAAAGGCCTTATTGAAATCCATATATTCTTTACCTTGAATTACCGCTTAAAATACCCTTTCTCTTTACAGTACTACCCCTACAATGCGGCCCACAACAATCGGCTAACACCCAGGTACCTAATTACTGCTAGGTGAACAGGAGCAGCAGGTGCAAGGAAACATGCCCATCTTTTCCACCCGTGCAGGAATTCAAATCACTGACCCTCGGTATGCGAGCTGCGTGCGCTACGATGCGTAGCGCACCCAACTCGTAAGACATAAACGCCCCTTTGTAAAACAGTGCTGTGATAAATTGATTAAATTATATATTTCGAGGTGGCTGCGAATTTCATCCTCATTTATTGACTCCATCAGCTCTCCTACCATTGTGTAACACCTGCGTATCTCTACTGTGGAAAAGTTTCCACAGTAAAGACTGAGATATTTACACACAAATATCTCAGCCATCACTTTGTCGGTTTTCTGAACTATTTACATAATAATTAGGCTGATAGGTCGTTAGCCTCAGTCTCTTGACCAGTCTCCCGATCTATGAATAGGTATCATATTTACCATTTTCCACTTATCTGGTATGATACCAGTTTGTAAGGAGTTGTTGAAGTGTCCTTGATAATGGTGCACTAAGTTCCTCCTTACATTCCTGTATATCCTTGTTAAACAGCTCGTCATGGCCTGGTTTCAATCAATCTATTTGTTTGAGTATCATGTCATTAGTGACTTTGATCTTGTATAATTTATTTTTCGTCCTTGCCACTAAAAATTATTGATTTCTTGGATTTTATTTGTGTCTTCTGGCTAAAAAACGGAAAGGAAATTTAGTCACTAACTATAAAATGATCAGTTACATCTAAGTGGACTATTTTTCCCTCTAATCTTATTCCTATGTATTTGAAAAGAAATCCTTTCAGTTGGTCTTTGATTCTCTCGCAACCTTACCTTCATAATCTCTTTTAGTCTTTCTTATTCCTTATTTTTTGACTTCTCTCTTAAAATGAGTATTTTGGTCCAGAATAAGACCCTCTCTTTTGATTCGCCGGTAAATGACTCTTTTTATCCAAAAGATATTATTCATCCGCTTAGATTCATTCTTGTTTGATCTCTTTTCTCTATTAGGAATATATGTGCACTGAACTGCTTGTACGATGCTCTGGAAAATAAATTCGCAATCACCTTCCCCATGCGTTAGGTCTCTGTGGTGATAATCCCTGAGGTGTGCCACCAAGGGACGCTGCTCTGGTAATCCCTGAGGTGTGCCACCAAGGGACGCTGCTCTGGTAATCCCTGAGGTGTGCCACCAAGGGACGCTGCTCTGGTAATCCCTGAGGTGTGCCACTAAGGGACGCTGCTCTGGTAATCCCTGAGGTGTGCCACCAAGGGACACTGCTCTGGTAATCCCTGAGGTGTGCCACCAAGGGACACTGCTCTGGTAATCCCTGAGGTGTGCCACCAAGGGACGCTGCTCTGGTAATCCCTGAGGTGTGCCACCAAGGGACGCTGCTCTGGTAATCCCTGAGGTGTGCCACCAAGGGACGCTGCTCTGGTAATCCCTCAATCCAACCAAATCTGTGGCATGAAAATCAGGAACCTTAACTTCATTACCGTGGTCACTTCCTTCAAGCTCTTCATTAACCCCAAGACTGTTTACCAGAGATTCTTTGTTTGCCAGAACCATGTCCAGTAAATTGTTTCCTCTAGTTAGCTATGTCACAAATTGCTATATAAAAAAGAACAATCCTGGACTGTTTATAGAAAGTCGCTAGACTCTAGGTGTCCTGCCCGATTCTTCCATCCAATTTGGCATAAGTTGAAATCTCCCATTAGAACGACATTTCTAGGTTTGGCGGTTTGTAGATCACACTTAAATTAGCTTTTCACGTCCTTCAAAAAACTGCAGCTATGTAGTTTCCGGTTCCATTTCTCCTGCCTTAATACCATTTCTGATCCTATAGCTGAAATTTTCCTCTAACAAACCGGCCTTCATTCCCGTTGCCTCTATCGGTGTGGACAAATTTATACTCCTCTGTGAGGCATTTAGCAGGCATTTCATGTTTGATATTGACCATGAATGGGATTGCAAGATTTTTGTAGTACTTGCCTAGCCAATAATTTACATCAATTGTCCTAGACATCTATTCACTGCCCACGCCTCTTCTAGGCGAATTGCAACAACTGATCGGGATCCCACTCCCATCTATAGCTGTCCTGTACTTGGGAAATCATTCCTGCTTACTGCATTTCCCAATATCGTTTCCACCTGCACAGAGATAATGTGGTTGCTTTCTTGACTTGACATGATATTATCTAACTGGCTATGCCACCAGCACCAGGAAAAACGCACTTTTCTTGTTACAGAACGTTTGGTTCACGTATCTAAGTTTGTGAATCCCCACCTGCATTAGTAAAGGGAAAAGGGCAGCTTCCTCCTCGTTAACCCCGTTAACCACCATTCGTCCTGTAGTACAGAGAAACTATTTCCCATCTTCAAGCCTTGTTCCTTGGTCTTCCTTAATCTGGTGTATTTCCCTTTGCTGCTAACCACTTCCTCTGTCGCTGCTAATCTGCAACCATTCACAACCACCAACCACTTTACTCTCATTTATTTGACATATCCAAACGAATTTTCAATTTCCTTGAGAAGTGGAACCTCCTCCTCCTTTAAAACCTTGAACTGTTATTGTAAAACACTAGCGAAGCAAGCCATGACCTCTTCTATTTAACTGAATGGTTATGACTAGTAACGTTGACAACGAGCACTTTTATAAAACGGTATTTCTTATAATCACCAACTATCAACACCAAATAAGTTTAATTAATTACAAATAAAGTAGCATAAATGATTTATATAATTTTTTTTGATGATTAATGTGACTTGATCACTAATTACTAGACACTGCCAGTAAAAAAAAAAATATTAGATTTCAAAATTATTATGATTAATTGTAACACCACTTGAGTAGATAAATTAACATTAATTAGTAAACTGAGACAATAATAAATGTTGTAAGTAGTTAACAGTTAAATCAGATTGCCTATTAAAACAACATATTATCTGGGATTAATGGTTATCGAATCACTGAGTGTGTGTACCAATTAGACTAATTATGACGCTGCTGAATCAATAAAGTGATGCGTAAAATGGCCAGTCAGCTGTGTTTGTGTACATGTAGCTAGGACCACGTGGTGGTCAGCTGTGTTTGTGTACATATAGCTAGGACCACGTGGTGGTCAGCTGTGTTTGTGTACATATAGCTAGGACCACGTGGTGGTCAGCTGTGTTTGTGTACATATAGCTCAGACCACGTGGTGGTCAGCTGTGTTTGTGTACATACAGCTCAGATCACGTGATGGTCAGCTGTGCAAACTGATATTCCTTCTTGGCGCGTTGTCAAATGTGTTTATACTCGCTATAACGCAGCTCCCGCTTGGGAAGGAGAGGGTAAATCACCCACTTGTTCCAATAACTGTTACAGGTGGGAGAGGATTTTCTTGAGCTTACTACAGTAAAATCAATATTATTGGAGGACTCCGTCTTCTCTTGAGTCGCCTATGTGACATATTGTGACAATGACAGTTAATTGTGGTCTCTTTGTAAATTAATGATTATCAAAGACCATACATAACTAATTTGAATTACTATTAATCACCGGAGGCCGAAAAAAAAGGTGATGATGGTTGCCAAATTGACATTTTCCAAAGCACTGCTCAGACTGGTCAAGCTTGAGCAGTGATAAATGGGTAAACTAATAGACTCAAACATCTCTTGGATGAAAAAAAAGGCGAATCAAAAAGACATGAAGCTCACCTTATTGAATAATATATTCTATATAAGTGAGAAAAAAATAAGGAAAATAAAAGAGAATATAAAATTAAGGTTGCAAGGGAATCAAAGACCAATCCTAAGGGTTTCTCTGTGACAAGATAGATCTATTTAAATGTAAATCGGTTCAGATTACTGTTAGTTATAAAGTATTGTGTACTGTTTTCAACGCTTATTTCCTGTCTGGTTTTATCCAATTGGATATACATTCTAAATCCTCAAAATCAATAATTGTACTGGTAAGGACTACAATAAGTTATATAATATTAAAGTCACTGGTAACATGGGTCTCACAACCAGATAAAATGAAATTAAACAAGTCAACGGCTCCTAAGGAGGAATTTAGCCAATTAGTCTTTTCAATAGTCGTATATAATTACAAACAGGTATCATATAAATGGAAATGGCAAACGTGTTATCTATTTACAAAGCGGGGAGACAGGTCCTTAGTTTCAAATTATAGAGCAATCAGCTTAACTTCAATTATGGGAAAGTTGATGGAATCAGTAATTGCTGAAGCAATTTGAAATCGTCTTGAAAGTTGTAATTTGACCAGCAAACCTCAGCACGAACTTGCAAAGTGGCGTTCTTGTCTTACGAATTTACTAACTTTTATCACTAGAGTATTTGATGCTGTAAACCAAGCTAAAGTAAGTAAGTTTATTCAGGTATACACAAATACAGTTACATAGATTATCATACATAGCAGCATATGTGTAGAGCACCTAGGATAACCCAAAAAGGTCAGACAGAGTGACTTATTTCCATTGGACTTCAGTAAGACCTTCGATAGAGTTCCATACAGGACCCTGATGAAGGAAGTAGCGGCAGTTACTGACCGATGGTCAGTAACTGGTCTCAGTTACAAGTGGTGTGACAGTGGTCAGTGTTGGGACCATGGATATGCAAGGTACTCCTGCTTGAAGGCTGCTCTTAGCTACAAAGGTGGGCCTGTCTATCTGGCCAGGATTGATTACTAGTGATTTCAACCCCGCCCCGTATTAGAGTAAGTATTGAATTACAGAACTTCACCTGCCGAGGCGTACTGAGTGGGCACCCGGGATGTGAGTGGTTGTCTTGAGGAAGAAAAAGGTTGACCACCTCTCTTGTTATCCTTGTGGTGACTAGGAATAAGTTGTCATTTTAGCTCATTTATTGAAAACGAGGCTGCTCCATTGCACTTCAGTTTATTTAAGGGATATCTCTCAATATTGTTGTGAGTATTACTGACTCTGCCAGTGTATCCGCTGCTACGCCAGACTTCCGTACCTTCCACGATATCTTTTAATTATTCGGTGACTTCCAGCCGGCCTTCACAATCGTCTACTTTCTGAAAACTCTCTAACACTTCCCTGTGTGTTGTGAGTTCTTACTGGACCAGCGCTAGAGAAAGTCAACTCTACAGATCACACAAACTAGCTAAGAATCACTTGACTTATCCTTGCTACCAACATTTAGATAAAATTGTGGAGAGCACACATCCTCTTGCCTCTAGATTTCCTCTTGAACCGAAACTTTAGTAGTGTCATGGAATGCCCTGTCTCCCGTCTGGGGCATTAGAGGGCACTGTACTGCTGTCGGCGGTAAATAGTAAACAATTTATGTCCTCAAAATGACATAACGTCTTATTTAATATTAATAATTAACTAACGTAAACTAAGAACTAACAAACTTAACTATTACCTGGAGAGAGTTCCGGGGGTCAATCCCCCAGCGGCCTGGTCTATGACCAGGCCTCATGGTGGATCAGGGCCTGATCAACCAGGCTGTTACTGCTGGCCGCACGCAATCCAACGTACGAACCACAGCCCGGCTGGTCAGGTACCGACTTTAGATGCCTGTCCAGTGCTTGCTTGAAGACAGCCAGGGGTCTATTGGTAATCCCCTTATGTATCCTGAGAGGCACTTGAACAGTCTTGGGCCCCTAACACTTATTGTGTTGTATTTTAAAGTGCTAGTGGCACCTCTGCTTTTCATTAGGGGAAGTTGCATCGTCTGCCGAGTCTATTGCTTTAGTAGGGAGTGATTTTCGTGTGCAAGTTTGGTACTAATCCCTCTAGGATTTTCCAAGTGTATATATCATGTATCTCTCCCGCCTGAGTTCTAGGGAGTACAAGTTTAGGAACTTCAAGCGTTCCCAGTAATTGAAGTGTTTTAAATAGCTTTGTAGTGTAACTTACTCTTAATAAATGTTAACAAGTGTTTATTGTCATTCACGGTGGCCTAGTGGCAAAAGCTCTCGCTTCACACGGTGGGTGTCCGGGTTCGATTCCCGACGAGGGTAGAAACATTGGGTGTGTTTCCTTACACCGGTTGTCTGCGTTTACCCATCAGTAATGAGTACCTGGGTGTTATTCGACTGGTGTAGGTGGCATCCTGGGACAAAATTTACCTAATTTACCCGAATGCTCTGCATAACAAGGGGCTTTCTATATAGTAGTATGTCATTGATGTCAGCTATGGTCTGTATTCCTTGTACATGTACTTGCAGAAATAAAGAAATTATTATTATTATTATTATTGTTATTGCTATGCATACAGTAGTGGTAATTGGCAGAATCACTAAGAAAACTGTTGTCTCCTTTCTTTAAGAGTGAGGTGTGGTCCTCCTGGTGACAACTATTCACTCCTCCTTCAACCTTCCTTATCAGCTGTTGTTCCTTGCTTTTGAAACGGAAAGTTTGTTCTATTTTTGACATTCATAGCGACAATCACTATTGGAAGAAGTCAATCAGGATAAAGCTCATAGTTTCAACCATCCATGGTACTATTCATCTCTGGTACCACTCATCTATGACACTCTTCATCCTAGGTACCACTCACCCATGGCACAACTCACCCGTGGTGCCATCTACCAATGATACCATTTATCCATGGTACCACTCCCGAAAACTTACCGCTCATTCAAGGTAACACCCACGGTACCACTCATTTACTGTACCATTAATCCATGACATCACTAATCCACGGTACCGCTCACATATGATACGTTGCATCGATTGTACCACTCACCTCATGGTATCACTTACCTATGTCATAACTCACCGGTGGTATTGCCCATTCAAAGTACCACTCTCCCATGGTACTACCGTCATACAGAATGGGTCAACTCTATTTGCCACTAATCAACGAGAACAGAGTGAAACTGGTTTTGCAATGTATGAGAGAGATTATACATAGATTCCTGTGAGTTCCTTGATGCTTTAGCGTAATTCAGGGGTCTAAGTAGCAGGAACACGGTTTGTATTATCAGGACGAGCGACATAACAAATAGCAGCGGCAGGGAAACGTAATGTTAGGTACTTGGGTGTATTTAGGCAAATGGTTCCACACAGCATTAATCTTGTAGGCAAGGGGGACAAGGCCAGCCTGGAGGGTAGGTGCAGTGAGAGAGTGGGTGCAGCGACCGACCTATCCTAGGGCTAACCTGTGAAAGAGACTGAGATAGGTCGCACGGAGTTGACCCAGGGTATAAATAGGTCAACTGACAGAAGGCAGGTCTAACACGGGGAAAGGGAGGACAGGGCTTATGAGCATGTGGTATCCACGGGCAGCAAAAGCTTACTTCCATAGGGCCACTTGCTATTCTGGTTGACCTGACCCTGGAAATTGCAAATGGAATCGGATCTCTCTTTCTCGTGGCCCTTGGTTGTGGCATCGAACCTCTGACAAAGTGCATAAAGAAAGGAGAAATATACCTGGAGAGTGTTTCGGGGGTCAACGCCCCCGCGGCCCGGTCTGTGACCAGGCCTCATGGTGGATCAAGGCCTGATGAACCAGGCTGTTACTGTTGGCCGCACGCAAACCGACTTACGAACCACAGCCCGGCTGGTCAGGTATTGACTTTAGGTGCTTGTCCAGTGCCTGCTTGAAGACAGCCAGGGGTCTATTGGTAATCCCCCTTATGTATGCTGTGAGGCAGTTGGACACTCTTGGGGACAAAATGACTTCCATAGTTGAAGCCCCTACTCTTCTGTTGAAGAAAAATTAGGAGGAGAAACAATATATCAGAACACACTCACACACATATATATATATATATATATATATATATATATATATATATATATATATTATCACGTAAACAAAGTGCGCGATAATTCCTGAATAATTATTCATGCGATCATAAATTGTATAGCATAGAATCAGCGAGGAGTGTGGAAATGAAGGAAAAAGAACCTAAGTCAGAGAGTTGCCACAGTTGCTTTTAGCGATGATGCTGTGTTTTTGGGAGATTCTGAAGAGACCGAAGAGAAGGTGCAAAGGTTTGGTGGACGAACTTGGGAGGATATGTAAAAGAAGGAAATTAAAAGTTAACATAAGAAAGAGCAAGGTGATTAGAATATCAAACAATTTAGGCATTGAAAGATTGGATATGAGATTGGACGGAGGGAGCATTAAGAAAATGAATGAGGTCAGATACTTGGGAGTGGACTTGTCAGATGAAGGTCTATGAAAGACCAGGTGAACCATATAATTGACGAGGAGAGAAAAAAAAGTGGGTTGTGCACATCAGTCTACACACTAATAAGTGTAAACCTGTGCATATTATTTTTCCCCAAAGCCCAGTCGGGCATTGGCAGTTCATTTGCTTATTTGAAGCGTGGACTGGCTTTGATTGATATATTTAATTTAGAAAGTGTCAGTCAGATAGTACCTTTCTTGATATGATCGGTACTCTACGGTGGCAGTGAAAAGGCCAGGGAAAAAAAACATTATGAAATCTGGCTTGGACAAAGACAGATCCTTCGGAGTCATAACGTGTAAGGGAACTAGTAAGGAAACCTCAGTTAGATGCTTGTATTAGGCGAAGGATTCTACATTCAGCAAGTGTAGTGCAGGCGTGAATAGCGACGCCATTCAGAAGGGCCAAAGGTGAGAGAGGTGTTGAGAGGAGCTGTCTGGAAAGTTGAATCCATCCAGCTAGCGTATTGAGATGGGTCCGCATATATCTGACCCATGGTATGAACGGGCCGTCCGCCAGGTAGAAAGGTCAATCATGGGGCACTACCACTCACTCAAGGTTCAACACCACCCATGGTACCATTTATTCATGGTGAAACACACCCATGGTACCAATTACCCATGATACCAATCACCCAGGGTACCACACACTCGTGGAACGACTCACCCATGGTGCCACTCACCCAGGGTACCACACACCTATGGTAAACGTCGTCCATGGTTCGTCTTAGTGTCAATATATTATGTATCCAGTTGGTGTGTCTGTATATAATGTGTCCACTTGTAGTGTCATTGCATTATGTGTTCCCTTGGAACGAGGGTCTACTGCATTCCGTGCAGGGAAATGCAATAAATCTTTAATTGTTGACACAGAATATGACCTCAGAACTCGTCTTCATGAATACAAATACCCATATGGGATGGAGGATATTATCCTGTGACTTGTAAATGGTCCAAATCGGACTGGAATGTCGTGTGCGGGTTATTTGTGTATTGTTCCATTCAGGGTATTGTTCCAGTCACGGTATTGTTCCAGTCAGGGTATTGGGCCTTTTTGTTTTTTATCAAGTGCATGTTGAACCCACTGCAGGATACATTCCCATGTTGTGATCTGGGAAGCTGCACGAAAACGTATCCAGGGCGACAGACGCAAATGCTGGATCCAGAAGACGGCCATTATTTCCAGTCACCAGTACAACGGAATGGGCTCACTGGTTGGACCCATCGCTCATATTTTCCACAATTCTTGTATAACTCTTCGCTGGGGCCCTATTTTGCCTACCTGACCACACTAGTTTTACAGCTCTAGCCTCGCTCCTCGACATTTTCTCTGACTCATCTTTGGAACTTTCCTGCGACCTTTCACGAGCTTGACTTTAGGCTGGGTTTCTGTTTCTTGCATATAATATAAAGTCCTCATATGGATGTAACGTTGTAGCAATAATAAAGTTTCTCCCTGACAAATTATGTTTTTCATTTCTTAGCCCGCTATTTACATATCTTTTCTTCGTGCCTGAGTTTAACTTCTATACCTCAGGCACATCTCCCTCCATGTCCTACGTTAAGGTTTCTTAATGTGTCTTTATTTGTAAGATTTCTTGTACATCGGATTAATAATGTCATCTATGTTCTCCAGTGCATTGACAACCATTTTGTAGGATGGATCCAGAACTGGCTGCATGAAAAAATGATATTTACAGCTGTAGAATAACATTTGGTCTCCTGGTACTTTTATTTTTTTATTTCGCTCACAATACGAGATGACCTTAACCGAACATCTTAAGACTTTCAACTCGGGTGTACGGTAACTAGGGCAAGATTCTAGAAACAATAATGTGCCCTATGACCAAAGTTGTTGAACTGATTGTTATGCAGGTTTGAGCATTAATGGAAAGTTTATAAAATAAATTATTTACAGTGAATAAAAGTGCCAAATTGATGACATTTATAAAATTATATAGCACTTTTTTCACTATAAACACCTTATACTATAATCTTCACATTAATGTAGAAACATGCACCTGGACTGACTCCCCTAACTTCAAAAACCCTCTACAACAGGCTGAAACGTTTAAAAGAAAGGTGCGTTTAATTCAATGAGGGCGTTGAGTGATATTCAAGTGTATAGGCCCATATCTGGCAATTTTTATGTGTAAAACAGTGTGAAATATTTATTCTCACGTTAAATGTATTTGAGTCTGCCTCTTCTGAATGGTTTCAATACTGAATGACTGATGCGTCGCACGGCCGGAATGGTACCCATTAATTTTAGTTTATGTACAGGCAAAATTTGTCAGTGCATTAAGTTTTGTTCCTGAAACTTCGAATTGTTAGAATGTGGGGCCACAGCTGGAGGATGTCTCTTCTGATCGGCTTCAAATTTTTCAGCCCTGGTGTGTTCTCCAGAAAGCAAGATTTGCCTAGTTATTAGGTTTCATGAGTCTCAATTTGCCAGTTTTAAGAAATAAATAGAGATTCTCTTTGTCCAGGTAGATCTGTTTATGACTTGATAAAGCCCACTGTGTGGGCGAAACGTTGTTAGTAAAGGATCACATTATACTGCGGAAGACGCGCTATAAGTTTACACTATTTGGGGGAAAATTTGAAATTTTAATGGAATTTGTTAAAAATGTTTTGGAATTGTTGGAATCATAGCTGTTATTGGAGAATTCCTTTTCAGAGGGGAAGGGAGGGAAGGAGGGGAATATTGTAAATTTGAAATACTTCTTTTCATACGATAATTTCTGAGTGTCGCATCTAATTTGGTTAGGTTAGGTAAGGTTCGTCAGGAAACAGGACAAGTGTCTCCTGACGCGGGTCTTGGTCAGATGATGACCCGCCATTGGAGCTTTTGGTCATCTGACCGAGACCTTCCGCTGGCTTACCAGTCCACTCCTTTAAAAGTTATGGTCATAGTTATAACCATTCAGTTTATACAGTGCATCTAATTTGCTTCTTTCTTTCAGCGCTGGTTAATTGATAATTCAACTTCCGAGCGGCTTCAAACTTACTGCGGTAGTGAATTATAGGTCACTGGTCTCTCTGAGATAACAAGAGAATGCATCTTCAGTTTAGCTTCAAAGTGTATGTTTCTCAGTGGAAGGTTTGAGTTAGACTTCGGCTGGGTAGGTCCTAACTTGCCATATTTATTGAAAAATTTAAAATATTAGTTTCCATACAATGACTTCAGACTGGCTCTTCTTATTCACTTTAAATCTTCATCGCTAATATTTCACTACATTACAAACTTATACCGCACTCCACACTATTCCAATAGCGTGCATTGAGGTACATGGGGCTGGGGTTATGCAATATGGGGATACCTTTCTCGGATCGCGCAGCCTCCGAAACACCTCCATTTTATTTTAGAAAAAAACAACAGGAAATAAGTATTGAAAACAAAATACATTTACACATTTCTGTCTCATTATCAGTAAGCAGTCGCGATCTAGTTTTAAGTGGACCAACTTCTCCCTAATCTTTACTCTGTACTTCTAAAAGGAACCTTTTATATTTGTCCTGGTCCTGTTTTGCTCCAGCCTGTATATTTGTCCAGACCACCTCAACAACCCTTAGTCCGATCTTTTGTTAATTAATTTTTTTTAACCTCACCCTTTCTCCTAACCTCCAAGCTGCAAATCCTCAGCATAATATTCACACCACACATAGGCCTAAGATATGACATCTCCGCTGCCTCCAGCCTTCTCATCCCTGCAACGTTCAATACCCATGAATCACACTTATGTAATAATATCGGTACCAATATAATCTGGTCAGTTATCAGTTTTGCATCCATGGATAAGGTTGTAAATGAATGGTTCAGAGAACCGACGAGTTGGTAAATTAGACACATATGCAACACTTGGGTATCTTTATTGAGGAAACGTTTCGCCACACAGTGGCTTCATCAGTCCATACAAAGGAGAATAGTGAAGAACAGGAGGAGTGTGAGGTTGTCAGGCCCTCAATCTTGAGTCGATGTTGTCAGTCCATCAATCTTGAATAGAATAACAGCATATGAGCAGAGGGAGCGAAACGTTTCCTCAATAAAGATACCCAAGTGTTGCATATGTGTCTAATTTACCAACTCGTCGGTTCTCTGAACCATTCATTCACATCCTGTCTGACACTGCAACATCTTGGTATCTTAATACAGGGATTTCTTCGCTTGCCTATTCCTTGGGCACGACCTACTTCCACATTGAACAAATGTGACACCTCCTACAACTGCTGCACCTCTCCTGTCTATAGTATATAAGCTCCCTCTGCTCATATGCTGTTATTCTATTCAAGATTGATGGACTGACAACATCGACTCAAGATTGAGGGCCTGACAACCTCACACTCCTCCTGTTCTTCACTATTCTCCTTTGTATGGACTGATGAAGCCACTGTGTGGCGAAACGTTTCCTCAATAAAGATACCCAAGTGTTGCATATGTGTCTAATTTACCAACATGGATAAGGTTCTTTGTCTCTACAGATGCCTCAGTTTACCACCCACCTTTACCCTCTCGTCAGTTCTATGGTCCACATTATCTTTCATAAACCCATCTGCTCTTTCCTATGTTCACTTTTTATTTCCATCTTTTACATTCCCTCCTAAATTCGTCTACCAACCATTGCAGTTTCTCTTCAGAATCTCTCACAGTGAGCTATGACATCGACAAACAAGTAGCTGTGTCTAACACCCACTTTGTATTCAAGTCATTATAATTTAATCTCACACATCTCCACAATACCCCAGCTTTCACTTTCTTTACAACTTCGTCTATAAATTTGTTAAACTAACTAAAGTGACATCACACATTCTTCCCTGGAGAATAATCCCTCCCCCTCTCCCCAACATACCCTAACACCTGAGCCTCGCTATACACATAAAAACCCTTTGCTGATTTTAATAACCTACCACTTATTCATAACATCTGCCACATTGCTCTCCTATCCTCCCTATCCATAAATGCAACAAAAAGCTCCTTACTTTTATTTGAGAATTATTCACACCTGGTCTATATATTCCCAACCCTTCCTTACATCACCCTGTTCCTCTGCAGTCCTACTCTCTGTCTTATCTTAATTCTTTCAATAATAATTAACATACATTTTACCGGGTATATTCAACAGGCTTATCCCTCTATATATTTTTTAACATAATTCTTATATTTGTAACTAATATCGGAGGTAATAAGTATGCAGGTATTCAAGAGCAAACACCTGCTGTATGCTATATTCCACGAAGTCTTGACTGCTGTATTGATTACGCCTATGTTAGTATTCTTCCTCTACGGCCAGTAACAACGTTTAAAAATTACCTGTTTGTAATATCTAATTAATATTATTTGGAAAATACGTCGACCAGGTGACCTCACTTAGTTCCTAGTACCCACGTCCAGGTTCTGGAGTTCCAAGTGGTCTACACTTTCTCCTTTCTTTATATTCTCTGTCTCAGTTTCTGTATCGAATTGACGAAGCTTCCAGTGAACAAAACATATGCATAATAAATGTCGTCCTAG
The DNA here is from genome assembly GCA_009830355.1 of Cherax destructor. Taxonomy (NCBI): domain Eukaryota; kingdom Metazoa; phylum Arthropoda; class Malacostraca; order Decapoda; family Parastacidae; genus Cherax; species Cherax destructor. Next base: position 37,212 of record WNWK01001214.1, on the reverse strand, counting down.
TGTTGCGCTGTGACTTATTTACATAAAAGATAAGAGTGAGGAGGAGTGAGAGGCACTAAAGGCAAAGAGAGAGCATTTAAGAGGGAGATGCAAATCCAGAAGAAAGAAAGGAGGAGGAGAAAGTGGGAGAGAATAACTAAATTACTTTGGCAAGTATGATAAGCTTAAAAACTCTCTCTCTCTCTCTAATAATTAGAAGTAGAAGTGAGAAGGTTTGGGCTAGCTAAGCCATTGTTTCAGTAGACAGTAGAGTAACTCTGCAACAAACTTACAAACTTGGTAGGCAAATCACCTCTAGCAATTTAAGTAAGTTTATTTACGTACAGATACACATAAGTACAATTATCACACATAGTGTAAATTACCTAGGACAGTGGTCGGGGAACTGGGGTAAATTAGCCCAAATGCGGTAAAAATGAAAATCTCGGGGTAATGAAGGCTCAATAAACACATATTATTATTAAATAAACGAGGCAATTTACGAAAGTTATATTTTTTGAAACAAATAATTAGTTTTTTTCATAAAATTAAAAATATAATTTGTAGGGACCATTTCTTAAGTTGTCAATGATGTAAACCGGGTAAGGAGTGCAGCGCCTGGCAATACCGAGTGTCAGCAGTGACTCGGGAGCCGGCACGACAACCGCACGTCCCATTGTTGACACCATCACCTAACTTTTGGCCTAATGTTCTCTCTCGCTATCAATGACTGTCGCTTCTTTCAGTCAGTAGAAGTTCATTGTTTTTACTATTAGTAGGTTTAAGACTTTCGATGACCAAGATAAGGTAGCGTTTTGTGATTTGTCATAACAATTAGGAGTGTACATTGTAATATTTATTTATATTTTATTTTTTTTATTCGAATTTATGATTACATTTATAGATATTTGAAAGTGCTCACATAATAATATAAATGTTTGGCGGCTTTCTTGTCATTTACAACTACGTATCTTTGCGAACAAGGAATTTCCACACTTATTAACATGAAAGCAAAGTCCAGAAATCGGTTGAACTCCAAAAACAGCGTCCAAATTGTTCTGACATCAAAAAGTTTTAATTTTGTTGATGTATCAGAAATGAAACAACATCATTGCTCCAAAACCTGAAAATGTTTTCAATGAAATTCTTTAGTTCCTTAATGAGATTTTTATCAAATTTGTCTGTTACTATTTTATTTTATTTCATGCAGTTTATTTTTCATTTTATTATATTGTTAATTTTGTGTATTATTTTTAAAGTTGCTTTATCGCGTATAATACATATTTTTCAGTTTGTATGACTGTTCTACATACAAATTGATCCAATAAACTATTTGGAATTTTAATGATCCTTTGTGTGTTTCCGGATTCTGTGAACATTCAAGTCTGGTGGGTAATTTCGCTGTACACAAATTTGTTTTGAGGTAAAACCCAAAAAACTTCGCCCACCCATGACCTAGGATAACAAAAAAAAAAGTTGTCATAATGAGTAATATTACTGTCGGTACAAATAGTAGTTAACAGAGTAGTAAACAGCTTATGACAGCATACATAGTTTAATGTCAACATAACAAAGAGTTTCACCAATTTTAAGCTGCCCTAATTCTGTGTTTTTGTGTTGGCTTTCACGATGACATGTGTTACATAGCATTGCTAGTATTTATCTTTTCTCTCATGAAATGTTTGATTCGGACCATTTCATTAAATGGCTGTGTCAATTTCTTTGCTGGACTCATTACTCAAATCATCTTATTTACATTTCTGGCGGTTTCTCCCTAGAATATCTAGTCACAAACAAATTGAATTTAGTAGACACAAGCTTCTATGTTCTTATTATTGTTTTTCCTCCCATTAAGTTCACGGGTGTTGATAAGGTTATGATAACATTTATTGCTAGTGTTCTACACTGCAACTGAGTGTTCCTCATCCTGCCTATAAATTGTTCTACCACCAGAAATGTTCTATTTGATTTGAAAGTTTGCTGTGTGTAGGGTAAACGTTGTGTGAGAAGAGATACTAATGACTGCTCATAACTTCTGTATTCTCATACCATCTATTGTAGTAATAAGAGGCATTATGAACGATACGCAAAGTTTAAATATTACTTTAAAAGTTGTATTATTTTTGCGTACTGGCATAAGGCAAGGAATTCTAATGTTTTTTTTTGTTTTTTTTGAGAAGTTTTTATGCCGTATTTTCTTAGCTATGGATTTCTGCCAACCAGAAATCATAAGTATTTGTCGCCTTCAGTTTGATTAAGGTCAGTATTATTGAGTTTATATTTGCTACGGTTATTTTCATTTACTAGAACCCTATATTTGACAATAATTAAATTGCATCTGCAGTTTCTCCGACTAGAATATCACTGCGAACCTCATTCAGTAGTTTAGTCACCGGCGAGACCAGGGTGGGGACTGAGGTGACCAGGGTGGGGACTGAGGTGACCACGGTGGGGACTGAGGTGACCAGGGTGGGGACTGAGGTGACCAGGGTGGGGACTGAGGTGACCAGGGTGGGGACTGGTGTGACCAGGGCGGGGACTGAGGTGACCAGGGTGGAGACTGAGGTGACCAGGGCGGGGACTGAGGTGACCAGGGTGGAGACTGAGGTGACCAGGGCGGGGACTGAGGTGCCTAACTGAGAAGCTTAACTGCAGGACTTGGCATTGTGGAAATCCTACTCGGGAAGGATCAGTGTTCCTGTAGCGAAACTTTGTATGAAATGTGTAAGACTAGTGTGAGCGTAAGAGCGTTTGCTTAGGAACAGTGAATATATAGGAATAATATTTGCTCGGAAATTATATAAGTTTTTGAGGGGGAAGTTTGGTTTTTAAAAGAACTATGTTGTGTTCGAAAACTGTTGTCGTAGGAAAAGTGTTCGAATACGGACAGTGTTTGTGTGGACACAAGGTTTGTGCAAAACGGTGTTTGCATAGAAACAGTGTTCGTGCAAGAAGAGTTTTAGTGTACTTGCAGTGTTTGTATTGTAATTCTGTGATGGAAGAGTGTTTAAGTTGGAACACTAGTCATGTAGGAACAGTGTTCCTGTTTACTTCACCAATACACATAGCTATGTTAAGGTTAATTGCAACCATTGCAATACTCGTAGGGCAATGGCTCTCCCACTGCACATTGGTACCTGTCTTCTAATTTCTCCCTGGTATCCGACTCCTCACTGCTACATGGTACTTGGCGTCCCAATGACTCCAGACTTCCCACTGTTCCCTATTACCTGGCTCCCCTCAGCCACCTGGAACTTGGCTCATCACTGTTTTCTGGTATCAGCTACCCATTGCTCAATGGTACCTGGGGCCTCACTGCCCAGTGGATCCTGGCTCATCCTTGCCCTCTGGTACTGTTTCCCTAGTGCCCCTTGACACCTGGTTCTCCACTGACCCGTGGTGCCTGACTTCCCCTTGCTGTCTAGTACCTAGCTCCCCAACTGATCCCTGGTACCTAGCTCCCCATTGATCCCTGGTACCGGTTCATCACTGACAGATTTACGTACCATTTTTTAAAGATTCGCTGAAACTAATATAAAGGACAACAATAATAAATTTTGGTATATATCTCTGTTCAAAAAAATGAGAGGAATCGACAAGGTGGACAGAGACAGGATGTTCCAGAGATGGGACACAGCAACAAGGGGCCACAATTGGAAGTTGAAGACTCAGATGAATCACAGGGATGTTAGGAAGTATTTCTTCAGTCACAGAGTGGTCAGGAAGTGGAATAGTCTGGGAGGTGATGTAGTGGAGGCAGGATCAATTCATAGCTTTAAGAAGTATGATAAAGCTAATGAAGCGACCAGTGAAGAGGCGGGGCCAGGAGCTGTGATTCGACCTCTGCAACCACAACTAGGTGAGCACACACACACACACACACACCTACATCTACGAAAAATTTATGTAGGTACACGGAAAACTCGCCTTTTACAAGTAATTTTTTCTGGTAATGGATACTACCAGGGAGAGGCTATATATCTAGAGCTACGCTAAGTGAGCAATGAAGCAGCCACCTGGCGGGATATATGGGAGGTAAGGGAGAGTTATCTCCCTGGGATGCTAGACGCCGGATGCTTTGCATGTAGACGTTTGTGTGTGTGTGTGCTCATCTACATGTGGTTGCTGGGGTCGAGTCACAGCTGCTGGAGCCACCTCTTCGCTGGCCGCTACTACTGCCACTCTCCTGGATTCAAGAGCCTTGTCATACCTCTTCTTAAAGCTATGTATGGTTCCTGACTCTACTACTTTACTCTCCAGTTCGTTCCACTTCCTGAGAAGTATTTTCACGTTATTATAATTTTCTCCCTTTTCCCTCCTGTCCACGAGTGTTATCAGCCTGGGTTCCCTTAGTCTCTCCTCATAGGACATACCCCTTAGCTCCTGGACTAGTCTCCTTACATATCTCTGCATTTTCTTCAAGTTCTTGACATGCTTGGCCAGGTGTGGGCTTCATACTGGTGCTGCATACTCCAGGTGTACAGTGTCGTGATTGACTCCTGACAGATGTCGAAAACCTATTAGATTTGACAGACGCGCATTTTCTACGGCTGTTATTTGGTTGATATGCGCCTCAGGAAATTAAGGTTCTTATCCTTCAGTAAGGTCTACACCCATGCCTTCCGAGTCTGTACTCTGTGTGCGGTCTTTTCTCTTCCCCAAACTCAAAACTTTGCAATTGATGTGGTTAAATATCAAGAGCCATTTGTCATACCAGGCCTGCAGCCTGCAGCCTGCAGCCTGTCCAGATCCACTTATAGTCTTTCCTGATCTACGTCTGCTTGTATTCTCCTCATTAGTTTCACATCATCTCAGAAATGGAGTATCTTTGTCTCCATCCCTCCCGTTAGTACTGACCTTCCGTTAGTACTGACCTTCCGTTAGTACTGACCTTCCGTTAGTACTGATTCCTGCGAAACCCCACTTTTCACATACACCTATTCCCACACCTTGTCACGGACAATCACTCGTTATTTCCTTCCTTTCAGGTATGCCTTGTTCTACTGTAGTGCGTTACCTGTAAGTCCTGCCTGCGCCTCCAGCTTTTGTATCAATCTCTTGTGCGGTCCTGTCAAAAGCCTTCCTGCAGTCAAGAAAAAAATCAATTTACTCATCCCTCTCTCTCTCTCTCCCTTGCCTTACTTCTGTTACATTGATATAGCTGTGTTGGTTCTGAGGAATGAACCCACGCCCTCCTTCCCTTGAAAATCTTCTCCATAAATTAATATGATATGCATGTTAGTAAAGCTGTTTTGTAATTTAACTCTAAATGCCTAACTCCTTTGCTGAACATTCTGACTACATTTGCTGTTTTCTAGTGATCCGGCAGTTGCCCTGTGTAGATAGACTTGTTGAAGGTTGTTGCTAGAGGCACTCACAGTGCCTCTGCTCCCTCTCTCAGAACCCAGGGAGAGGTATTATCTGTGTGTTTGTTTGTGTGTGTACTCACCTATTTGTACTCACCTATTTGTGGTTACAGGGGTCGATTCATAGCTCCTAGCCCCTCCTCTTCACTGATTACTACTAGGTCCTCTCTCTCCCTACTTCATGAGATTTATCAAACCTCGTCTTAAAACTATGTATGGTTCCTGCCTCCACTACGTCACTTTCTAGGCTATTCCACTTCCTGACAACTCTATGACTGAAGAAATACTTCCTAACATCCCTTTGACTCATAGGAGTCTTCAACTTCCAATTGTGACCCCTTGTTTCTGTGTTCCATCTCTAGAACATCCTGTTTTTGTCCACCTTGTCAATTCCTCGCAGAATTTTATATGTCGTTATCATGTCTTCCCTGAACCCTCCTGTCCTCCAGTGCCGTCAGGCCGATTTCCCTTAACCTTTCTTCGTAGGGCAAGCCCCTTAGCTCTGGGACTAGTCTTGTTCCAAACCTTTGCACTTTCTCTAGTTTCTTGACGTGCTTGACCAGGTGTGAATTCCAAACTGGTGCTGCATACTCCAATATGGGCCTGACGTATATGGTGTACAGTCTCTCGAACGATTCCTTACTGAGGTATCGGAATGCTATTCTTTGGTTTGCAAGACGACCATATGCTGCAGCAGTTATCTGGTTGATGTGTGCCTCAGGAGATGTGCTCTGTATTATACTCACCCCAAGATCTTTTTCCTTGAGTGAGGTTTGCAGTCTTTGGCCACCTAGACTATATTCTATCTGCGGTCTTCTTTGCCCTTCCCCGATCTTCATGACTTTGCATTTGGCGGGGTTAAATTCAAGCAGCCAGTTACTGGACCAGGCTTGTAGCCTGTCTGGTGTGTGTGTGTGTGTGTGTGTGTGTGTGTGTGTGTGTGTGTGTGTGTGTGTGTGTGTGTGTGTGTGTGTGTGTGTGTGTATGCGTGTGTGCCATGTAGCAGGAATGTTGATAAACTTTATTACGACCCCATCTTTTAACCGGGTTTAATTTACTGTATATTCAGATTGAGGCTGTCAATATGCAGTCAAGTAATGAACAGTATTCATATAGTATATTAATAAACATTGATGAATCAACTGCATAATGAAGAAAGGCTAAAACTGAAAGCAGCAGTTAATTGTAACTTAAGTGACGTTCCTTCGAGGACTTAGTTTCATTAAAACTTGACGTCTCCTTCAAGAATGAAGCCATTAATTGTCGGTCGACTTTCTTTTCAGTCTTTTTTTTTCTTAGTAAATGTTGAGTATCCTGATGCAATACAGCTTCAACAATGAACAAATTGTTCTTTGTTTTTTTTCAGTCCCCTTACCCGTTTGGTCTTCCTTCCCTCCGGTCCCCTTGCCCCTTTGATCTTTCTTCCCTCCGGTCCCCTTGCCCCTTTGGTCTTCCTTCCCTCCGGTCCCCTTGCCCCTTTGGTCTTTCTTCCCTCCGGTCCCCTTGCCCCTTTGGTCTTTCTTCCCTCCGGTCCCCTTGCCCCTTTGGTCTTTCTTCCCTCCGGTCCCCTTGCCCCTTTGGTCTTCCTTCCCTTCGGCCACCTCCTCCCTTTATTCCCTCTATTTCCCTGCTCAATCTCAACGACCTTTCCCTGTTATTTTAAGTATTTTTTAGGCACAGGTACACATACAGTTATCATACATAATGTAAATTACACAGGATAACCACAGAAAAAAGTCAGACATAGTGACTTGTTTCCATTAGGGTCCTTTTTATTTACTGCACCTCTCTCCCACATTACACCTTTTATTTCCCTCTATTACTATACTCTCTTCCCTCCTTAGTGCACCCTCTTATTTTACTGCTCTACCTCCCTCACTCAGTATACCCTCCACTTCTATATTATACTCCCTCCACCTCTCTCCCCTATTAAACTTTCTACTTGACTTGGTTCTGGCAAGCAAGGAAACCCTTGTTAATAATTTAGAAATTACAGAGGAACTCGGCTCAAGCGACCACAAGTCAATTACCTTTAGCATTGAATGGATGTATGATAGTAGGGATAATTCAGTAATGGTCCCAGATTTTCGCTTAGCAGATTATAATGGACTTAGAGAACACTTATCAACTGTGGACTGGGGTGAAGAAGAGAGGTATCAATATGACAGTTTTCTTAACACTATACAGGCTGCCCAAAGAACATTTATCCCGTATAAAGAAATTAGATCAAGTAGAAATGACCCAAAATGGATGAATAATAGGCTCAAATATCTTTTAGGGCAGAAGAAAGGAATTTATAGGCGCATAAAAGAGGTGAGGGTCATCTTATAAATCAGTATACTGACATTAAGAGGGACGTTAAAAGGGAATAAGAAAAGCTAAACGGGACTATGAAATTAAAGTTGCTAGGGATTCAAAAACTAACCCAAAAAGTTTTTTTCCAGGTTTATAGAACAAAAGTTAGGGATAAGATAGGTCCCCTTAAAAATAACTTTGGGCATCTTACTGACAAGGAGAATGATATGTGCTCTATTTTTAATAATTATTTTCTCTCGGTTTTCACACAGGAAGACATTAATAATATCCCAGTAATTAATTTTACAGAGGCCCAGAAGAAGATAAATTATGTAATATCACAGTCACTAGCGAAATGATTATGAAACAGCTGGACCGACTGAAACAAAATAAATCGCCGGGTCCTGATGAGCTTTTTGCAAGGGTTCTTAAGGAATGCAAAATGGAACTCTGTGAACCAATATCTAACATTTTTAATTTATCTCTTCAAACAGGTGTAGTGTCTGATATGTGGAAGATGGCTAATGTAATTCCTATTTTTAAAGCAGGGGACAAGTCACTACCGTCAAACTACCGCCCAATAAGCCTGACCTCAATTGTAGGCAAATTACTAGAGTCAATTATAGCTGATATTATTAGAAGCCATCTAGATAACCATAATTTGATTAATGATACCCAGCATGGATTCACGAGGGCCGTTCCTGCCTATCTAATTTATTAACCTTCTTCAGTAAAGCTTTTGAGGCTGTTGATCACGATAAAGAATTCGATATTGTATATTTAGACTTTATTAAGGCTTTTGATAGAGTACCGCACCAGAGACTGTTAAAGAAAGTGGCAGCTCATGGCATTGGGGGAAAAGTGCTGTCATGGATCGAGTCATGGCTCACCAATAGGAAGCAGAGAGTGTGCATAAATGGGGTTAAATCCGAATGGGGACTTGTAACAAGTGGTGTTCCACAGGGATCAGTCTTAGGCCCATTGTTATTTATAATATATATCAATGACCTTGATGAGGGAATTACTAGTGATATGAGCAAATTCGCCGACGACACGAAGATAGGTAGGATAATTGATTCAAACATAGATGTCATAGAACTTCAGGAAGATTTAGACAAACTTAATTCGTGGTCAGAAAAGTGGCAGATGCAGTTCAATGTAGATAAATGCAAGGTTCTGAAGCTCGGGAGTGTCCATAACCCAAGCACTTATAAGTTAAATAACGTAGAACTTAGCCATACAGATTGCGAGAAGGACTTGGGACAGCAATGCCTAAGCGTACGTAATAAGGCAAATAGATTACTGGGATTTATATCAAGAAGTGTTAGCAACAGAAGTCCAGAGGTTATATTACAGCTTTATACATCATTAGTAAAGCCTCACCTAGATTACGCAGCTCAGTTCTGGTCTCCATATTACAGAATGGACATAAATTCGTTAGAAAATATTCAGCGTAGAATGACTAAATTAATACATAGCATTAGAAATCTTCCTTACGAAGAAAGATTGAAGACCCTAAAATTACATTCACTTGTAAGACGTAGAATGAGGGGAGACATGATCGAGGTATACAAGTGGAAAATGGGTATTAACAAAGGGGATATAAATAAGGTCTTGAGGATATCTCTCCAAGAGAGAACCCGCAATAATGGATTCAAGTTAGATAAGTTTAGATTTAGAAAGGATATAGGAAAGTATTGGTTTGGAAATAGGGTAGTTGATGAGTGGAACAGTCTGCCTAGTAGGGTTATTGAAGCTAGGACCTTGGGTAGTTTCAAATTTAGGTTGGATAAATTCATGAGTGAGAGGGGTTGGATTTGAGTGGGACTCGCGCATGAGTGGGTAGAATTGTCAAAGCTTATTTCTTGGGTAGCATTGAAAATTGGGTTGCGCAAATATTCTGTTAGTGGGACGGATTGTGAAGGACCTGCCTAGTATGGGCCAACAGGCCTGCTGCAGTGTTCCTCCTTTCTTATGTTCTTATGTTCCTGTTAAACCTCCCCATCATATCTTCTATAGTCACCTCCCTCCCACATCAATCCAATTTTCCTGCTGCACCCCCCTCCTGCACCTTCCTGCTGCACCTCCCTCCTGCACCTTCCTGCTGCACCCCCTCCTGCACCTTCCTGCTGCACCCCCCTCCTGCACCTTCCTGCTGCACTTCCCTCCTGCACCTTCCTGCTGCACCTCCCTCCTGCACCTTCCTGCTACACCTCCCTCCTGCACCTCCCTCCTGCACCTCCCCACGACCACCTGTTGAATGGCCGCCAACTTGCGCACAACTTTGGTGAGCATGTTTGTCATCAATAGTGTCGGGAGACACACTGCTCTACACAAACACCACACGTCTGCCCTGGCCCTCCTTGCCTTGGCACTCTTACGGGTATATAGCACTAAGGAGCAGGCATCATAAAGGTGTGTATTGTACCGCGTACTCGCATCAACTTGAGCCATTACTCCCTAATAACTTTAATAATCGCAGAGAACTTTTCGCATTAAGGACAGAAGTGTAATCAGAGGACATCTTGTTAGCCAAGTTGTTTCATTTATGCTTGAGAATGTGTGGCAGGGAGGTGGGTGCTGCAGGCTGTCACCATGGTGTTATGGGTGCTGCAGGCTGTCACCATGGTGTTATGGATGTTGCAGGCTGTCACCATGGTGTTATAGGTGCTGCAGGCTGTCACCATGGTGTTATGGATGCTGCAGGCTGTCACCATGGTGTTATGGATGCTGCAGGCTGTCACCATGGTGTTATGTGTGCTGCAGGCTGTCACCATGGTGTTATGGGTGCTGCAGGCTGTCACCATGGTGTTATGGGTGCTGCAGGCTGTCACCATGGTGTTATGGGTGTTGCAGGCTGTCACCATGGTGTTATGGGTGCTGCAGGCTGTCACAATGGTGGTATGGGTGCTGCAGGCTGTCACCATGGTGTTATGGGTGCTGCAGGCTGTCACCATGGTGTTATGGGTGCTGCAGGCTGTCACCATGGTGTTATGGGTGTTGCAGGCTGTCACCATGGTGTTATGGGTGCTGCAGGCTGTCACCATGGTGTTATGGGTGCTGCAGGCTGTCACCATGGTGTTATGGGTGCTGCAGGCTGTCACCATTGTGTTATGGGTGTTGCAGGCTGTCACCATGGTGTTATGGATGTTGCAGGCTGTTACCATGGTGTTATGGATGCTGCAGGCTGTCACCATGGTGTTATGGATGCTGCAGGCTGTCACCATGGTGTTATGGATGCTGCAGGCTGTCACCATGGTGTTATGGATGCTGCAGGCTGTCACCATGGTGTTATGGATGCTGCAGGCTGTCACCATAATGTTATGGATGTTGCAGGCTGTCACCATGGTGTTATGGGTGCTGCAGGCTGTCACCATGGTGTTATGTGTGCTGCAGGCTGTCACCATGGTGTTATGGATGCTGCAGACTGTCACCATGGTGTTATGGATGTTGCAGGCTGTCACCATTGTGTTATAGGTGCTGCAGGCTGTCACCATGGTGTTATGTGTGCTGCAGGCTGTCACCATGGTGTTATGGATGTTGCAGGCTGTCACCATGGTGTTATGTGTGCTGCAGGCTGTCACCATGTGTTATGGATGTTGCAGGCTGTCACCATAGTGTTATAGGTGATGCAGGCTGTCACCATGGTGTTATGAATGCTGCAGGCTGTCACCATGGTGTTATGAATGCTGCAGGCTGTCACCATGGTGTTATGGATGTTGCAGGCTGTCACCATGGTGTTATGTATGCTGCAGGCTGTCACCATGGTGTTATGGATGCTGCAGGCTGTCACCATGGTGTTATGGATGCTGCAGGCTGTCACCATAGTGTTATGGGTGCTGCAGACTGTCCCAATTTTGTTATGTGTGATGAAGGCTGTCACCATGGTATTATAGATGATGCAGGCTGTCACCATGGTGTTGTTGGTGCTGCAGGCTGTCACCATGGTGTTATGGATGTTGCAGGCTTTCACCATGGTGTTATGAATGCTGCAGGCTGTCACCATGGTGTTATGAATGCTGCAGGCTGTCACCATGGTGTTATGGATGTTGCAGGCTGTCACAATGGTGTTATGGGTGTTGCAGGCTGTCACCATGGTGTTATGGATGTTGCAGGCTGTCACCATGGTGTTATGGGTGCTGCAGGCTGTCACCATGGTGTTATGTGTGCTGCAGGCTGTCACCATGGTGTTATGGATGCTGCAGGCTGTCACCATGGTGTTATGGATGTTGCAGGCTGTCACCATTGTGTTATGTGTGCTGCAGGCTGTCACCATGGTGTTATGTGTGCTGCAGGCTGTCACCTTGGTGTTATGGATGTTGCAGGCTGTTTACCATGGTGTTATGTGTGCTGCAGGCTGTCACTATGTGTTATGGATGTTGCAGGCTGTCACCATGGTGTTATAGGTGATGCAGGCTGTCACCATGGTGTTATGAATGCTGCAGGCTGTCACCATGGTGTTATGAATGCTGCAGGCTGTCACCATGGTGTTATGGATGTTGCAGGCTGTCACCATGGTGTTATGGATGCTGCAGGATGTCACCATGGTGTTATGGAGGCTGCAGGCTGTCACCATGGTGTTATGGAGGCTGCAGGCTGTCACCATGGTGTTATGGATGTTGCCGGCTGTCACCATGGAGTTATGTATGTTGCAGGCTGTCACCATGGTGTTATGGATGTTGCAGGCTGTCACCATGGAGTTATGTATGTTGCAGGCTGTAACCATGGCGTTATGGATGCTGCTGCAGGCTGTCACCATAGTGTTATGGGTGCTGCAGACTGTCCCTATTTTGTTATGTGTGATGAAGGCTGTCACCATGGTATTATAGATGATGCAGGCTGTCACCATGGTGTTGTGGGTCCTGCAGGCTGTCACCATGGTGTTGTGGGTCCTGCAGGCTGTCACAATGGTGTTTTGGGTCCTGCAGGCTGTCACCTGTTCATATTTCTGCTATAATCTACCTTGTCCATAATTACTATTGTATTTACTTTGCTTTCATAAGGTGAAGTGTATGTGTGTGTGTGCGTTTGTGTGTTAGTTACCATTTTGTCCTAGGCACATGTCAATTAGACACTAGGCCTGTTGTATGTATGTGTGTGTGTGTGTGTGTAACGAAACACTTCGAAATGTATCGGCCCCGCCGGGAATTGAACCCGGGCCCTCCGTGCGTGAAGCAAGAGCGGCTAGGTGTGTGTGTGTGTGTGTGTATGTGTGTGTGTGTGTGTGTGTGTGTGTGTGTGTGTGTATGTGTATGTGTGTGTGTATGTGTGTGTGTGTGTGTGTGTGTGTGTGTGTGTGTGTGATGTGTGTGTGTGTGTGTATGTGTGTGTGTGTGTATGTGTGTGTGTGTGTGTGTGTGTGTGTGTGTGTGTGTGTGTGGTGTATGTGTATGTGTGTGTGTGGCAAACCCTCAAAAACAACAAGTATAAAAAAGAAAATGGTGAAAAAATTCCAAGTATTCATCTCAGTGAATCTCATTATCGTGAGAATGAATACCATAATAATGAAGTGTCACCTGTCCCACCTGTCCCACCAGCCTCTCCTGCCCCACCTGCCTCGCCTCACTCGGTCTTCACCTGCACCTGCGTACCCTCCTCACCTGAATAATTCGTGGTATATTGAAAAGTACTGACATACAATTTATCTACTGATTTAATAAATTAGATAAGAGCAAAGCTAGTCAGTAGTAAGAGCATTTTTCTGCAATTGAGAGTCTGGTTAGAGTCCCAGAGTGAGCGAGACTTAGGGATAAGCTTCCTTACACAGTTCACAGGTCAACTCAAGAGGCTTCGATCATTTCCTCAGTGGACTGACACACTCAGACGCTGGACCAAAACTGGTTACCCAGTGTAGCTTGTAATCCCTAAGTATCTCATGATTTATTAAAAAATAATTATTTTTTTAAGATAATATCTGTTAGGCAATTCAATCGGATATTAATGGTTTCTTGTATAGTGAATAAGGAAAGAAATTTAATCAAGAAAATGAAGGGTTTACATACTTAACAGTAAATCAGTTTAATGAATTTTGTCTTTACAGGTGTGACACAGTTGTGTCTGAATCATGTTAAAACCAACCTATCCACTGTTGTTTAAAACATATTTATGCAAATGTCACATCATGTGTGAAAAGCGCAATTCCATATTTTTTTGTGTCCAGAGTAAAAATTAAAAGCAGCAGAATTTCAGAAACTACAAAGTAAATCACACGTTAGGTGAACATGTGTTGTTTAGGCAAGATGATCAAAGTGATATATGGATGTTGAGAGTGGCAAGCGTAAAGTGTTGCTGCCATAATACTTTCCACTCTTTTGTAACTCTCTGGTGGCATTTGGGAAATTTACACTCCTAACTTTTTTTCCAACTAACATGTTTGAGTAAACTGTTTAAGGAAAAGCAAGTTAACCTTTACTTTTGGAAATATATATATATATATATATATATATATATATATATATATATATATATATATATATATATATATATATATATATATATATATATATATATATATATATATAGGGAGGTACCACCTCTGGAACTGTGGTGGGGACCCTCATCCTCAGAGAAAAGAATAAACTTACTTCAGGGAAAACTCGAAGTTCTCCGTGGAGCTGTTTGAATATTTTCTTCTCCGACTGCCCCCTATATTCTATATTTTATGTGGACTTTATTTTAAGACAAAATACATTGACAAAAATACAATGGGGAGTAGAACAAAATAAACAACATCTCAGAGCTACATCTCGAATACTTCGTCCAGCTCCCCGGCGGTGGGCCGTGTGCCCAGAATGCTGCAGGCATTTCCCTCTGAAAGAGGAAGCTGGCCGTTCTGTGATCCTTAGTTTCTGAGACGAGCTTTTCACCCAGCTCTTTGAGGAAATTTTAAGCACACTTGCCCCATGCTCCATGGGTTTCTGAAGCTACTGGGATGAAGTTATAGCGAGGGGATAGGCCTTCATATCTAAGAATCTTCTGGGCCTCCCTGTAGCTGGCGGCTGTACCCCCTTCAGTTTCAGAGTATGGCAAGTAGGTGTCCGCCAAAGTAGCAGCACAAGTGTAGTCCCAGGTAATCTACTTACCGTCCTTCCAGGTTAGCATAGCGACTCCATCACGACGCTTTAGACTTCCGTGCCGAATAGGTAAAACTGGTCAACTAGCAAGAACTCATTTAAAATTAAGTCCTTTCTAAACTTTTTTCTTATACATTTAAATATATATACATTTTAATTTATGTTAATGTAAAAATTAATGATTTTGTACCAAAAGTACCTTAGGAAACTTACCTAACCTTATAATAACAAGCGCAATTTAATTTAGCCTAATCCAACTAAATATATTTTATATAAGTTTACAATAATTTAATAATAAACAAACACAATGAAATATATTTTTTTCCGTTGAATTCATAATTATTTTTGCGAAATTATTGTATACACAAATTTTCGCTTGCCCTATTCAGCGAGAACTGCATTGTTATTTAAGCCAAAATCACAAGTTTTTACCTATTCGGCACTATATATATATATATATATATATATATATTAACATAAATATATATATATATATATATATATATATATATATATATATATATATATATATATATATATATATATATATATATATATATATAATATATATATATATATATATATATATATATATATATATATATATATATATATATATATATATATATATATATATATTAACATAAATGAAAAATATATCTTTAAATGTGTAATAGAATTTTTTTAGAAAGGACTTAATTTTAAATGAGTTCTTATTAATGGACCAGTTTTACCTATTCGGCACGACAAACTGAGTTTGCTTATTTCAGATATGAAGTTGAAATATGGTCTTACCTTGTCAGTTGTTCTTTGATCCCGTAATGGTCATCGTCATAACAATAACCGAAGACTTGATGTAGTCAGTATTTCTAAATACAGCTCAGTTTCTTTTAAATTACACATTTCCAGTGTTTTAAGCGGCTTCTCGGGGTTGAGTGCTGGTGGGTGACGGTCGACCTTGACTTTCTTACCATAACACGGGCGGGGCTTGAACCCGCGGTTAGAGAGTCGTAAAACTCCAGACCGACGAGTCACTACGATTTCGTGAGTCATTGACTTAGTTCCTAACATCTTTTTTTCTTCTTTCACATTTTATTTCCTTTGCTGGATGAGTTACGTCTTTTGCTTAGACAGGTCTTAGGGAGACTCCGAGGCGCTTCACAACCAAGACTGGAGTCGAAGGGAGACTCTTATCCATGACAAATGTAGACGCAAGATAAAAAAAAGTCTTCCATGTTTTGATAAACAATCTGGAAGTGAAGTTAGTTAGCCATTAACGGTAATTCAGTAATGATCTGAGTAATGATCTGATATTTTTATTAATTTACTTTCTCTCATACACAAATTAAAATACGACTCGCAGCCTTTGTACAAGACTCTGTAAATGGATTCTGATCTAATTGTTTTCCTGTCCAGAACTTAACCATATGATGCTTCTTTTTTTAGAAATTTTGTGTGAATCAGTTCTTCTCTTTATAGAAGTTCCTTCTACCATGCAATGTGTTGTCATAACTTTGGAGGCGTCAACTCTTGATATGGTAAATAATTCTTTATTTTCAATATAGAAGCCAAAATTAAATTTAGAAGTTCTCTGGTTAAATTATACCTACTCTCAGCACAACAAAAATTTACGACTCACCTTTTTTTTTTCTAGAACCTCGATCTTTATAGTCCAATAGAAATTATCCTGGAAATTATTCAGTAGATCGTCTGTACCTTTAGAGGATCAGAGAAGATGTATGTGTCATCGTAGAATTGTATTTTTTTTTCATTGTTTGTGAGAAACTATTATTGATGTCTTCGTCTCGTTTGAAAATGCATGATCAATCTTTAACGTTCTTAATCTTCAAATAATTCTTTACTTTTTTTCAGAAATTCTGTCGATTTATCTGTGAAGACACATGATATCCATTTAGACCGATCATTTCTCAAAAATGCTTTTTAACACATCTAAAGCACTTGCTCCATCTTTCGTTTTAAATAGAAGAGCTTGTAAATATCTCATTATATAATAGTTTTCATTATATGATGTCAATGAAATATGGCTAAGGTTGCAAGTTTAATGACTTCCGGCCAACATCTTCTTTCTTCTGGAAACCTTTTGGTTTGCAATACCAAAAACATCAACATCAAAAACTGCTTCACACTTTTTTATGTGACGTGAGGAGCGACCTTCCCTGCAGCATCATGTAACTATTGATCACCTTCTGATCAACCGACTGATCTTATATCTCCGTATATCTTTTCGTTTCTCAGTTGATAAATAATTGGGTAATGGTTTTCTAAGCTTCCTGGCATAAGAAGCCAGGAAGGAGATCGATTTTAAGTTTTGTAGTATATTTCTACAAACTCTTTAGACACGTCTTTCTCGATAATTTGCCAACCCAGGTTTCAATTTGACCGAGATCTTACATTTTGAACAAAGCAAAATCATAGCATTCAAAGTGAAGTTACCACTGCAACGACCCATGTGAAATATATTTCGCATGGTCAGCATTATAGATATAATTAGAGGTCTTCCTGTCATGAAAGAATCGAGAAGAATCTCACTTTCTGAGGCTTATAAAAACCGAGTTATCTACAACAATTTACAGAAGCTTTTAGATATAATGAAATATATTTGGGCTTGACTATTTCTTCTTATAAACTTAATTTATTTGAAGTTTAAGGTTCACTCTGCAGTTATAATATGTGGTGCTTCTAGCTATCTATAGTTAGACGCATGACATATTATAATCTTTCTGAAGTTTTCATGGCATTGCTTTATAACCTCCATCGTAAAATGAAACTTACCGCTGTTTACAAAATCAGACAAAATTATTCCACCGGAAACTGCGAAAAGATCAATGTCAGTGGAAATGAACACTTTGAAAGTCATATTGATACTATACAACACTTTGAATTGTATGGAGTTGGATATTTAGTGTGTAGACACCGACTCAAGAAGGTTAAAGTCGAGAGTCAAGATAAGTATGATACCAACGAATATTTAATTTTGATAATCCTCAAGAGAAGGGTTGTCAGGAACTAAGATTAATTAATATTTACCTGAAGAGATCAGAGGGATACGTGGAGCGGGGGTTTTGTGTGACACAAGAAGTTATTGGTTGGACATGTGATGAGGAGAATATCCTCCAGGGAGGACCTGTCAGGCGCTGTGATTAATGGGTTTATGATCTATAAAGTCAGGTTAAGAGTTGCCCTGAGGGCTTCACCTCATTTTCAAAACATTGCGATTATTTCATGGATATAAAATCCTTACTGAGAGGAGGACTATATTTACTTGTAACCTCAGTGCATGAGAGATGAGAAGACCAGTAAACAGTCCAGGGCCACTACCGGAATCCACAATGGCATGTTTTCTTTATGACTTCCTTAAAATTTATTAGAGTGGATATTTCAATGAGTAATTATTTTGGGGAAGTGTTGGTGATAGTGACAACGACTGGTAATACACACAACCCGAAGGTAGGAGAGAGAAACCACTTTGACGTTTCGGTCCGACTTGGACCATTTACAAAGTCACACTAACAAAAAAAGAGTGAGAGAGCCAGTATAAATAGGCGAGGGGGAAAGGAACGGGACTAAGAGAGGAGGGAAAAGAAGTAGTGGTAGTGGTAAGGCTGGTAGTGGAAGTATTAGTAGTAGTAGTAATAGTAGTGGTAGCAGAAAGTAGTTTCTCCTGTCTGCGGGTTATTTGTGTATTGTTCCAGTCACGGTATTGTGACTGTGTCCTTTAATGACTAATGATTGGCAATGATAGTCGGTGATGGATCGGAGAGACAGTCTTAGCAAGAGTGTTTGACAAATATCAAGTTAACAGAAAGTGTTTGAGACACAGTGCAGTGAAAATGAACATGTCAAATTGAAACGTCATATTTTTCGGGGACCCAAAATGATATTTGTGCTGAAACTGAGGTACACGAAATGAAACATGAAGCTTCTATGTGATCCCCTAATGAAATATATAATGTTTTTCAGGAATTCTAAATGAAATGCGTCATGTTTATAAGGTACTAGAAGTGAAACGTGAAGTATTCTCATGATCCCAAAAGTGTTTCAGCGTCCCAAAAATGAAACTTTTGTTGAAATTGATGTAAACGAAATGAAACGTGAATTATTTTTTTGTGATCCCCAAATGTAGTGAGTAATGTTTTCTAGGAGTCCTTACATGAAACATCTAATGTTTTTTGGGTCTCAAAATGAAAACTGTGTTGAAACTGAAGTACACAAAATCTAACGTGAAGTGTATTTGTTATCCTTAAATGAAACATGGAAGATTTCACAGCTGGTCTCGAAAATGATAGTTTACTATCCTAACCACTGGATTAGAACTGTAGACAATCTCTGATTCTATAGTATGTGGCGGGTCGGAGAGGATCTTAACTGAAGTGGTGCTGGTCTATTGGTTAGAATGGTGGATTGTTATTTTACAGACCTCTGTTCCAATCACTGGCACTGGCAACGAACTTTCGTTGGACTATGGTTGCATATACTACCAGTTAGAGGGTGGGAGGAGGGGTTGGATTTGACTTTGTGGGGTTGAATTTGTGCGGGACTTGCCCATGAGGCAATGGGTTATCAAAGCTTACTTTTTGGGTAGCATTGAAAATTGGTGAGCATAGGCCAATAGGCCTGCTGTAGTGTTCCTCTTTTCTTATGTTCTCAAAAAGTGGCACTACTCAACAACAATTTTCCGCCATGGAGTCTACATAAGGCCATGTGCCATTGTGCAAAGAAATATGTGGGGGAGATAGGCAAAGTTTGCCATGAGGGAAGTGAACATAAAAATGCAGGCAACATGTTTCTCATACAAGGCTGATTTTCTAATTGAGTTTATGCCATGGATAACACAAAACAATAAAGCCTGTACCGACATATAGTATCCTCCATAACATTGGTAGACAAATTTAGTGTAGCACAGACCAAGCAATCATTACCTCTGCCTAAATTAACTCAAATATGCTAATAAAGTTGGACGGAATCTCTAATACTGAAAACCATCAGTCAAGGTAATGTAGATTTTCGGCCGTTTGAATTTTCAGACGATTTGGTGACTTTCCAGAACATGGAATTTGTGGATTTTTTATATTATTGAGGAGGTTATTTTTGACTAGAAATCAAATTAACTTAATTTAGAGTAGGTTAAATTACATTAGAGAATGGCAATAAAGCAGCCACATCACGGATGGCAACGCAGGAAAAACACACAACATTCAAATACAAACTCATGAGACAATTAGTACGAGAAAGGGGTTGTCTCCGAGACGCTTCAGGAGGAGAGGAAAGGCAGTGAGAGGCAGCTTAGCCAGATGCTGCGTCTTGGGCTATTGCCCACGATTATAATACCGAGACATTCAGTGCGCTGTTGTGAATAGGAAACCTGCAGTATTCAAGGCCGTCCTCTCATCAGAGGTAATTCTGTGGTATATATATATATATATATATATATATATATATATATATATATATATATATATATATATATATATATATATATATATATATATATATATATATATTTCTTGAAATAAAGTTTGTATAAAAAAAAGATGGGGTGGTAGGGGAAGTGGAATATTCAAATGGCTTCAGAAAGAAATCTAAATATTCTTCCTTGAAGTCTTTTTATCCACTTCTCCGAGGCAATGGGTCCCACAATTGACACCAGAGGTGGACCCCATCCTATATATATATATATATATATATATATATATATATATATATATATATATATATATATATATTAAGGTAGTAGGTTGGTAGACAGCAGCCGCCCAGGGAGGTACTACCGTCCTGCCAAGTGAGTGTAAAACGGAAACCTGTAATTGTTTTACACGATGGTAGGATTGCTGGTGTCTTTTTCTTTCTGTCTCAAAAATACACAGGAAAACAGGTACGTCTTACTACTTCTACTTACACGTAGACACACTGCATATACTACATGTACACGCAAAGTATACACACTGATCTTAATTTTCTCCTATTTTTCTAAATAGCTCTTGATCTTTTATTTCTTTTTATGTCCATGGGGAAGTGGAAAAGAACCTTTCCTCCGTAAACCACATGTGTCATAGGAGGCTACTAAAACGTCGGGAGGAATGGGATAGTAACCCCTTCTCCTGTGTACATTACTGTAAAAAAAAGAGAGTAAGAAAAACTTTTTAAAACTGGGATGCATGAATGTGTGTTGACGTAGTGCAGACGATAAGAAAGAAATGATTGCTAATATTGTGAATGAAAAGAAGTTGGATGTCTTAGCTCTAAGCGAAACAAAGCTGAAGGGGGGTGGAGGGGTTTCGGTGGGGAGAGTTCTATTAAAGCTAATTCAGTTTATGTTAAAAATAGCGGAGTGGAAACTCTCCTGTCATATTAAATAAGATCCCTAGACTAATTGTTGCCGAGTCTAGAAAAAGTGTTAACATTGGCTGAGCCCATTGTAATTATTTAACTTGAACTAACCTGTTTCTTCACTGATTATCATCTAAGAATGATAAACAGTTTTCACTTATATTAGATACTAAATGAGTGATTTGCTTTAATGATTAATTTATTAAAGAAATAATGGAAACATTATGTGGTTATTAAGAAACTTAATAAAGACCAAAGAGAAGTGGTAAAGATTCATTATTCCTAAGAAATTTGGAAACCAAAGTAATTTCATTTAGAAAGGACCATAACAGGTCTAGACAGAACCACTGACGTAATAAAGAACACGAAAAGGAGTTTCTGAAACCACACACACCTTTGTCAGCTTATGCAGCCTTTTTCAACAGTTCAAATCTATTAATCTGCTGCTAACAAGTGAGTTCATAATCTATATTAATGTGGGTATAAGTAGAGAAGCTCAAACATTGATAAAATGTAGTTTTTTTTGTGTTATAGCCACTGGCTGAGACAGCTTCCAGCTGGCCCTTGTCATACTACCCCAGGCTGAGACAGCTTCCAGCTGGCCCTTGTCATACTACCCCAGGCTGAGACAGCTTCCAGCTGGCCCTTGTCATACTACCCCAGGCTGAGACAGCTTCCAGCTGGCCCTCTGTCATACTACTCCAGGCTGAGACAGCTTCCAGCTGGCCCTTGTCATACTACCCCAGGCTGAGACAGCTTCCAGCTGGCCTCTTGTCATACTACCCCAGGCTGAGACAGCTTCCAGCTGGCCCTTGTCATACTACCCCAGGCTGAGACAGCTCCAGCTGGCCCTTGTCATACTACCCAGGCTGAGACAGCTTCAGCTGGTCTCTTGTCATACTACCCCAGGCTGAGACAGCTTCCAGCTGGCCCTGTCATACTACTCCCAGGCTGAGACAGCTTCCAGCTGGCCCTTGTCATACTACCCCAGGCTGAGACAGCTTCCAGCTGGCCCTGTCATACTACCCAGGCTGAGACAGCTTCCAGCTGGCCCTTGTCATACTACCCCAGGCTGAGACAGCTTCCAGCTGGCCCTTGTCATACTACCCCAGGCTGAGACAGCTTCCAGCTGGCCCTTGTCATACTACCCCAGGCTGAGACAGCTTCCAGCTGGCCCTTGTCATACTACCCCAGGCTGAGACAGCTTCCAGCTGGCCCTTGTCATACTACCCCAGGCTGAGACAGCTTCCAGCTGGCCCTTGTCATACTACCCCAGGCTGAGACAGCTTCCAGCTGGCCCTTGTCATACTACCCCAGGCTGAGACAGCTTCCAGCTGGCCCTTGTCATACTACCCCAGGCTGAGACAGCTTCCAGCTGGCCCTTGTCATACTACCCCAGGCTGAGACAGCTTCCAGCAGGCCCTTGTCATACTACCCCAGGCTGAGACAGCTTCCAGCTGGCCCTTGTCATACTACCCCAGGCTGAGACAGCTTCCAGCTGGCCCTTGTCATACTACCCCAGGAAGGGCTAGTAACTGGGTATGCCTTATAACTTGCCTTATTATTATAGCACAAATAATACCTGTATATTGTATGATTAGAGTCAATTGTAAGAATAGTGATAATTTACTAGATTTCTGTTGTTAGTTATCAGAGATATGTGGAGTAAGACTGTATCTCTGGTAAATCTTTTCTTAACCTGTGATCTACCATAACACTCTTTATTTCTAACTTATAACTCTTCTAACTTATCTTTCATGCTAGTATTCTTTTATTAAATATCTACTACCCATGCTTAACTATTTCTTGACTCACGAAATCGTAATGACACGATTGCAAACAAACCATACCACGGGTGGGGTTCGAACCCGCGGTCAGAGAGTCTCAAAACTCCAGACCGTCGCGTAAGCCACTGGGCCAGCTAGCTTCAATAAGATTCATCCAACTAGGTATATTTCTACACCATAGGAAGGTTAGCATAGGCACCACTGTGCCTATGCCTAGTTGGATGAATCTTATTGAAGGTAGCTGGCCCAGTGTCTAACGCGACGGTCTGGAGTTTTGAGACTCTCTGACCGCGGGTTCGAACCCCATCCGTGGTATGGTTAACTATTTATGTTTTTCTGTAATTTACCTTCTACCTGTAACTTAACCCAGCTTATCTGTATCTTTGCTATCTGTCTTATCATATTCATGCTAGCCTATGTTTCACGTCTTGTACTGCGTATTTGCCCAGTTTTTATATATGTGAATTATGCTAAATATGTCCATTCTTTTGTGTTAATAAGTGTGTTAAGTTATATTGTGTGTTTACTTTATTTCAGCTAGATCTCTTTTTTTTTTGTTATTAGTATAATAAATTTTTATAAGTTTTATAAGTGCATTATTTTTTATGTCATTTTTATTGCTTAAATAATATGTACTAGTGTCTTGTTAATTATGTTCCTCCCTTACTTTTTTGTAAGATCTTTCATTTTTTGTAGTTATTGCTTGTGTGTTTTGTGACTAAACCAGCAAATACTCTTATAGGTTTAGCAGCAACCTGGCACCCCCCCCTCCTCCAAAGAGATACCCTAAGAATTAGTAGGAGCCTATGGGCTGGCCAAACCAGGCACCCCTGAAGAGATGCCTAAGAGTTAGTAGACTCAGTTAGAGATGCTGAGGAAAGGTTAGTTACTAGAGACCCTGAAAACTCTAGTCCTGGAGGATCAGCTCAGGCTGGGGAGGTAACCCCAGACAGTCTGTTAAGGCAAGAGAGTTCCTTGGGAACTGTGTGAGGGTGTAGGTCTAGTATTAGTTAACAGAGCAGGTGGTGGCAGTCTACTTCTGACAGAATAGACTACCATCTCCTTTTCTCTCAAATTTTAGTAATTTCCATTTTTTATTTGTTTCCCATATTCTCACTCTTTTGTCCACCCTGAGTCTCTGTCTTTTGGAATAGACAATATGGCATCGTCTGGTGCTCTGTCGACCCTACAGTGGGAGCTGCGTTTCACAAAGAGGGGAGAAGGTGCAAGTGCAAGACACACTTATCCCCAGGGTGGTGTATTGCAGAGGTACAAAAAGGGGATGAGGTGCGGCGCAAGACACACTTATCCCCAGGGTGGTGTATTGCAAAGGTACAAAAAGGGAATGAGGTGCAGGCGTAAGACACACTTATCCCCAGGGTAATGTATTGCAAAGGTACAAGAAGGGGAGGAGGTGCAGGCGCAAAACACAATTAGCGCCAGGGTAGTGTGTTGCAGAGGTAAGGGAAGGAGAGAAGGTGCAGGCGTACGACACACGTATCCCCAGGGTGGTGTATTGCAGAGGTACAAGAAGGGAAGGAGGTGCAGGCACAAGACACACTTATCCCCAGGGTGGTGTATTAATAGCAGAGGTACAGAAGGAGGAGGTGCAGGCGTACGACACACTTATCCCCAGGGTGGTGTGTAGCTTCACACACGGGACAGACGCACCAGTCTCATTACTCAGAGCCTTCAGCTCCGCCTTACAGCGCCACCTCCAGCAAGGGGATCTTTGCTCTGGCTTCTCAGTGTGTGTGCTTCACCCTCCTCAGAGCTTGGTAATGAAGCTTCCTGCTGAGAGTCTTGCCGCCAGATGTTGTCAGTCTGTCTTTGTTTATTATGGTACAATGTTCAGATTAACTTCCATAGTTTTCTCTTTACAACTAACAAGTTTAGAGTCGGGGAATGGTCATTTTTTTTAACACAGTTTAGTTTGGAAAATAAAAAGATGTCATCCAAAATAAGATCATAACAAAACCATGGCTCACCTTAGGTACCCTGCTTTACTTAACATAAGACAGGAGGAACACTGCAGCAAGCCTACTGGCCCATAACAGTAATGTTTCACGAATTGCCAGAATTTAGGAAAGAAACCGTTTGATGACGTTTCGGTCCTTCCTGAGCTTCTATCAAATCACAACTGCTGTAACAAGTCAGAGTTGTGACGTGATAACTGCCCAGGGCAGACCGAAACGTCCTCATGAGGTTCATCAGATAATTCGTGAATCTTTCCGGAAACGGTATTGTAACTATTAATGTTTCGATAATTTTATCTCTACCATAATAATGATAATGATAATAATAATAATAATAATAATAATAATAATAATAATAATAATAATAATAATAATAATATTTTTATACAGATACATGATGCAACTTATACAGATCATAGCTGACATCACTGACATACTGTATAGAAAGCAACTGGTAAAGCAGAGCATTTCGGGCACCTAGTTTAATTTTATCCCCAGGATGCAACCCACACCAGTCGACTAACACCCAGGTACCTATTTTACTGACAGGTGAACAGGGAGAGCAGGTGTCTTAAAGAAACACGTCCTTTTTGCTCAGGCTGTGTAAACTTTAAGCGAAATGTTATTTTTGTGTTACCCAATGAGATGCCACATCGTGGGATGGGAGAGAAATGGCAGCGGTTTAGCGAATGATGCAGCATCCGTCATGGCCTCAGCCTGGAGGCAGAGGCTGAAAATATGGTGTTTGTGGACGGGAGGTTGACAAGAGTTGTGCATTCACAGAGTTAATAGTCAATCACTTCATCATATAATGGATGGGACCGCGACCCAGTAGTGTAGTGGCGGGTTTGAGTGGAGGGTGGTGGTTTCTGACGGTATGTGTGTGCATGTGGTGGTATGTGGGGTATTTGGTGGTATGTGGTAGTATGTGGCGGTATGTGGTCGCATGCGGTAACTTAAAGTGGCCATGTTTGACGGTCAGACTTCGAGTAATTGTAGTTGAAGATGAATATAATTAATTACATTTTAAAGTAACTGTAATTACAAGTGAATTTTTAGATTAAAAGAGTTATTGTAATTGATTGTAGTCCAGCTTATATACACAAGCTTAAATCACATCAAAAAACTGGTGCACTATGACACTGTGATGAGTTAATGACAAAATGAAAATACGCGACAGATGGCTCATAAATTCACGTTCTATCGCGAGTCTCGTTGACTCACGAAATCGTAATAACAAATTTGCTAACAAATCACGAATTTGCAATCATGTTATTACGATTTCGTGAGTCGTATTGGCGGTTTTGAAAGGACTTGAGCTACAGTTCGTCATAGCCACGCTAGTGCGGGATTCGTCTCCATCTGTGGTCACAGTGGTGGCCCATGCTAACCTCCCTATGGTGTATAGAAATATACCTAGTTGGACGAATCTTATTAAACCTTTGCACTTTCTCTAGTTTCCTGACGTGCTTGGCTAGGTTTGGGTTCCAAACTGGTGCTGCATACTCCAATATGGGCCTAACGTACACAGTGTACAGGGTCCTGAACGATTAAGATGTCGGAATGCTGTTCTTAGGTTTGATGTGCGCATCAGGAGATGTGCCTGGTGTTATACTCACCCCAAGATTTTTTTCCTTGAGTGAGGTTTGTAGTCTCTGACCTCTTAGACTGTACTCCGTCTGTGGTCTTCTTTGCCCTTCCCCAATCTTCATGACTTTGCACTTGGTGGGGTTGAACTCCAAGAGCCAGTTCCTGGACCAGGCCTGCAACCTGTCCAAATCCCTTTGTAGTTCTGCCTGGTTTTCGTCCGATTGAATTGTTCTCATCAACCTCACATCATCCGCAAACAGAGACACTTCGGAGTCTATTCCTTCCGTCATGTCGTACACAAATACCAGAAACAGCACCGGTCCTAGGACTGACCACTGTGGAACCCCGCTCGTTACAGGCGCCCACTCTGACACCTTGCCACGTATCATGACTCGCTGCTGTCTTCCTGACAGGTATTCCCTGATCCATTGTAGTGCCTTCCCTGTTATCCCTGCCTGGTCCTCCAGCTTTTGCACTAATTTCTTGTGTGGAACTGTCAAACGCCTTCTTACAGTCCAAGAAATGCAATCTACCCCTCTGTTGTCTTACTACTGTCACCCTGTCATAGAACTCCAGTAGGTTTGTGTGTGTGTGTGTGTGTGTATGCGCCTGTGAGTGCTGACATATAGATCCTCAACTATACTGTAATTGGCTTCAGGAGTAAGGTATTAGTTCCCAGACCAACCTTTCAACTTGCCGCTTGTCTGATTCCCTCCTAGCCTCATGGGTTCTATCGTATCCACTCTTAAATCTCTGGTCATGGACCGGGACGCGGGGGCGTTGACCCCCGGACACTCCCCAGGTAAACCTCAAGTTTTTGCCACAGCACTGCTGCAGGCCTACTGGTCTAGGCTAGGCAGATCGAACTCACACCCCCACCCACACACATTCATGTACCTGTCTAACATATTTTTAAAGCTGCACAAGGTTTTAACTTCATTGCCACTACTCGGGAGTTTGTTCCACTCATACACAATTCCATTACAAAAAAAAATGATTTCTTATATCCTTTCTAAATCTTAATTTTTCGAATTTGAACCCATTACTGCGAGTCCTGTCTTGGCTAGATAGTTATCGCAAGTTATTTACATCCTGAGGGTTGAGGAGGGCTTGTTGAGATCGTTTGGACATTTATAAAGGCTGGAACAAAATAGAATTACTTGGAGAGTGTAAAAATCTGTAGTGGGAGGAAGGCGGGAGAGGGGTCGTCCTAGGAAGGGTTGGAAGGAGGAGGTAAATGAGGTTTTGTATTAGAGGTCGGTGTGCATGAGAGGGTGGAGGCAAATGGTTTTTATGACTTGTTCCGTTGGAGTGGGAACAAAGTAATAATAATGAAGGGATTCAGCGAAAACGGTTTACTGGACTTGAGTCCTTGAGGTGGGAAGTACAGTGCCTGCGCTCTGAAAGAGCCCAGGCACTGCAGTTTTTTAACTGTAGTCAGCACGCCTCTGGAAAGAAAGTAATAGAGTGAGTGATAAAAAAAATTCTAATTTTTCGGGTCACCCTGACTCGGTGGGAAACTGCCGATGTGTTAATAAAAAGTAAGAAAATAAATATTTACATCCCCATTATTTATTCCTATTTTCCATTTATACACCTCAGTCTATGCCTTTCTAGAGAGTGCAGACTCAGTGCCCTCAGTCTTCCGTCTAAGGAAAGAATTCTAATACATGTGATCAACTGTGTCATCTTTTTCTGTACGTTTTCCAGCCCATTTATGTCCATTTTGTAATACGGTGACCAGAACTGCGCAGCATAATCTAAATGAGGCTTAACCAACGATATATAGCGTTGAAGAATAACCTGAGGACTCATTTATACTTCTTGACATGAAGCCAAAAATTATATTCGCTTTATTGGGAACACTTACGCACTGTTGTCTTGGCTTTGTAATCTAAAGCTTAATGTGTATTTTGGTGTCGTCGGCAAACTTGCTTACGTCGCTGTTTATTCCCTCATCTACGTCCTTTATGTATACTGTGAATAACAAAGGACCCAACACTGACCCCGGTGGAACACCGCTTGTGATGCTTCCCCACCCTGATTATCTTATGCGAACTCTGTTGCCTATCTGTCAACCACGCCTCTGTCCATGAAAGTTTCTCCTCCAATTCCGTGTCTATACTTTCGTCAATAGCCTCAGCAATTATTGATTCCATCAATTTTCCAACAATGGAGACCAGTCTAATTGGTCTATAATTCCTAGCTAACGACCTGCTTTATAGATAGGTATCCCATCTGCCTTTTTCCACTTATCCGGCACTATACCAGATTGTAGTGATCTGTTAAAAGATTAGCTAAAGGTCTGCCAAATTCCTCCTTACATTCCTTTAAAACTCTAGTGAACAGTTCATAAAGGGCCCAGGGATTTGTTTGGTTTTAATCTGACTGTTGATCTGAGAACGTTGTCACTAGTGACTCTAATCGTACATATGGTTTAGCGCTTCTTTTGATTATAATAATAATAATAATAATAATAATAATAATAATAATAATAATAATAATAATAATAATAATAATAATAATAATAATAATAATAATAATAATAATCGTACATAATTCATTTTCGCTCTGTAAGGAGGAAATCTGTCGAAATGCCTATTAAATATTGATTTACACTTTTTCCCCCGCAGCAACTGTGATAGAGAATACGTGGACGACAACACCAGGTATCTGACGACACGTGTCACCGAAGACACGTGTCGCACCTACACGGGTAAGTCGAGAACTAAACTAGTAATTTTTAAGCGAAACAAAGACATGAGTAAAGTCCTAAAATTTGCCCTCGTGCACACGAGAGAGACCACTGCGAAGAACCAGGGTAGCTTTTAAAATTGTCTTGAAATTAGATTTATATGCTACTCAGCATGCATCGTGACCTGACATAACATGTCATCTACACCTCTCTTTGCACCCTCACTCTCACTATATATATATGCTTATATATTGCACATTATTCTGTAGATTTAAAAACGTTCGGTCGTCTAGCGAAACGTCGTCTAGTAAAGTTCTCAAATAGATTACAGCATCTTTATTCCAGTTTGCAACTGATACTTCCATTTTATTTTTATTTTGGTTAACTCCAGGAATACTCCACAGAATTTCCTCTCCTTCTCACGAATACAACGTCTCATTCTGCCTCGTATAGTTGGTATTATCAGTGACCTGATGATGCTTTCCACAATTTCCCAGCAAGCAATCCATTCTTTTATCACATAAAAGTCTTGAGATAAGAAGAGTATCGTATGAAGCCTTCCCCACATAAGTGTCTTGAAGGCACACTTAAGTGATCAATGCCCATTTGTGATTACTTTTTATAAAGAGAAGCAGAATTATGCTTGCTGTGTTACGCCTTCAACATATATTATTGGTCAAGCGTATCCAGGGAATGTAATATACGATGTATGTTAGTAAATTTGGTGCCAGCAGTCTGGCACCCTGTTCGTGCCTCTCAACTGCGACTTCTCGTTCTCTATCTTGATTGCAACAAGGAAATATTCTCATATATTTATCGATTCTTTTATCGTCTCAAGGATGGTTATCAGAATATATCCTCTACTCCCTCCTTTTAGCATTCCTTCGTAAATTACATTATTACTTTGGTATTCAGTATTTTGATCGTCTAATATAATTTTTTCTTGTTCGTCTGAAATAAATTTTGTCTTGTTCGTCTGAAATATCTGTATTCTAAGGCCGACAGAAAACGGGAAGTTGCATTTATAAATTTGGCTCCATTGCAAGTTGCAGTAAATGTATCTTATCATTTTGATGTTCGTCAGTATATAAAAATGTGATTTTCTGAATGATCTTTGTTTATTATTATTATTATTATTATTATTATTATTATTATTATTATTATTATTATTATTGTTATTATTGCAGCACAACAATACTATAAACATTTTAATTCTCATAAAAATTTATCCTAATAAAATTTTCAGGGTGCTTAAAGTTAAATTTATACACCTCTCTTGAGAATATTCTCTGGAATATACACTGTAAGACCCTTACTGGTTCAGCGCTTGATTATAATTATACTGATGTCGAATATATTAAGTTCTTCATTTATATTCACATTTTTCTTTTAACTTTAAGATTTAATTACACAATAGTTAACTTTTATTGAGTCTCTTTTCAATTTCACCCATTTTACCTGCGATACTTTCGCTCAGTCTACGTTTTCGTGTGATTATTTATTATTACTTATTTACAATTATCTATCCATTATTATTTATTTATAATTCCTTATGACCTTTTAATAACACTGGCCAACAAAGTTATGATAAATATTTTGGCTATTTAAGGTTGAAGAACCACATGATATATGTTAGCTAACAGTCGCAGGCACTACATTAATACATAGATATTGAGTGTGGTGCTTGCAATGACAAAAATTAATATTTCGTAACGTAACTTTAAAATATAATAGAAATTTCCATAGTCATACATTACAGTTTTCAGTTTTTTTGTCGTTGAATATCGTCCCTCCCGCACCAGTGTCCAGCAGTAGTCGACTGTCGTACTGGTTGTCGGGCTTCCCCGACAACCAGTACTCGTTGGGGGCAAAATTAAATTCAGATTTGAATTCAGTGTTCCCAAAATTAGTTAGAAATACTTGTTTTTAAAGGTTAACTGGACCTGTTGTTGACCAGTGTAGATTACCTGTTTATAATTGCAGGTGTGAACCTGTGAATAAATGGTTAACAAAACCGATGCGTTGATAAATGAGACACTTTTGTAATATTTGGGTATCTTTATTCTGGAAACGTTTCGCCACACAGTGGCTTCTTCAGTCCAATGCAGAAAAGGGTGGAGTAAGAGGAGGAGTTTAAGGTAATCAGTCCCTCAGAATAGAACCGATGTGTTCAGCCCATCAATCTTGAGAGAAGTGCAGCATATTCGCGGAGATGGGGCTTATATACTGACGAGAGGTGAGGTACAACAGCCTCAGTAAAACTGCCTTAAGTCACAGTAAAACTGCCTTGAGTCCCAGTAAAACTGCCTTGAGTCCCAGTAAAACTGCCTTGAGTCCCAGTAAAACTGCCTTGAGTCCCAGTAAAACTGCCTTGAGTCACAGTAAAACTGCCTTGAGTCACAGTAAAACTGCCTTGAGTCACTTTAAAACTGCCTTGAGTCCCAGTAAAACTGCCTTGAGTCCCAGTAAAACTGCCTTGAGTCCCAGTAAAACTGCCTTGAGTCCCAGTAAAACTGCCTTGAGTCCCAGTAAAACACCGAAAGAAATCACTGTAAAGACTGATCTCTGTTACCACTAGGTCCTTCCCAGTTGTCTGTCGTATCATAACAACTGAAAACAAAATTAACGTTAAACAATCACAACACGGTACGGGTGGGGATTGAACTCGCGGCAAGCGAATCTTAAAACTCCAGGCCAGCGCGTATCATTACGATTTCGTGGGTCTTGAACAATCAACACGCGAGAAGTGGCGTGTTCTTGATCTCCCGTTCGTTAATCGCGGTACAAAGGCTTCTCACCCAGCAGTGTCCCCCACACACTGATAATACAAAGAGAGAGAGAGAGAGAGAGATAGAGAGAGAGAGATAGAGAGAGAGATATTTCATGTCTGAAACACCCACGGTGCATAGATACGAACACGTGTTCGCCTCCAATATGCGAATGTTTCATAAATATTCAACTGAAAATTCTATGTGCACACACACACAGTGACGCCTGAAGCACATATTGCACACTGGACGGCCCTACATACAGAAAAATGCCGGGCAAAAAATATATATAGGACGATATTCGTGTAAATCTCTATTCGAGAAATTGTGGAATATTCCCTTACGTGTAATGAGCGAAATGAAATTGACAGAAATAGGAAATAATTTTTTTTTGAGGGGGGAGGGGGCAAGAATAGGAGGGGACAAAAAATTGGGTAGAATGGAAGAGGGTGAGAGACTGTGGGTAAGACAGAAGAGATAGGTAATACATAAATAACCCGCACATAAGAGTCAAACTTATGACGACGTTTCGGTTCGACTTGGACCATTAACTAGTCCAAGTTGGACTGAAACGTCGTCAACTAACACCTACATAACCCCAGGATACCACCTATAACAGTCGACTAATAACCAGTAATCTACAGGATGCTTCCCATAACAGTTCACCAACACCTAAGTCCCTTTAGGATGCTTCCACATCAGTCAACTTACCCTTAGGTATCTGCAGGATGCCTTCAACAGCAGTCAACTGACATCCAGAGTGATTCCCACAACAGTCGATTAAGACCAGAGTACTTTCAGAATGCCACTCAGAGCAGTCAACTAACAGCCAGAACCCTCAGAATGCCACTCAGAGCAGTCAACTAACAGCCAGAACCCTCAGAATGCCACTCAGAGCAGTCAACTAACAGCCAGAACCCTCAGGATGCCGCCAGATACAACTTCACAACAGTTCAAGGAACAGTTATTGAAAATTGATTACTGTCTGGAAGAAAGTAGCAAATAATGCTATAGCAGTGACAATCCCTGGAGGCAGCTCAGACGAAAAGTCACACACACATTCTTGCAGAATCTCTGCAATAAATTCACCCTAAGCCAACAAGACTGGAACCAACAAGACTGGAAAACACACTTGACCTTATTTTCACGAGTAATAATGACCTAGTAAGAAATAAATAAGTGTCAAAAACAGTTAATTCAGATCACAACCTAATCGAAGTCCAGACTTGTATGCACAAGGGTTGTGACCAGCAAAATGCATACAGCTACGAGAATGCCCTCACCAAATTAAATTTCTACAACAAGAACATCAACTAGGATCAAATAAATCATGTCCAAAATAAAATATGTTGGGAAGATATCTTAAATAACATGGATTCAAACCAGTGCCTTGTAAATTTTAACTGTTTGGCAGCTGAAGTATGTTCAGGGAATATTTCCCTAAGGAAAAAGAAGAGAAGTAAACTGGAAAGAAAAAGACGCTTCCTCTACAGCAGAAGGCGAAGAATCACAACAAGCTTCTCAAATGGGCCAGATTATCTGAAATACGGAAGAGAGCACTGCTTAGAGTAGTAGAAAATATTGAACTTGTGTTAAATGATACATACAGGATCCAGGAAAGACAGAAGGAGTTAAAAGCAATCAATGAAATTTAAAGAAGTCCAAAATATTTTTCATATGCCAAAAACAAGGCAAAGAACCATAGACGGGACTTACACAGATGTCGGCAAAGAAATTAGTAAGATATTAGTAATGGTAAACAGACTTAAGTCGGGGGCTACCCCAGTGGAAAGTTCTGTTACACAAGGCACAGTACTCGCCCACATCCTGTCCCTCATTCTCATATCAGAAATACAGGTCTAAACCACAGCACCGTGTATTGTTTTGCAGACGATACTAGAATCTGCATAAAAAGTGTCATCCACTGAGAAGACGGTAAATCTCCAAGAGGATATAAACCAAGTTGTGTTGCACATGTTGCACCCAAGTGTTGCACTATTGCTGACAGTAGGATCTTTGGATGGAGCTTAACAGCGGTCACGAACCTTAGCTGAGATTACTGGCATGTTCAATGAGAAGCGTTAAGCCCGCAAGGGAGTCACGCTGCGCCTGGGGGAATAAGGGCAATCAAGTTTTTAATCCAAGAAGTGTGTGAGTAACCCCACTTTCTTGGATCAAGAGCCCCTCAAGAGCGTGGAGGTACCCCTCGATGAAGGTGCTCGAGCTGAGAACTTCACGTTCCAGCAGTGACTCTCCAAGTCTCAGACTAAAGCCTCCACCAGCAGTTTCTTGAAGCTCGTGGTCATTAGCCTCCAGCACAGAAAAACATTTAAACTGCTAAAGTTTTCATATTACTTCTTTTATTT
Source organism: Cherax destructor (assembly GCA_009830355.1). Classification (NCBI taxonomy): domain Eukaryota; kingdom Metazoa; phylum Arthropoda; class Malacostraca; order Decapoda; family Parastacidae; genus Cherax; species Cherax destructor. Next base: position 2,969 of record WNWK01001214.1, on the reverse strand, counting down.
ACTAACAGGAAGACTTTATTTCGGTGATCTTTATTGTTATCTGTTATTGGAAGGGTTTTTCTATCGTCGTTGCTTTTCCCCTTTTCATCCGTTTTCTCCCCTGTCATAGTGTTTTCTCCTGTCATTGTTATTTTTGTATAATCTATGGTATAATTACTCTATTATTGTTGTAGTACACAGTCAGGGCCGGATTAAGACTTTAGGGGCATCAGCCCAGGGGCCTCCGCCAGCTGGAGGACCTTCAGGGGCTTCAGCCCAGGGGCCTCCGCCAGCTGGAGGACCTCCTGGGGCATCAGCCCAGGGGCCTCCGCCAGCTGGAGGGCCTCCTGGGGCATCAGCCCAGGGGCCTCCGCCAGCTGGAGGACCTCCTGGGGCATCAGCCCATGGGCCTCCGCCAGCTGGAGGACCTCCTGGGGCATCAGCCCAGGGGCCTCCGCCAGCTGGAGGGCCTCCTGGGGCATCAGCCAAGGGGCCTCCGCCAGCTGGAGGGCCTCCAGAGATTAAGTGAAAAGTGTTGACAGTTATTGATGTAAGTTATTAATTTTAGTTTGTTATTACATCACCTATATGATCAACTGTTGAATGTTGTGATTTTTTTCATTTGAAAATGTCACTCGGGGCCTCACAGTACCTGTACCCTAGGGGCCTCACAGTACCTGTAGCCCAGGGACCTCACAGTACCTGTACCCCAGGGGCCTCACAGTATCTGTAGCCTAGGGGCCTCACAGTACCTGTAGCCCAGGGTCTCACAGTATCTGTAGCCTAGGGGCCTCACAGTACCTGTAGCCTAGGGGCCCCACAGTACCTGTAGCCCAGGGACCTCACAGTACCTGTAGCCCAGGGGAATCACAGTAACTGTAGCTCAAAGACCTCACATTACCTGTATTCTCACAGTACCTGTAGCCCAAGGGCCTCACAGTACCCTTACCCCAGTGGCTTCACAGTACCTGTAGCCATACAGTACCTATAGCCCAAGGACCTCACAGTACCCTTACCCCAGGGGCCTCACAGTACCAGTAGCCAAGGGTCCTCACAATACCTGTATCCCAGAGGCCTCGCAGTACCTGTTGCCTAGAGGCCTCATAGTACCTGTAGTCCGGGGGCCTCACAGTACCAGTAGCCAAGGGTCCTCACAATACCTGTATCCCAGAGGCCTCGCAGAACCTGTAGCCTAGAGGCCTCATAGTACCTGTAGTCCGGGGGCCTCACAGTACCTGTACCCCAGGGGCCTCACAGTACCTGTACCCCAGAGGCCGCACAATACCTGTAGCCCAGGGTCATCAGACATCACTTGCTTAGCAGACATCACTAAATCAGCAGACATCGCTAGGTCAGCAGACATCACTGGGTCAGCAGACATCACTAGGTCAGCAGACATCACTAGGTCAGCAGACATCATTTGGTTAGCAGACATCACTAGGTCAGCAGACATCACTGGGTCAGCAGACATCACTTGGTTAGCAGACATCACTAGGTCAGCGGACATCATTTGGTCAATAGACATCACTAAGTCACCAGATATCACAGTAGGTCAGCAGACATCACTTGGTTAGTAGTCATCACTAGGTCCGCAGACATCACTAAGTCAGAAGACATTACTAGGTCAGCAGACATCCCTAGGCCAGCAGACATCACACTAGGTTAGCAGACATCACTAAGTAAGCATATTTCACACTGAGCAGACATCACACTAGGCCAGCAGACATCACTAGGTCAACAGACATCACAAAGTCAGCATACATCACACTAGGTCAGCATACATCACACTAGGTCAGTATACATCACACTAAGTCAGTAGACATCACTAGGTCAGCATACATCACACTAGGTCAGCATACATGACACTAGGTCAGCATACATCACACTAGGTCTGCATACATCACACTATGTCAGTATACATCACACTATGTCAGTAGACATCACTAGGTAGCATACATCACACTAGGTCAGTATACATCACACTAGGTCAGTAGACATCACTAGGTCAGCATACATCCCACTAGGTCAGCATACATCACACTAGGTCAGCATACATCACACTAGGTCTGCATACATCACACTAGGTCAGTATACATCACACTAGGTCAGTAGACATCACTAGGTCCGCAGACATCACTAAGTCAGAAGACATTACTAGGTCAGCAGACATCCCTAGGCCAGCAGACATCACACTAGGTTAGCAGACATCACTAAGTAAGCATATTTCACACTGAGCAGACATCACACTAGGCCAGCAGACATCACTAGGTCAACAGACATCACAAAGTCAGCATACATCACACTAGGTCAGCATACATCACACTAGGTCAGTATACATCACACTAAGTCAGTAGACATCACTAGGTCAGCATACATCACACTAGGTCAGCATACATGACACTAGGTCAGCATACATCACACTAGGTCTGCATACATCACACTATGTCAGTATACATCACACTATGTCAGTAGACATCACTAGGTAGCATACATCACACTAGGTCAGTATACATCACACTAGGTCAGTAGACATCACTAGATCAGCATACATCACACTAGTTCAGCATACATCACACTAGGTCAGCATACATCACACTAGGTCAGTAGACATCACTAGGTCAGCATACATCACACTAGGTCAGTAGACATCACTAGATCAGCATACATCACACTAGGTCAGTAGATATCACTAGGTCAGCATACATCACACTAGGTCAGCATACATCACACTAGGTCAGCATACATCACACTAGGTCAGCATACATCACACTAGGTCAGTAGACATCACTAGATCAGCATACATCACACTAGGTCAATAGACATCACTAGATCAGCATACATCACACTAGGTCAGCATACATCACACTAGGTCAGCATACATCACACTAGGTCAGTAGACATCACTATGTCAGCATACATCACACTAGGTCAGTATACATCACACTAGGTCAGTAGACATCACTAGATCAGCATACATCACACTAGGTCAG
>WNWK01001213.1:230000-309456 GCA_009830355.1 Cherax destructor | reverse complement strand
GGGATGAGGATGGAGGAGAGTATCAGTGTAGGAGGTAGGGAGAGTATCAGTGTAGGAGGGAGGGAGAGTATCAGTGTAGGAGGGATTTGAGGTACAGTGTAGGAGGATAGAGAGTATCAGTGTAGGAGGGAGGAGAGATCAGCGTAGGAGGGAGAGTATCAGTGTAGGAGGGAGAGAGCATCAGTGTAGGAGGGGGAGAGCATCAGTGTAGGAGGGAGGAGAAATCAGTGTAGGAGGGAGAGAGAGATCAGTGTAGGAGGGAGGGAGAGATCAGTTTAGAGGGAGGGAAAATATCAGTGTAATAGGAGGGAGAGATCAGTGTAGGAGGGAGAGAATCAGTGTAGGAGGGAGGAGAGTATCAGTGTAGGAGGGAGAGAGAGTATCATTGTAGAAGGGAGTGAGAGAATCAGTGTAGGAGGGAGAGTATCAGTGTAGGAGGGAGAGCATCAGTGTAGGAGGGAGGGAGAGTATCAGTGTAGGAGGGAGGGAGAGTATCAGTGTAGGAGGGAGGGAGAGTATCAGTGTAGGAGGGAGGGAGAGATCAGTGTAGGAGGGAGGAAGTATCAGTGTAGGAGGGAGGGAGATATCAGTGTAGGAGGGAGGGAGAGATCAGTGTAGGAGGGAGGAGAGAGATCAGTGCAGGAGGGAGAGAGAGATCAGTGTAGGAGGGAGGGAGAGTATCAGTGTAGGAGGGAGGGAGAGTATCAGTGTAGGATGGAGGGAGAGAGAGTATCAGTGTAGGAGGTAGGGAGAGAGAGTATCAGTGTAGGAGGGAGAGTATAAGTGTAGGAGGGAGGGAGGGTATCAGTGTAGGAGGGAGGGAGAGTATCAGTGTAGGAGGGAGGGAGAATATCAGTGTAGAAGGGAGAGAGAGAATCAGTGTAGGAGGGAGAGAGAGTATCAGTGTAGGAGGGAGGGAGAGATAATATCAGTTTATGAGGGAGTGAGAGTATCAGTGTTGGAGGGAGGGACAGTATCAGTGTAGGAGGGAGAGAGAGTATCAGTGTAGGAGGGAGGGAGAGTATCAGTGTAGAAGGGAGGGAGAGTATCAGTGTAGGAGGAAGGGAGAGTATCTGTGTAGGAGGGAGGGAGAGTATCAGTGTAGGAGGTAGTGAGAGACCCGGTAGGAGGTAGTGAGAGTATCAGTGTAGGAGGGAGGGAGAGTATCAGTGTAGGAGGGAGGGAGAGAGAGTATCAGTGTAAGAGGGAGAGAGAGTATCAGTGTAGGAGGGAGAGTATCAGTGTAGGAGGGAGTGAGAGTATCAGTGTAGGAGGGAGTGAGAGTATCAGTGTAGGAGGGAAGGAGAGTATCAGTGTAGAAGGGAGGGAGAGTATCAGTGTAGGAGGAAGGGAGAGTATCAGTGTAGGAGAGGGGAGAGTATCAGTGTAGGAGGAAGGGAGAGAGAATATCAGTGTAGGAGGGAGAGAGATTTGTGAGGAAGGAGAGATCAGTGAGGAGGGAGAGTATCAGTGTAGGAGGGATGGAGAGAATCAGTGTAGGAGGGAGAGAGAGTATCAGTGTAGGAGGGATGGAGAGAGAGTATCAGTGTAGGAGGGATGGAGAGAGAGTATCAGTGTGGGAGGGAGCGAGAGTATCAGTGTAGGAGGGAGAGAGAGTATCAGTGTAGGAGGGAGAGTATCAGTGTAGGAGGGAGGGAGAGATCAGTGTAGGAGGGAGGAGAGATCAGGTAGGAGGGAGGGAGAGCATCAGTGAGGAGGGAGAGATCAGTAGGAGGAGAGAGTATCAGTGTAGGAGGGAGAGATCAGTGTAGAAGGGAGATCAGTGTAGGAGGGAGAGAGAGATCAGTGTAGGAGGAGAGATCAGTGAGGAGGGAGAGTATCAGTGAGGAGAGAGTATCAGTGTAGGAGGGAGGGAGAGTATCAGTGTAGAAGGGAGAGAGTGTTTCAGTGTAGGAGGGAGGAGAGTATCAGTAGGAGGGAGGGAGAGCATCAGCGCAGGAGGGAGGAGAGTATCAATGAGGAGGGAAAGCATCAGTGAGGAGGGAGAGAGAGATCATGTAGGAGGTAGGGAGAGATCAGTGTAGGAGGGAGAGTATCAATGAGGAGGGAGAGATCAGTGTAGGATGGAGAGAGAGATCAGTGTAGGAGGGAGGGAGAGATCAGTGAGGAGGGAGGGAGAGATCAGTGTAGGAGGGAGGGAGAGATCAGTGAGGAGGGAGAGAGAGTATCAGTGAGGAGGGAGAGAGAGACATCAGTGAGGAGGGAGAGTATCAGTGTAAGAGGGAGGGAGAGTATCAGTGTAGGAGAGAGGGAGAGTATCAGTGTAGGAGGGAGGGAGAGTATCAGTGTAGGAGGGAGGGAGAGTATCAGTGTAGGAGGGAGGAGAGTATCAGTGTAGGAGGGAGAGTATCAGTGTAGGAGGGAGGAGAGTATCAGTGTAGGAGGGAGAGTATCAGTGTAGGAGGGAGAGAGAGTATCAGTGTAGGAGGGAGAGAGAGTATCAGTGTAGGAGGGAGAGAAAGTATCAGTGTAGGAGGGAGAGAGAGTATCAGTGTAGGAGGAGAGAGAGTATCAGTGTAGGAGGGAGAGAGTATCAGTGTAGGAGGGAGAGAGTATCAGTGTAGGAGGGAGAGAGAGTATCAGTGTAGGAGGGAGAGAGAGTATCAGTGTAGGAGGGAGAGAGAGTATCAGTGTAGGAGGGAGAGAGAGGGTTGGTAAGTGTTTTAAGGACTGATGTTGTGCAGGTGAAGTCTGCTGCTGCCTCTCTCTCTTCTCCCCCATGGTGCAAGAATACAAATGCTACAGTTATACCTGTATTTACCTCTAACCTGTTGATGGTTTCGGGGGGGGGGTCGCCCACTCTCCCGTTACCAGACCAGACCTCCCAGCCTATGGCTTGATCAACCAGGCTGTTGGTGCTACACGCACACCGTCCATCATACCACAGCCCGGCTGATCAAGAAATGCCTTTAGAAATAATAATTTTTTTTTCTTTTAGACAGATATGTGTTTTCAGTACTTCAATTGTGTTTACAGGTTGTTGAAGAGTCTTGGTGCCTTTACACTTATTCGCATTATAACATACTTTTAATTGGAGGTATTTCTGCACCATCCGTTTTTGTAGGGAGTGATTTGTGTGTGTAGACTATAATGTATCTATGTTCCTTGCTTATGTCCACTTGTAGACTATAAGTTACCTTGCTTATGTCCACTTGTAGACTATAAGTTACCTTGCTTATGTCTCAAGGTGTACAGTTCGAGGGAGTTCAATAATTTCGAGGATCAATGAAGGTGGACAGTACATCCTGCAGTCTTGCAATACATCCTGCAGTCTTGCAATATCACTTGCAATAACAGGGGGCCGCCAGTGACTAGTAATATTCTAGTTTAGAGAGTAAACGTGATTCATGAACATAAGAAAGGAGGAACACTGCAGCAGGCCTGTTGGCCCATACTAGGCAGGTCCTTCACATTCCATCATGACCACCATGACAGCGGACTGGAATGAGACATGGGAGGAAATTGAAAATAAACCCATTGAAAAGTAGGTAGCGCCGTGGACACAGTACGAGAACACTGCATCAACATCCGTGGACCAGGAGATAACAGATATACTGCTGGAACAAGAATATAAGTCTTGTTAAGTAAAAGGACAGAAATGCAACTAATGTGACATTTTATTGTGGCAACGTTTCGCTCTCCATGAGCTTTTTCAAGCAGTTACAAGCGTACATGGACACAGTTGGCATATATATACTCTCAAGGTGAGGTGAAAATACTAGTGGTGGTAGAAGTAGTAGTGATATAAGTTGTAGTAGTAATACAATAAGGTAGAACAATCAATATGCACATGAGTAAAAGGTGATAAAACAATTACATGGGTAGTATAAAATAGGTTAGACAAATATTTCTGCTGGAGGTTGAAATATAGAAGGCCTGTAGGAGTATTCCACATCTACGATGTGCTTGTGTTGAATTAGCAGGAGAGACTATGTGATGGTAGGGTTTACTGTTTTCAGGAGGATTCTTGCTAAGACTTCAGAGATGGTGAAGCTGCCTTTGTTTTGTTTAACACCTGAGGTGAGGATTTAGACACATGTGTAACACCTGAGGTGAGGATTTACACACATGTGTAACACTTGAGGTGAGGATTTAGACACGTGTGTAACACCTGAGGTGAGGATTTAGACACGTGTGTAACACCTGAGGTGAGGATTTAGACACATGTGTAACACCTGAGGTGAGGATTTACACACATGTGTAACACTTGAGGTGAGGATTTAGACACATGTGTAACACCTGAGGTGAGGATTTAGACACGTGTGTAACACCTGAGGTGAGGATTTAGACACATGTGTAACGCCTGAGGTGAGGATTTAGACACATGTGTAACGCCTGATGTGAGGATTTAGACACATGTGTAACGCCTGAGGTGAGGATTTAGACACGTGTGTAACGCCTGAGGTGAGGATTTAGACACATGTGTAACACCTGAGGTGAGGATTTACACACATGTGTAACACCTGAGGTGAGGATTTAGACACGTGTGTAACACCTGAGGTGAGGATTTAGACACGTGTAACGCCTGAGGTGAGGATTTACACACATGTGTAACACCTGAGGTGAGGATTTAGACACATGTGTAACACCTGAGATGAGGATTTAGACACGTGTAACACCTGAGGTGAGGAATTAGACACGTGTGTAACACCTGAGGTGAGGATTTAGATACGTGTAACACCTGATGTGAGAATTTAGACACGTGTAACACATGAGGTGAGGATTTAGACACATGTGTAACACCTGAGGTGAGGATTTAGATACGTGTAACACCTGATGTGAGAATTTAGACACGTATAACACATGAGGTGAGGATTTAGACACATGTGTAACACCTGAGGTGAGGATTTAGACACGTGTAACACCTGAGGTGAGAATTTAGACACATGTGTAACACCTGATGTGAGAATTTAGACACGTGTAACACCTGAGATGAGGATTTAGACACATGTGTAACACCTGAGGTGAAGGGATTTAGACACGTGTGTAACACCTGAGGTGAGGATTTAGACAAGTGTGTAACACCTGAGGTGAGGATTTAGACACGTGTGTAACACCTGAGGTGAGGATTTAGACACGTGTGTAACACCTGAGGTGAGGATTTAGACACGTGTGTAACACCTGAGGTGAGGATTTAGACACATGTGTAACGCCTGAGGTGAGGATTTAGACACATGTGTAACGCCTGAGGTGAGGATTTAGACACATGTGTAACACCTGAGGTGAGGAATTAGACACGTGTAACACCTGAGGTGAGTATTTAGACACATGTGTAACACCTGAGGTGAGGCTTTAGACACGTGTGTAACACCTGAGGTGAGGTTTAGACACTGTGTAACACCTGAGGTGAGGATTTAGACACGTGTGTAACACCTGAGGTGAGGATTTAGACACGTGTGTAACACCTGAGGTGAGGATTTAGACACATGTAACACATGAGGTGAGGATTTAGACACATGTGTAACGCCTGAGGTGAGGATTTAGACACGTGTAACACATGAGGTGAGGATTTAGACACATGTGTAACGCCTGAGGTGAGGATTTAGACACGTGTGTAACACCTGAGGTGAGAATTTACACACATGTGTAACACCTGAGGTGAGGATTCAGACACATGTGTAACGCCTGAGGTGAGGATTTAGACACGTGTAACACATGAGGTGAGGATTTAGACACATGTGTAACACCTGAGGTGAGAATTTAGACACATGTGTAACACCTGAGGTGAGGATTTAGACACATGTGTAACACCTGAGCAACTTTAATTAAAAACGTGTAGTCAGCCAGAGACTTCATCAGTCCATTAGAGGTATACGGAGACAGTTGAATATATGAGGTAATCAGTCCCACTCGGCTCTCTTGAACTATACACTTCCCCAAATTCCCATTCCCCTCAGCTTCTCCCCTCTCCCCACTTCCCCTTAGTTTCTCCACTCTCTCCACTTTCCCTCAGTTTCTCACTTCTCTCCACTTCCTCTCAGTCTCTCCCATCTCCCCACTTCCCTACAGTCTCTCCTCTCTCCCCACTTCCCCTCAGTCTCTCCTCTCTCCCCACTTCCCCTCAGTATCTCCCCTCTCCCAACTTCCCCTCAGTATCTCCCCTCTCCCCACTTCCCCTCAGTCTTTCCCCTCTCCCCACTTCCCCTCAGTCTTTCCCCTCTCCCCACTTCCCCTCAGTCTTTCCCCTCTCCCCACTTCCCCACAGTCTCTCCTCTCTCTCCACTTCCCCTCAGTCTCTCCCCACTTCCCCTCAGTTTCTCCCCACTACCCCTCAGTCTCTCCCCACTTCCCCTCAGTTTCTCCCCACTTCCCTCAGTCTCTCCCCACTTCCCCTCAGTCTCTCCCCACTTCCCTCAGTTTCTCCCCACTTCCCCTCAGTTTCTCCCCACTCCCCCTCAGTCTCTCCCACTTCCCCTCAGTTTCTCCCCACTTCCCCTCAGTCTCTCCCCACTTCCCCTCAGTCTCTCCCCTCATCAGTGCTGCCAGGGTATAATAAAGGTTTGTCTTCCCCTCTAAGTGCTTGTTGAGTCACTCTCCCCTTGTTTAACATGTCACTTTTACTTAATGCACCTTGTTCCCCTTGTATTTCATGTTACTATTACTACTAGTACTACTACTTAGCAACTCTCTTCTTGCCGAATAAGACAAGTGAAAATTTGTGTATGCAATAATTTCGCAAAAATCATTCTGAACCTAACGAAAAAAATATATTTCATTGTGTTTGTTTATTATTAAATTATTGTAAACTTTCTCTATAATATTATTAGTTGAATTAGGGTAAATTAAATTACGCTTGTTATAATAAGGTTAGGTAAGTTTTCTAAGGTTCTTTTGGTACAAAATTATTAATTTTTACATTAACATAAATGAAAAAAATATATCTTTAAACGTATAAGAGAAATTTTTAGAAAGAACTTAATTTTAAATGAGTTCTTGATAATTGACCAGTTTTACCTATTCTGCACGACATATATATATCGCATGGAAATTTCTGTCTTCTATGGATGATATTCATGAAAGTTCTAGTATCACCTGCAAGTTCTAGTATCACCTGCAAGTTCTAGTATCACCTGCAAGTTCTAGTATCACCTGCAAGTTCTAGTATCACCTGCAAGTTCTAGTATCACCTGCAAGTTCTAGTATCACCTGCAAGTTCTAGTACCACCTGCAAGTTCTAGTATCACCTGCAAGTTCTAGTATCACCTGCAAGTTCTAGTATCTCATACAAGGACTTGCATTACACTGAGGAACAGCAGTGGGGTGATTACTGAGCCTTGAGGAACAGCAGTTGGTCGAGTTCTGCGCCTTGAGGAACAGCAGTGGGGTGAGTACTGTGACTTGAGGAACAGCAGTTGGTCGAGTACTGCGCCTTGAGGAACAGCAGTGGGGTGAGTACTGTGCCTTGAGGAACAGCAGTGGGGTGAGTACTCTGCCTTGAGGAACAGCAGTGGGGTGAGTACTGTGCCTTGAGGAACAGCAGTGGGGTGAGTACTGTGACTTGAGGAACAGCAGTTGGTCGAGTACTGCGCCTTGAGGAACAGCAGTTGGTCGAGTACTGTGCCTTGTTGAACAGCAGTGGGGCGAGTACTGTGCCTTGAGAAACAGCAGTTGGTCGAGTACGTTGGCCTTGAGGAACAGCAGTGGGGCGAGTACTGTGCCTTGAGGAAACAGGGCAGTACTGGCCAGGAACAGCAGTGGGGCGAGTACTGTGCCTTGAGGAAAAGCAGTGGGGTGAGTACTGTGCCTTGAGGTACCGCACTTCTCACCGTGGCAGCCTCCGACTTCACTGGTCACTACTTCTCTCTGGGTTCTCTTTGTTAAAAAAAGGGTTAATATATCTATCTACTTTTTAAGTAATTGTTTTTCGGGTGGCATTTAGTGCGCAAAATGTGTGGTAGGTTTTCGTGTAAGCATTGTACATTACTTCAGTATTTAGCTTGAAGAATGAGACACTCGTGGATTTTTAAGACCCATTGAATGATGTTAATGTGTAAAGATGGCGATGTTGCTATATAGTTTTTCGATGTTGCTTCTCCGTCGCCTTTGTGGAGTGCTGCAATATAAGTGGTTTTCAATTCTCTCCTGGAAAATCCTGGAGGGTCTGATCACACACCTGAGAACTGAAATCCCTCAGTATGAGAAAATACTTAGCAGACGGTTTAAAATGCTTCCACTAAAATAAGAGTGAACTTGATGAGTGTCAGGGGTCCACAACTCTTTAAAGCTTTCCCTCCATGCATGACGGGAAATACCAACAAACATATGTCTATCTTCTAGAGGGAACTTAGTTCCTGCGGTCAGTTCTGGATCAGCAAGGCTGTGGTTCGTGCACTGGACTCCATGTTACCAGTGGTAACACACTGGTTGATCAGGCTTTAATCTGCCAGAAGACCTGGTCTGGGACTGGATCGAGGGGGCGTTGACCCCCTCGAGGGGGTCTTGAGCTTTGCTCAGACCTCTTCAACACAATTGTCCTCAAATATTTGTTAAGTTCTACCATGAATTAAGGAAAGATCCTGGACTTCACCTTACGAAACAAAGTTGCATGAGTCTGGTCGTGGAGCAGAGTGCATGGCCATGTAGTTGATGGCTTCTTCGAAGTGAACTGAGGAGAGGATTATATCAGAAACTGTAGAGAAGTTGGGAGTGTTTTTGGGTCTCGTGGAAAAACTCGTTAGGGTCTTTAGTCTCTAAATTGGTGAGTGGTTCACTGTACACTGAGTCGTGTTGTGACTTCAGTATTTCACTCATGACCTTATTATCGTCAGTGTATGTTCCAGCTCTTGTCCCGTAGTTGGGTTGGTAGCTCACTCAGCTCATACACTGAGTGTCCGTGGTTCGATCCCCGGTGAGGGTGGAAACATTGGGCGTGTTTCCTTTAGACCTGGTGTCACAGTTCACCTAGCAATAAGTAGGTACCTGGGTGTTAGTGAACCGGTGTGGGTCGCATCCTGGGGGACAATATTAACCCAAGTTTCATAAGCAGGGGTATTCTGTATAGTATGTCATTGGTGTCAGCTATGGTCTGTATAAGTTATCATGTACTGTTAGAAATAATAATAATAATAATAGTTTTTGGTCTGGAGTTGGCGTACGAGAAAAATAATATTTGGGATTTCTTCCAAGTTTATGTTTGTTTGACACTTGCGTCCCTCCTGGACTCAATATGATGCAGTCATATTTTGTGTTGTCTTTTCTCCAGTATTATAATCAGACTTTTATTTCATGCATCAGAGGGTCTGCTAGCTTTCAGATATCTTATCTGGCCACTTTACTTGTAGAGGGGCCGCCTCTCTCTCTCTCTCTCTCTCTCTCTCTCTCTCTCTCTCTCTCTCTCTCTCTCTCTCTCTCTCTGGTTTGCACCTCCTTTGCCGTGGCCGTACGTGTCTAGAGCATACTTCTAGTGCCAATGAGCTCATCCTCCAGAGAAACTGGGTTCGATCCACGGTGGTTACACAGAGGCCTGGTTGGCAATTCTCTCACTTCACACACTTGAGTGCCCGTGGTTCGATCCCCGTCCTGGTGGAAACACTGGGGATGTTTCTTTAAACATGTTGTCCCCGTTCACCTAGCAAATAAGTAGGTACCTGGGTGTTAGTGGTCTGGTGTGGGTGGCATCCTGGGGGACAAGATTAAAGGACCACTGTGGAAATAAGACAGACCCTTGATGATGCACTGACTTTCCTGAGTTATTTAGGATGGCTAACCCTCCGGGGTTAAAAATCCGAACAAAGTATTATCTATCTTCCAAGTGTATTTCCCAGTTGACGGTCTTCAAAATGAATTGATTGAATTCACCCGCATGACCGATACTGTGTCCGTGTGCCAGACCCCTGTGTCCGTGTGCCAGACCCCTGTGTCCGTGTGCCAGACCACTGTGTCCGTGTGCCAGATCACTGTGTCCGTGTGCCAGACCACTGTGCACGAAGGTCTGTAACTCAGTATTGTGATCTGAGTTTACTGTCCTCAGTACCGTGTTGTCCCAGACCTGGTCCATAGTGTTAGTAAATACAAGGTCTGGTCGGCTGTACAGTCTGCTGGTTTAAGGTGAATTTAGTGCAGGGGTTTAATAATTGTGTTACGTGGGACTCGTCGTGTAAGGTATCTCCAGGGACTGTGTGCGTGGGACTCCTCGTGTAAGGTATCTCCAGGGACTGTGTGCGTGGGACTCCTCGTGTAAGGTATCTCCAGGGACTGTGTGCAGTGACAGTCCTTGTTGATGTCTCCTTGTAGCATATTTGTAACTGGGTTTGATAGGTTATCAAGACAATGCTCAATCTGCTATAACTGGTTCTTGAACTGCTGGGAGGTTCTATCTGGTGGCTGTTATAAAAGGTTGTAAATGGTATAACATATCGTCGAGTTCATTAACACACGCGTGCAACAGTTGGGTTTCTTTTTTGTTGAAACGTTTCGCCTACGCAGTAGTCTTCTTCAGTCAGATGCAGACGTGGCAGGTGTGATAGTGAAATGAAGATGAAGTAATCAATCCAACCTTGGAGAAAAAGTATTTGAGGTGGTCAGTCCCTCAGCCTGGAGAAGAGTTCAACTCCATGGTCTGGAACGCTATCGTTCCAGACCATGGAGCTGAACTCTTCTCCAGGCTGAGGGACTGACTTCCACCTTCATTTCACTACTACACCTACCGCCTCTGGATTTGACTGAAGAAGCCTACTGTGTAGACGAAACTGTTCAACAATAAAGATACCCAACTGTTGCACACGTGTTTTATTAAAAAAACATAAAAACTAGGCTCTGCTTTGTTTTTTTGAGTGCCAGAACCTCAACACATCATTAGTGGTGCTCAGTGGTTCTGAGTGACTCTCTACACACAGGTCAAACCTCCTTTGCTGTCTGTTGTTGTTCAGTCGTATCTAAAGAGGTTGTACCGTGGAGTGCAAATTTAGTTACTAAAACAGTGTTTTACGTGAGTCTCCGTGAAGGCTGTAAACTTCGCATTTGATTTCGTCAGAGTCCTGATAAACTGTGTTTTTTTCCTGGGTTTGAGACCTTGTATGATTGTAAACACAAATGATAAATCACGGTACTGGTGGGATTAGAACTCATGGCGCGTGGTGAAACTCCATGCCAGTGCGTTAACCACTGCGCCAGCTGGTTACACCATAGGGAGGTTAGCATGGGCCACCACTGTGACCACAAATGCAAGCTTTGACAGATGAATCTCCCGCCAGCGTGGCCGTGATGAACTCTAGCTCAAGACCCCTCAAAGCCTTCATAATGACTCAGGAAATAGTAATAACACTTGCCATGAGTTCTAACCCCATCCGTACCGTGGTTAATTTGCAGTCGTGTTACGATATCGTGAATCAAAAGATGATACGCTTCAAGTTGCTGTAATGGCAGTCTTAGTGTCAACAGCTGTAATGATCCCGCTATGATTCTAGTCCATCATGGCTCCTAGTGGCGATACATTTCTCTTTTATAGTTCACTAATTTTCTCTTTCTTGTGTCCTCGTTATTACCCTTTTCTCCTCCTCCTCCTCCTCCTCCTCCCTTCCTCTCTTGAAGGGAGGTCACATTTACACCCTTGAGGATCAACATGAGCTTTGATCTTAAGTGTATGTCCGTTCCCTTCATCTCGTGACTCAGTGATGGATGCCAGGAGGCAGACCCAGGCACCACTGGTTGCTCTGATGCTACATTAACTTCCACATTATTTAAGGGGGAAGATTTCATTTGTGTTACTTGCCTCAGAAACTTAAACAACGTTGTCTACGACCAGTGGAGTCGGGTGGCTCTCCAGGCTCTGGCCTGCAACACTGCTAACACCCCATGCTCTGGCCTGCAACACTGCTAACACCCCAGGCTCTGACCTGCAACACTGCTAACACCCCAGGCTCTGGCCTGCAACACTGCTAACTCCCCAGGCTCTGGCCTGCAACACTCTGCTAACACCCCAGGCTCTGGCCTGCAACACTGCTAACACCCCAGGCTCTGGCCTGCAACACTGCTAACACCCCAGGCAGTGGCCTGCAACACTGTTAGCACCCCAGGTTGTGGCCTGCAACACTGCTAACACCCCAGGCTGTGGGCTGCAACACTGCTAACACCCCAGGCTCTGGCCTGCAACACTGCTAACACCCCAGGCTCTGGCCTGCAACACTCTGCTAACACCCCATGCTCTGGCCTGCAACACTGCTAACACCCCAGGCTCTGGCCTGCAACACTCTGCTAACACCCCAGGCTCTGGCCTGCAACACTGCTAACACCCCAGGTTCTGGCCTGCAACACTCTGCTAACACCCCAGGCTCTGACCTGCAACACTGCTAACACCCCAGGCTCTGGCCTGAAACACTGCTAACTCCCCAGGCTCTGGCCTGCAACACTGCTAACACCCCAGGCTCTGGCCTGCAACACTGCTAACACCCCAGGCAGTGGCCTGCAACACTGCTAACTCCCCAGGCAGTGGCCTGCAACACTGCTAACACCCCAGGCATTAGCCTGCAACACTACTAACTCCCCAGGCAGTGGCCTGCAACACTGCTAACACCCCAGGCAGTGGCCTGCAACACTGCTAGCATCCCAGGCAGTGGCCTGCAACACTGCTAACACCCCAGGTTGTGGGCTGGAACGCTGCTAACACCCCAGGCTGTGGGCTGCAACACTGCTAACACCCCAGGCAGTGGCCTGCAACACTGCTAGCACCCCAGGTTGTGGCCTGCAACACTGCTAACACCCTAGGCTGTGGGCTGCAACACTGCTAACATCCCAGGCTCTGGCCTGCAACACTGCTAACACCCCAGGCTCTGGCCTGCAACACTCTGCTAACACCCCATGCTCTGGCCTGCAACACTGCTAACACCCCAGGCTCTGGCCTGCAACACTCTGCTAACACCCCATGCTCTGGCCTGCAACACTGCTAACACCCCAGGCTCTGGCCTGCAACACTCTGCTAACACCCCCAGGCTCTGGCCTGCAACACTGCTAACACCCCTGGTTCTGGCCTGCAACACTCTGCTAACACCCCAGGCTCTGACCTGCAACACTGCTAACACCCCAGGCTCTGGCCTGCAACACTGCTAACTCCCCAGGCTCTGGCCTGCAACACTCTGCTAACACCACAGGCTCTGGCCTGCAACACTGCTAACACCCCAGGCTCTGGCCTAAAACACTGCTAACTCCCCAGGCAGTGGCCTGCAACACTGCTAACTCCCCAGGCAGTGGCCTGCAACACTGCTAACACCCCAGGCAGTAGCCTGCAACACTACTAACTCCCCAGGCAGTGGCCTGCAACACTGCTAACACCCCAGGTTGTGGGCTGGAACGCTGCTAACACCCCAGGCTGTGGGCTGCAACACTGCTAACACCACAGGCAGTGGCCTGCAACACTGCTAGCACCCCAGGTTGTGGCCTGCAACACTGCTAACACCCCAAGCAGTGGCCTGCAACACTGCTAACACCCCAGGCAGCTGGTTGTTGCAAGGTTAACTCGGCAGGTCCTTCTCAAATCCAACCCTTCCCACCCACATGTGGTATAGGGATCTCCAGGAATTCAAGAGAGGTAGGTAGCCTCCCTCTGCAGTCAAATGCTCACTGTTGGTCATGACAACTTGCAAAATCACTAATTCTCCTCCCTATAATACATATAAATACCTACTCCTCCCTATAATACATATAAATACCTTTTCCTCCCTATAATACATATAAATACCTACTCCTCCCTATAATACATATAAATACATACTCCTCCCTATAATACACATAAATACCTACTCCTCCCTATAATACATATAAATACCTACTCCTCCCTATAATACATATAAATACCTACTCCCTGTAATTCACGTAAGACAGTTAACGTTTTTAGACTGAGAGAAAAAGCTTCTAAATCAGCTTTTGTTGATCAATGCAACATTGTTATGCAACACAGACTAGATGGGGAGTCTTTATTTGAAGACGTTTCGCCCACCAGTGGCTTCAAGTCAATACAACGGTTACTTTAAGGTTTTGAAACGGAGGGACAGTGGAAGATGAGGTAATCAGTACCTCAGTCTAATAGAACTATACACAGGAGACAGTGGAAGATGTAGGCTGCCACCTTTATCTTCCAGCGCCTCAGTGTGGTGATCCAGAGAGGGAACGCCTGCTGCATCTTGGGTTCCTCACCATATTATTATTATTATTGTTATTATTATTATTACTGCTACTACAACGACCACTATTATTATTATTATTATTATTATTATTATTATTATTATTATTATTATTATTATTATTATTATTATTATTATTATTGCACTTAGGATGATAAGCGAAACTAAAGAGGTAGTGTACCTCGCTTATGGTGTTGTTTGTGGCTTCGGATATTTATACAGAGGATCCCTTGTAAGAGCTCCTTCCCTCTGGCCCTCTATCCCCCCCCTCCTCTCCTTTGATTCAAGATGGCCACTTAATTTGTTGACAAATTAATCTGTGGTCCATTGTCGTATGTTAATATTACCTGTGGTTCATTATTTTGTGTTATGATCACCTGTGGTCCATTATTTTATGATTACCTGTGATCCATTATAATTACTGTATTTAAATTATTGTATTTGATAATGGCTGAGTGGTTAGTGTTGGTCCTGCTATATGTATGGACCTCAGTTCGGTCCCCGTCCGTTCCTCTGCTTAATAGTTGATAATGTTTCAACATGCATTTGAAAAATCGTGCATTAACTACATCATGTTAAAAAAGAAATGTGACTGGTCAGTAAATAAGGACAGGAATGGAAAAGAAAGTTTAGAGAATAGAATGGCGTCAGGAGCAGCAATACCCACCTCCTCCAGCGGCCGAGGTTGGCCAGGCACTGAATACTCTTGATGATCCACTCAATTAACCTGGAGTTGCCAGTGAGTAACATTCAATAAAATATATTAATGGATAAAACCACCCAAAATATAATCATTACAAACGAGATTTATTATATGCATTCTTTTGTCAAAGTGACGCAGTCGATGACAAATCGATATTCTTTGTTATAAAAAAACATTTTAAGTTTTAATCAAATATTTTAAACACCACAATGTTGCTCACGTGTGTGAACTTTTTAAGAAAGTATTTCTCAGATTTTCGATGTTTTTAAAAAAAAAAAAGATTTGTATCACTTTCACGAGGGGTACTCGTTCAATTGATGATGGGCTCTTGATCCAAGAGTGGAAATTGATGATTCTTCAAGACCGTGGTGCTCTTCACCAACCCCAAGACCGTGGTGCTCTTCACCAACCCCAAGACCATGGTGCTCTTCACCAACCCCAAGACCATGGTGCTCTTCACCAACCCCAAGACCATGGTGCTCTTCACCAACCCCAAGACCATGGTGCTCTTCACCAACCCCAAGACCATGGTGCTCTTCACCAACCCCAAGACCATGGTGCTCTTCACCAACCCCAAGACCATGGTGCTCTTCACCAACCCCAAGACCATGGTGCTCTTCACCAACCCCAAGACCATGGTGCTTTTCACCAACCCCAAGACCATGGTGCTCTTCACCAACCCCAAGACCATGGTGCTCTTCACCAACCCCAAGACCATGGTGCTCTTCACCAACCCCAAGACCATGGTGCTCTTCACCAACCCCAAGACCATGGTGCCCTTCACCAACCCCAAGACCATGGTGCTCTTCACCAACCCCAAGACCATGGTGCTCTTCACCAACCCCAAGACCATGGTGCTCTTCACCAACCCCAAGACCATGGTGCTCTTTACCAACCCCAAGACCATGGTGCTCTTCACCAACCCCAAGACCATGGTGCTCTTCACCAACCCCAAGACCATGGTGCTCTTTACCAACCCCAAGACCATGGTGCTCTTCACCAACCCCAAGACCATGGTGCTCTTCACCAACCCCAAGACCATGGTGCTCTTCACCAACCCCAAGACCATGGTGCTCTTCACCAACCCCAAGACCATGGTGCTCTTCACCAACCCAAGACCATGTCCTTCACAACCCCAAGACCATGGTGCTCTTCACCAACCCCAAGACCATGGTGCTCTTCACCAACCCCAAGACCATGGTGCTCTTCACCAACCCCAAGACCATGGTGCTCTTCACCAACCCCAAGACCATGGTGCTCTTCACCAACCCCAAGACCATGGTGCTCTTCACCAACCCCAAGACCATGGTGCTCCTCACCAACCCCAAGACCATGGTGCTCTTCACCAACCCCAAGACCATGGTGCTCTTCACCAACCCCAAGACCATGGTGCTCTTCACCAACCCCAAGACCATGGTGCTCTTCACCAACCCCAAGACCATTGGGACTGATTACCTCATCTTTTGTATATAGTCGTACATTCTTTATAACATGTCCGTCTACTGATAAAGCCACTGGTGGGCGAAACGTCTACAAATAAAGACACCCAGATGTTGTAGATGTGTCTGATTCTTCTAATTGCTTCATGGTTGAGGTTCTTGAGGTTTCTGAAGGCTTCTTTGGGTAGTTGGTATGTCTGAGGTGACGTTGTTCTCATTAACATGCCTTTTAATATCAAGTACCATGATGTAGGGAGTGTCACAGACTGGTGTTACAGTACCCAATCAGAGAACGGGTGGGGGGGGGGAACCCATTTGGAGTTGTAAAACACAGGTCAGTGCGTTAACCACTGGACCAGAAAGTTCTAATACACCATAGCGAGGTTAGCATGAGCCACCACTGAGACCACAAATACAGGTTTTAACAGATGGATCCCACACCAGCGTGGCTGTATTTGTGGTCACAGTGATGGCCACAAATACAGCCACGCTGTATTTGTGGCCACCACTATAAAATAATTTGTGTATAAATAAAGAACGTAGGAACACTGCAGGAGGCCTACTGGCCCATACTAGGTTTTTTCACAGCAAAACCTACTAACAAAAATACTGGCCCAACTTATTTTCATTGCTACCCAAGCAATAAGCTTTGATAACCCCATTACTTGAATGAATCTTATTAGTCAGCTGGTCCAGTGGTTAACGCACTGGCCTGTGAGTTTTACCATTCACCATGGGTTCAAAACTCCATCCGCTCCCTGATTTACAGTCGAATTATTGCCATTTCGTGATTAAGAGAAGAGTTAAGACAGATTTTTTTGCCCGGAGTGTGGCAGAGGAGACAACATAAAAGTATCATTATGAGGAGTGTGAGGTGATCAGTCCCTCACCTCAGCCAGGAGTCAATGTGTTCAGATTAATGGACTGAACACATGAACTCCAGACTGAGGGACTGATTACCTCACACTCGTCCTCATCTTCCACCGTTCTTCTCTGTATTGGACTGAAGAAACCACTGGCGGGCGAAACGTTTCCTCAAAAAAGATTCCCAGATGTTGCACAAGTGTCTCAGTCTTCACCTTGTCAGTGTTCTAAAGCACTTGCATGACAGTGCACGCTTCCTGTGCACTCAAGTGTCCACACCAAGTGCACGAACACTCAGCACGGATGATCTGTAGCCAATATAAAGTACTCAATATCAGTAAAGTGTATAATGTACTCTGAATAAGGTGTAAAGTACTCATGAGTATAAGGTGTGAAATACTCAGTATCAGTATAAGGCGTAAAGTACTCAGTATCAATACAAGGTCTGAAGTACTCAGTATCAATACAAGGTCTAAAGTACTCAGTATCAATACAAGGTCTAAAGTACTCAGTATCAATACAAGGTCTGAAGTACTCAGTATCAATACAAGGTCTGAAGTACTCAGTATCAATACAAGGTCTGAAGTACTCAGTATCAATACAAAGTCTGAAGTACTCAGTATCAATACAAGGTCTGAAGTACTCAGTATCAATACAAGGTCTGAAGTACTCAGTATCAATACAAGGTCTGAAGTACTCAGTATCAATACAAGGTCTGAAGTAGTCAGTATCAATACAAGGTCTGAAGTACTCAGTATCAATACAAGGTCTGAAGTACTCAATGTCGAGGTTAAACTCTGAGAAAGACGTATAACACAGACATGTAACACACAGACATGTAACACACAGACATGTAACACACAGACATGTAACACACAGACATGTAACACAAAGACATGTAACACAAAGACATGTAACACAAAGACATGTAACACAAAGACATGTAACACAAAGACATGTAACACAAAGACATGTAACACAAAGACATGTAACACAAAGACATGTAACACAAAGACATGTCCAAAGACATGTAAACAAAGACATTAACACAAGAATGAACACAAAGATGTAAAAAAGACATGTAACACAAAGACAGTCACTGTGGAGAAAAGATGGATTGGGCTTAATTTGGAGGAGTGTATTGGAGGGGCAGAGGAGGGTAGTATTGGAGGGGCAGAGGGAGGGTAGTATTGGAGGGGCAGAGGGAGGGTAGTATTGGAGGGGCAGAGGGAGGGTAGTATTGGAGGGCAGAGGAGGGTAGTATTGGAGGGCAGAGGGAGGGTAGTATTGGAGGGGCAGAGGGAGGTAGTTGGAGGGACAGAGGGAGGGTAGTATTGAGGCAGAGGGAGGGTAGTATTGGAGGCAGAGGGAGGGTAGTATTGAGGGCAGAGGGAGGGTAGTATTGGAGGGGCAGAGGGAGGGTAGTATTGGAGGGGCAGGGGAGGAGGGTCAGTATTGGAGGGGCAGAGGGAGGGAGTATTGGAGGGGCAGAGGAGGGTAGTATTGGAGGGCAGAGGAGGGTAGTATTGGATGGGCAGAGGAGGGTAGTATTGAGGTAAGAGGGAGGGTAGTATTGGAGGGCAGAGGGAGTAGTATTGGAGGGCAGAGGGAGAGGTAGTATTGGAGGGACAGAGGGAGGTAGTATTGAGGGCAGAGGAGGTAGTATTGGAGGGCAGAGGGAGGGTAGTATGGAGGGGCAGAGGGAGGGTAGCATTGGAGGGCAGAGGAGGGTAGTATTGGAGGGCAGAGGGAGGGTAGTATTGAGCAGAGGGAGGGTAGTATTGGAGGAGCAGAGGGAGGGTAGTATTGGAGGGGCAGAGGAGGTAGTATTGGAGAGGCAGAGGGGGTAGTATTGAGGGGCAGAGGGAGGGTAGTATTGGAGGGGCAGAGGAGGGTAGTATTGAAGAGGGCAGAAGGGTAGTATGGAACAGGGGAGGTAGTATTGAGGGCAGAGAGTGAGTATTGGAGGGCAGAGGGAGGGTAGTATTGAGGGCAGAGGAGGTAGTATTGAGGGCAGAGGAGGGTAATTGAGGCAGAGGAGGTAGATGGAGGGGCAGAGGGAGGGTAGCATTGAGGGCAGAGGGAGGGTAGTATTGAGGCAGAGGAGGGTAGTATTGAGGGACAGAGGGAGGTAGTATTGAGGCAGAGGAGGGTAGTATTGAGGGCAGAGGAGGGTAATGAGGGACAGAGGAGGTAGTATTGAGGGGAAGAGGGAGGGTAGTATTGGAGGGCAGAGGGAGGGTAGTATTGAGGGCAGAGGAGGTAGTATTGAGGGCAGAGGAGGGTAGTATTGGAGGGCAGAGGGAGGGTAGTATTGGGGGCAGAGGGAGGGTAGTATTGAGGGCAGAGGAGGGTAGTATTGAGGGCAGAGGGAGGGTAGCATTGAGGGCAGAGGGAGGGTAGTATTGGAGGGCAGAGGGAGGGTAGTATTGGAGGGCAGAGGAGGGAGATTGGAGGGCAGAGGGAGGGTAGTATTGAGGGCAGAGGGAGGTAGTATTGAGGGGCAGAGGGAGGGTAGTATTGAGGGGCAGAGGGAGGGTAGTATTGAGGGGCAGAGGGAGGGTAGTATTGGAGGGGCAGAGGGAGGGTAGTATTGGAGGGGCAGAGGGAGTGTAGCATTAGGGGCAGAGGAGGAGAGAGGTCAGGAGGTAGTATTGAGGGCAGAGGGAGGGTAGTATTGAGGGGCAGAGGAGGGTAGTATTGAGGGCAGAGGGAGGGTAGATTGGAGGGCAGAGGGAGGGTAGTATTGGAGGGCAGAGGAGGTAGTATTGGAGGGCAGAGGAGGGCTAGTATTGGAGGGCAGAGGGAGGGTAGATTGAGTGAGATGGAGGTGATTGGAGGTGTAGAGGAGGGTAGTATTGAGGGCAGAGGGAGGGTAGTATTGGAGGGCAGAGGGAGGGTAGTATTGGAGGGCAGAGGAGGGTAGTATTGGAGGGCAGAGGGAGGGTAGTATTGGAGGGCAGAGGGAGGGAGTTAGGCAGAGTGAGGGTAGATTGGAGGGGCAAGGGAGGGTAGTATTGGAGGTAGAGGAGGGTAGTATTGGAGGGGCAGAGGTAGGGTAGTATTGGAGGGCAGAGGGAGGGTAGTATTGGAGGGCAGAGGGAGGGTAGTATTGGAGGGAGAGGAGGGTAGTATTGGAGGGCAGAGGAGGGTAGTATACTGGAGGGGCAGAGGGAGAGGAGTAGTATTGGAGGGAGAGGAGGGTAGTATTGGAGGCAGAGAGGAGGTAGTAGGGCGAGGAAGCAGAGGAGGGTAGTATTGGAGGGGCAGAGGGAGGTAGTATTGGAGGGGCAGAGGGAGGTAGATTGGAGGGCAGAGGGAGGGTAGTATTGGAGGGGCAGAGGAGGGTAGTATTGGGCAAGAGGCAGATGGAGGGCAGAGGAGTATGGAGGGCAGAGGGAGGGTAGTGCATGGAGGGGCAGAGGGAGGGTAGTATTGGAGGAGTGAGAGGGAGAGTGTAGTATGGAGGGGCAGAGGGAGGGAGTATGGCGAGGGGCAGAGCAGGGAGGGTAGTATTGGAGGGCAGAGTAGATGGAGGGCAGATGGAGGGGTATGAGGGAGAGGTAGTATTGGAGGGCAAGAGGGAGATAGGGAGAGGAGGGTAGTATTGGAGGGGCAGAGGGAGGGTAGTATTGGAGGGGCAGAGGGAGGGTAGTATTGGAGGGGCAGAGGGAGGGTAGTATTGGAGGGGTAGAGGGAGGGTAGTATTGGAGGGGCAGAGTGAGGGTAGTATTGGAGGGGCATAGGGAGGGTAGTATTGGAGGTGTAGAGGGAGGGTAGTATTGGAGGGGCAGAGGTAGGGTAGTATTGGAGGGGCAGAGGGAGGGTAGTATTGGAGGGGCAGAGGGAGGGTAGTATTGGAGGGGCAGAGGGAGGGTAGTATTGGAGGGGCAGAGGTAGGGTAGTATTGGAGGGGCAGAGGGAGGGTAGTATTGGAGGGGTAGAGGGAGGGTGTAAGGTGGCAGATTCATCACATCCATTACGATGCTGGCAAATTTGCTTTTTGTCCATCATAAGAACATAATGAAGGAACACTGCAGCAGGCCTACTGGCCTATGCAAGGGGAGGCCTTAAACAGCGTTGTTTATACTTGGAATAATCTGCTGAGTAGGCAAATATATATGAGTGATAAGGGCTGGGTTTGATTAGTAGCTGAGGTATTGAAGGTAGTTCTTGCAAGGCTTTGGGAAAAGGCTGGGTGGGTATGGTTGGTTTTGAGAAGGACCTGCCTTGTACGGGCCAATTCTCACAACCATCTTCTGATACGTATAGTGTGCAGTACCGACTAGATGATGAATTAGACACAAGTGTGCATGTCTTAATTCATCAGTGCATAAGCTAGCACAGCACTAGTGGAAGACCCATTGACATACCAAACCTTCGCCCGCATAATTTACGTAAGACAAAAGTTGCATACAGGACAAGTTCGATGCTGGTTTTGATCTTCCAGTGAGGAAGTTCACCAAGTACTGACTCACGTTGTTTAGTCATGATGTGCATTCACTGACGACTACCTGACAACTCTCGCAGTGACTGGTCGTCTTCTTAAGTAAAAGTACACAAGAGCAACTATTGTGATATTTTATTGTGGCAACGTTTCCCTCTCCAGGAGCTTCATCAAGCTGTTACAAACAACACATGGACACAGAGGGTATATATATGCTCAGAGTGAGGTGTAATACTAGTGGTGGTGGTAGTAGTGGTGATATATATACTACTACTACTACACCTCACTCTAAGAATATATATACCCTCTGTGTCCATGTATCGCTTGTAACAGCTTGACAAAGCTCCTGGAGAGCGAAACGTTGCCACAAAAGTCACATTAGTTGTACTTGTGTGCCTTTACCTTACATATTGTGGGTAATTCTACCATCGTCAATATACAGGTCGTCTTGTTAATTACGTAGGAGATATCCAGTTTGTAATTATATTGAGGTCTGCCACTGGGCCCAGGAGGAAGTCTTTCATCTGGTGCCACTAGTGTTGCTGGAGTGCCACTAGTGTTGCTGGAGTGCCACTAGTGTTGCTGGGGTGCCACTAGTGTTGCTGGGGTGCCACTAGTATTGTTGGGGTGCCATTAGTGTTGCTGGGGTGCCACTAGTGTTGCTGGAGTGCCACTAGTGTTGCTGGGGTGCCAATAGTGTTGCTGGGGTGCCACTAGTATTGTTGGGGTGCCATTAGTGTTGCTGGGGTGCCACTAGTGTTGCTGGGGTGCCACTAGTGTTGCTGGGGTGCCTCTAGTGTTGCTGGGGTGCCACTAGTGTTGCTGGGGTGCTACTAGTGTTGCTGGGGGCTACTAGTGTTACTGGGGTGCCACTATTGTTACTGGGGTGCCACTAGTGTTGCTGTAGTGCCACTACTGTTGCTATGGTACCACTAGTGTTACTGGAGTCCCATTAGTATTGCTGTGGTGACAATAGTATTGTTAGAGTGCCAGTAGTGTTCCTGGGATGCCACTAATATTACTGGGGTGACACAAGTTTTGCTAGGGTGACAATAGTGTTACTGGGGTACCACTAGTGTTACTGGGGTGCCACTATCTTTATTGATGAATAAGACACATGTACAACACCTGGGTGTCTTTTTTGATGAATAAGACATATGCGCAAGACCTGGGTGTCTTTATTGATGAATAAGACACATGTACAACACCTGGGTGTCTTTATTGATGAATAAGACACATGTGCAACACCTGGGTGTCTTTATTGATGAATAAGACACATGCGCAACACCTAGGTGTCTTTATTGATGAATAAGACACATGCGCAACACCTGGGTGTCTTTATTGATGAATAAGACACATGCGCAACACCTAGGTGTCTTTATTGATGAATAAGACACATGTATAACACCTGGGTGTCTTTATTGATGAATAAGACACATATGCAACACCTGGGTGTCTTTATTGATGAATAAGACACATATGCAACACCTGGGTGTCTTTATTGATGAATAAGACACATGTGCAACACCTGGGTGTCTTTATTGATGAATAAGACACATATGCAACACCTGGGTGTCTTTATTGATGAATAAGACACATGTGCAACACCTGGGTGTCTTTATTGAAGGCACGTTTCGATTACCAGAGAACATTTTTAGTCCAATATTGGAAACAGTGGAAGATGCTGAGAGGTAATTTTAAGGTGGTCAGTCCCTCTACCTTGATATGCGGTCAGTCCTTCAGTCTTGATAGAATGTGGTCAGTCCCTCAGTCTTGATAGAATGTGGTCAGTCCTTCAGTCTTGATAGAATGTGGTCAGTCCCTCAGTCTTGATAGAATGTGATCAGTCCCTCAGTCTTGATAGAATGTGGTCAGTCCATCAGTCTTGATAGAAGGTGGTCAGTCCTTCAGTCTTGATAGAATGTGGTCAGTCCCTCAGTCTTGATAGAATGTGGTCAGTCCCTCAGTCTTGATAGAAGGTGGTCAGTCCTTCAGTCTTGATAGAAGGTGGTCAGTCCCTCAGTC
This sequence comes from Cherax destructor, assembly GCA_009830355.1. NCBI lineage: Eukaryota > Metazoa > Arthropoda > Malacostraca > Decapoda > Parastacidae > Cherax > Cherax destructor. The sequence continues at coordinate 285,843 of WNWK01001213.1, read as the reverse complement.
TTGATAGAAGGTGGTCAGTCCTCAGTCTTGATAGAAGGTGGTCAGTCCCTCAGTCTTGATAGAAGGTGGTCAGTCCCTCAGTCTTGATAGAAGGTGGTCAGTCCTCAGTCTTGATAGAAGGTGGTCAGTCCTCAGTCTTGATAGAAGGTGGTCAGTCCCTCAGTCTTGATAGAAGGTGGTCAGTCCTCAGTCTTGATAGAAGGTGGTCAGTCCTCAGTCTTGATAGAAGGTGGTCAGTCCTTCAGTCTTGATAGAAGGTGGTCAGTCCCTCAGTCTTGATAGAAGGTGGTCAGTCCCTCAGTCTTGATAGAAGGTGGTCAGTCCTTCAGTCTTGATAGAAGGTGGTCAGTCCTCAGTCTTGATAGAAGGTGGTCAGTCCTTCAGTCTTGATAGAAGGTGGTCAGTCCCTCAGTCTTGATAGAAGGTGGTCAGTACCTCAGTCTTGATAGAAGGTGGTCAGTCCTCAGTCTTGATAGAAGGTGGTCAGTCCCTCAGTCTTGATAGAAGGTGGTCAGTCCTCAGTCTTGATAGAAGGTGGTCAGTCCCTCCAGTCTTGATAGAAGGTGGTCAGTCCTTCAGTCTTGATAGAAGGTGGTCAGTCCCTCAGTCTTGATAGAAGGTGGTCAGTCCTTCAGTCTTGATAGAAGGTGGTCAGTCCTTCAGTCTTGATAGAAGGTGGTCAGTCCTTCAGTCTTGATAGAAGGTGGTCAGTCCTTCAGTCTTGATAGAAGGTGGTCAGTCCCTCAGTCTTGATAGAAGGTGGTCAGTCCTTCAGTCTTGATAGAAGGTGGTCAGTCCTCAGTCTTGATAGAAGGTGGTCAGTCCTCAGTCTTGATAGAAGGTGGTCAGTCCTCAGTCTTGATAGAAGGTGGTCAGTCCTCAGTCTTGATAGAAGGTGGTCAGTCCTCAGTCTTGATAGAAGGTGGTCAGTCCTCAGTCTTGATAGAAGGTGGTCAGTCCTTCAGTCTTGATAGAGGTGGTCAGTCTCAGTCTGATAGAGGTGGTCAGTCTCAGTCTTGATAGAAGGTGGTCAGTCCTTCAGTCTTGATAGAAGGTGGTCAGTCCTCAGTCTTGATAGAAGGTGGTCAGTCCTTCAGTCTTGATAGGAGGTGGTCAGTCCTCAGTCTTGATAGAGGTGGTCAGTCCTTCAGTCTTGATAGAAGGTGGTCAGTAGTCAGTCTTGAGCTAGAGGTGAGCCTAGTCGATGCAAGGTGGTAGTCAGTCGATAGAAGCAGTGAGGTAGAGAGTGAGGCAGTGAGGTAGAGAGTGAGGCAGTGAGGTAGAGAGTGAGGCAGTGAGGTAGAGAGTGAGGCAGTGAGGTAGAGAGTGAGGCAGTGAGGTAGAGAGTGAAGCAGTGTGGTACAGAATCAGGTAGACATAGTGAGGCAGTGAGGTAGATCAGGCTGAGGTAGAGAGTGAGGCAGTGAGGTAGAGAGTGAGGCAGTGAGGTAGAGAGTGAGGCAGTGAGGTAGAGAGTGAGGCAGTGAGGTAGAGAGCGAGGCAGTGAGGTAGAGAGCGAGGCAGTGAGGTAGAGAGTGAGGCAGTGAGGTAGAGACGTAGGCAGTGAGGTTGAGAGTGAGGCAGTGAGGTAGAGACGAGGCAGTGGAGCAGGTTAGAGAGTGAGGCAGTGAGGTAGAGAGTGAGGCAGTGAGGTGAAGTAGGTGAGGTAGAGTAGGTTGAGATGAGGTCAGTGAGGTAGCAAGGAGGCAGTGAGGTAAGAGTAGGCGTGAGTGCTCAGCTGGTTCACAGCAGTGAGGTAGATCAGGTGAGAGTGCCCTCAGCTGGTCACCAGGCAGTGAGGTAGATTCAGGTTGATAGTCGCCCTCCAGCTGGTTCACACCAGGCAGTGAGGTAGATTCAGGTTGAGACTCGCCCTCCAGCTGGTTCACACCAGGCAGTGAGGTAGAGACAGGTTGAGAGTCGCCCTCCAGCTGGTTCACACCACATAGTGAGGGAGAGTCAGGTTGAGACTCAGCCCTCCAGCTGGTTCACACCACAGTGAGGTAGAGTCAGGTTGAGAGTCGCCCTCCAGCTGGTTCACACACACAGTGAGGTAGAGTCAGGTTGAGAGTCGCCTCCAGCTGGTTCACACACAGTGAGGTAGAGTCAGGTTGAGAGTCGCCCTCCAGCTGGTTCACACACACAGTGAGGTAGAGTCAGGTTGAGAGTCGCCCTCCAGCTGGTTCACACCACAGTGAGGTAGAGTCAGGTTGAGAGTCGCCCTCCAGCTGGTTCACACACACAGTGAGGTAGAGTCAGGTTGAGAGTCGCCCTCCAGCTGGTTCACACCACACAGTGAGGTAGAGTCAGGTTGAGAGTCGCCCTCCAGCTGGTTCACACCACACAGTGAGGTAGAGTCAGGTTGAGAGTCGCCCTCCAGCTGGTTCACACCACACGTGAGGTAGAGTCAGGTTGAGAGTCGCCCTCCAGCTGGTTCACACCACACAGTGAGGTAGAGTCAGGTTGAGAGTCGCCCTCCAGCTGGTTCACACCACACAGTGAGGTAGAGTCAGGTTGAGAGTCGCCCTCCAGCTGGTTCACACCACACAGTGAGGTAGAGTCAGGTTGAGAGTCGCCCTCCAGCTGGTTCACACCACACAGTGAGGTAGAGTCAGGTTGAGAGTCGCCCTCCAGCTGGTTCACACACACAGTGAGGTAGAGTCAGGTTGAGAGTCGCCCTCCAGCTGGTTCACCACACGTGAGGTAGTAGGTTGAGAGTCGCCCCAGCTGGTTCACACTCACACAGTGAGGTAGAGTAAAGGTTCAGAGTCGCCCTCTCAGCTGGTTCACACTACACAGTGAGGTAGAGCTCGGTCTGAAGTCGCCCTCAGCTGGTTCACACACATGGTAAGTCAGGTTGAGAGTCGCCCTCCAGCTGGTCACCCCTCAGTGGTAGATCGGTTGATGATCGCCTCACTTTACTCCCACATATGAGCTCAGTTGATCTACCTCCGCTGTTACCTCTCTTATCTATCTTCCTTTATCTCCCTCTTTATCTGTCCTATCCTCCTCTTATCCTACCGTTTATCCTCTTATCCTTTCTATCCTCCTCTTACCCTTTATCCCCCTTATCCTCCTCTTATCCTCTCTTTACGTCCTCTTATCCTCCTCTTTATCCTCCTTCTTATCCTCCTCTTTATCTTCTCTTTATCCTTCCTCTTATCCTCCTCTTATCTCCTCCTTTATCCTTCCTCTTATCCTCCTTTTATCTCCTCTTTATCCTCCTTTATCCTCCTCTTATCCTTCCTTTACTCTCTTTCCTCTTTATCCTCCCTCTTTATCCTCCTTCTTTATCCTCCCTTTTTATCCTTCCTCTTTATCCTTCCTCTTTATCCTCCCTCTTTATCCTTCTCTTATCCTTCCTTTATCCTCCTTATCTCTTTATCCTCCCTCTTTATCCTCCCTCTTTATCCTTCATCTTTATCCTCCCTCTTCATCCTTCGTCTTTATCCTCCCTCTTTATCCTTCATCTTTATCCTTCCTCTTTATCCTCCCTCTTTATCCTCCCTCTTTATCCTCCCTCTTTATCCTTCCTCTTTATCCTCCCTCTTTATCCTCCTTATCCTCTCTTATCCTCCTCTTTATCCTCCTCTTTACCCCTCTCCCTCTTTATCCTCCTCTTTATCCTCCTTCCTTTATCCTTTCCTCCTTTATCCTCCTCTCTTTATCCTCCTCTTTATCCTCCTCTTTATCCTCTCTTATCCTCCTCTTTATCCTTCCCTCTTTATCCTCCCTCTTTATCCTCCTCTTTATCCTCCTCTTATCCTTCCTCTTTATCCTCCTCTTTATCCTCCTCTTATCCTCCTCTTTATCCTCCCTCTTTATCCTCCCTCTTTATCCTTCCTCTTTATCCTCCCTCTTTATCCTCCCTCTTTATCCTCCCTCTTTATCCTCCCTCTTTATCCTCCCTCTTTATCCTCCCTCTTTATCCTCCCTCTTTATCCTCCTCTTTATCCTCCCTCTTTATCCCTCTTATCCTCCTCTTTATCCTCCCTCTTTATCCTCCCTCTTTATCCTCCCTCTTTATCCTCTCTTTATCCTTCCTCTTTATCCTCCTCTTTATCTCCTTATCCTCCTTTATCCTCCTTTCTCTTTATCTCTCTCCCTTTCTTTATCCTTCCTCTTTATCCTCCCTCTTTATCCTTTTCCTCTTTTATCCTCCTCTTTATCCTCCTCTTTATCCTCCTCTTTATCCTCCCTCTTTATCCTCCTCTTATCCTCCCTCTTCTTTATCCTTTCCTTATCTCTTTTATCCTCCTCTTTATCCTCCCTCTTTATCCTCCTCTTTATCCTCCTCTTTATCCTTCCTCTTTATCCTCCCTCTTTATCCTCCTCTTTATCCTCCCTCTTTATCCTTCCTCTTTATCCTCCCTCTTTATCCTCCCTCTTTATCCTTCCTCTTTATCCTCCCTCTTTATCCTTCATTTCCATCTCCACTTAAACTATTTCACTATTAAGAACAAAATATTTTCAATGTAAAAATTTTTTCAAGGTGAAAATTTCAATACAAATTTTCTTTTTTTAGTTTTCTCCGGACGTAAATCAGGTCAAATATGTTTTTTTTTTTTTATGGAAATATATTGGAAAAAAAAACCGTAAGAGATTAGTAAAATGTCATTTAAAAATAATATTGACTTTGCATCTTACTTGTCCATGTGGTATATATATATATTACAGTGTGTTTCAAATATATGGACCCACCTTGCAGAGTGCAAAACTTTTAGCATGCTTCAGTGTCCTGATGACCCGTGAATGGTAAGCGATGAGACTTATTTCTTCCCCTTTCCCCCTCAACGTCCCGGGATGCAACCCGGTTGTTTTACTTGTGAGGCTCATGAGTGTGACTCACCTGATGATCTGTGGTTACTGGGCCTTCTATACAGCTTCAGTAAACACCTGCTGTGCCTGTTTCAGCTTCAGTAACACCTGCTGTGCCTGTTCCAGCTTCAGTAAACACCTGCTGTGCCTGTTCCAGATTCAGTAAACACCTGCTGTGCCTGTTCCAGATTCAGTAAACACCTGCTGTGCCTGTTCCAGATTCAGTAAACACCTGCTGTGCCTGTTTCAGCTTCAGTAACACCTGCTGTATCTATTTCAGCTTCAGTAAACAACTGCTGTGCCTGTTCCAGATTCAGTAAACACCTGCTGTACCTGTTCCAGATTCAGTAAACACCTGCTGTGCCTGTTTCAGCTTCAGTAACACCTGCTGTATCTATTTCAGCTTCAGTAACACCTGCTGTATCTGTTTCAGCTTCAGTAACACCTGCTGTATCTATTTCAGCTTCAGTAAACACCTGTTGTGCCTGTTTCAGCTTCAGTAAACACCTGTTGTGTCTGTTTCAGCATCAGTAAACACCTGCAGTATCTATTTCACTCAGTGTTTATTTTAGTTCAGTAACACCTCTTGTTCGCTTCAGTAACCTGCTGTCCTCTTTCAGTTCAGTAAACACCTGTTTGCTGTTGCTCATGGTGTCTAAACCTGCTACTCTGTTTCAGGTCTAAACACTGCTTGTTTGTTCCTTCAGTAAACATCCTGCTTCTCTTGTTCCTCTTGTACCCTCTTCTTTTTCCCTCTTGCTCTTTCATTGTTCCACTCCTGTCCTCTCTCTGTTCCTCCTTGTACCCTCTTCTTGTTCCATCCTTGTCCCTGCTTCCTGTTCCCTTGTCCTCTTCTCTTGTTCCTTCATACTGCTCTCCTTTCTTTTCCCTTCATTGTACCTCTACTCTTGTTCCTCTTGTTCCTTACTTTGTTCCCTCCTTGTCTCTTTTTCCCTCCTTGCTCCCTTCTTCTTGTTCCCTCCTGTACCCTCTTCTCTTGTTCGCTCTCTGTACCCTCTGTACTCTTGTTCCCTTGTCTCCTCTACTTGTTCCCTGCTTGTTCTCTTTCATTGTTCCCTCCTTGTCTCCTGTTTCTATGTTCATGTACCCTCTTCTTCTTTTTCCTCCTGTAACACCTCTATCTTGTTCCTACTTACTCTGCTCTATTCTTGTTCCCTCCTTGTCTCCCTCTTCTTTGTTCCCTCCACTCCTCTTCTTTGTTCCCTCCTTGTCTCCTCTTCTTTGTTCCTCCTTGTATCCTCAACTCTTGTTCTCCTCCTTGTCTCCCTCTTCTCTTGTTCCCTCCTTGTCTCCTCTTCTCTTGTTCCCTCCTTGTCTCCCTCTTCTTTGTTCCCTCCTTGTCTCCCTCTTCTCTTGTTCCCTCCTTGTCTCCTCTCTCTTGTTCCCTCCTTGTCTCCCTCTTCTCTTGTTCCCTCCTTGTCTCCTCTTCTCTTGTTCCCTCCTTGTCTCCTCTCTCTTGTTCCCTCCTTGTTCCTCTTCTCTTGTTCCCTCCTTGTCTCCTCTCTCTTGTTCCCTCCTTGTCTCCTCTTCTCTTGTTCCCTCCTTGTCTCCCTCTCTCTTGTTCCCTCCTTGTCTCCCTTCTCTTGTTCCCTCCTTGTCTCCTCTTCTCTTGTTCCTCCTTGTCTCCCTCTCTTTGTTCCTCCTTGTCTCCTCTTCTCTTGTTCCTCCTTGTCTTCTCTCTTGTTCCCTCCTTGTCTCCCTCTCTCTTGTTCCCTCCTTGTCTCCTCTTCTCTGTTCCCTCCTTGTCTCCCTCTCTCTTGTTCCCTCCTTGTCTCCTTCTTGTTCCCTCCTTGTCTCCCTCTTCTATTGTTCCCTCCTTGTCTCCCTCTCTTTGTTCCCTCCTTGTCTCCCTCTACTTTGTTCCCTCCTTGTCTCCCTCTCTTGTTCCCTCCTTGTCTCCTCTCTCTTGTTCCCTCCTTGTCTCCCTCTTCTCTTGTTCCCTCCTTGTCTCCCTCTTCTATTGTTCCTCCTTGTCTCCCTCTTCTATTGTTCCTCCTTGTCTCCCTCTTCTCTTGTTCCCTCCTTGTCTCCCTCTTCTCTTGTTCCCTCCTTGTCTCCCTCTTCTCTTGTTCCCTCCTTGTCTCCCTCTTCTCTTGTTCCCTCCTTGTCTCCCTCTTCTCTTGTTCCCTCCTTGTCTCCCTCTTCTCTTGTTCCCTCCTTGTCTTTCTCTTCTCTTGTTCCCTCCTTGTCTCCCTCTTCTCTTGTTCCTTCCTTGTCTCTTTCTACTCTTGTTCCCTCCTTGTCTCCCTCTACTCTTGTTCCCTCCTTGTCTCCCTCTTCTCTTGTTCCCTCCTTATCTCCCTCTTCTCTTGTTCCCTCCTTGTCTCCCTCTTCTCTTGTTCCCTCCTTGTCTCCCTCTTCTCTTGTTCCCTCCTTGTCTCCCTCTTCTCTTGTTCCCTCCTTGTCTCTTTCTACTCTTGTTCCCTCCTTGTCTCCCTCTACTCTTGTTCCCTCCTTGTCTCCCTCTTCTCTTGTTCCCTCTTTGTCTCCCTCTACTCTTGTTCCCTCCTTGTCTCCCTCTTCTCTTGTTCCCTCCTTGTCTCCCTCTTCTCTTGTTCCCTCCTTGTCTCCCTCTTCTCTTGTTCCCTCCTTGTCTCCCTCTTCTCTTGTTCCCTCCTTGTCTCCCTCTTCTATTGTTCCCTCCTTGTCTCCCTCTTCTCTTGTTCCCTCCTTGTCTTTTTCTACTCTTGTTCCCTCCTTGTCTCCCTCTACTCTTGTTCCCTCCTTGTCTCTACTCTTGTTCCCTCCTTGTCTCCCTCTACTCTTGTTCCCTCCTTGTCTCCCTCTTCTCTTGTTCCCTCCTTGTCTCCCTCTTCTCTTGTTCCCTCCTTGTCTCCCTCTTCTCTTGTTCCCTTCTTGTCTCCCTCTACTCTTGTTCCCTCCTTGTCCTCCCTGAGCAGCACCAGAGGTCCATCAGGCACTGTGAGAGGTGGATGGGGGACCCCCTTAGTGCCAGGCTCCAGTAATGACGCTTGTTGATCGTCTGGTGTGTGATTCCTGCTTCAAGAATCAGAGAGAGGGTAGTGTTGGTGTTAAGGTCATCACTGCTGACGACTCGTATTCTGCCAAGTTACAATAGAACACCTTTGTGTTGCCTGCTGATCCATTCCAGGTTTGCCACTAGCCACCATGCTATTGATCCCCGGAAGCTTGCTTCAGCTATCCTGCAAGTATGATCCCCGGAAGCTTGCTTCAGCTATCCTGCAAGTATGATCCCCGGAAGCTTGCTTCAGCTATCCTGCAAGTATGATCCCCGGAAGCTTGCTTCAGCTATCCTGCGAGTATGATCCCCGGAAGCTTGCTTCAGCTATCCTGCTAGTATGATCCCCGGAAGCTTGCTTCAGCTATCCTATGAGTATGATCCCCAGAAGCTTGCTTCAGCTATCCTATGAGTATGATCCCCGGAAGCTTGCTTCAGCTATCCTATGAGTATGATCCCCAGAAGCTTGCTTCAGCTATCCTATGAGTATGATCCCCGGAAGCTTGCTTCAGCTATCCTGCAAGTATGATCCCCAGAAGCTTGCTTCAGCTATCCTATGAGTATGATCCCCGGAAGCTTGCTTCAGCTATCCTGCAAGTATGATCCCCGGAAGCTTGCTTCAGCTGTCCTGCAAGTATGATCCGCGGAAGCTTGCATCAGCTGTCCTGCAAGTATGATCCCCGGAAGCTTGCTTCAGCTATCCTGCAAGTATGATCCCCGGAAGCTTGCTTCAGCTATCCTGCTAGTATGATCCCCGGAAGCTTCTTCAGCTGTCCTGCAAGTATGATCCCCGGAAGCTTGCTTCAGCTGTCTTGCAAGTATGATCCCCGGAAGCTTGCTTCAGCTATCCTGCGAGTATGATCCCCGGAAGCTTGCTTCAGCTATCCTGCTAGTATGATCCCCGGAAGCTTGCTTCAGCTATCCTGCTAGTATGGTTGCTGGTGTCACCCCGACAGCTGTTCTAGATGGGATCTAGCTCACTAGGTCAAGTTAGGTAAGGTTTGTCAGGAAACAGGACAAGTGTTTCCTGACGCGGGTCTTAGTCATATGATGACCCGCAGCTGGAGCTTTTAGTCATCTGACCGAGGCCTTTCACTGGCTTACCTCTCCACCCCATTAAAAATTTTGGTTATGATTATAAGCATTAGATTGTAATGCGTTCACTGGTCTTACTCCCAGCGCACTCTCTTAGCCCTGAGGAACGACTCGTGTCGAAGATTAATTCTCAGATAAGACATGAATGACGACTCGTGAAATCTTAAAACGACTACAAACAATCTCATTGGCCCCTGAGTTTTAGGACTCGCCATGGGTTCAAATCCCACCCGTTCCTTAATTTCCTGAATGACGACCCTGTACCAATATTCTTATTTGAGGAACAAAAAGGCACAATACTGTGACTGGAACAATACACAAATGACCCGCACAGAGGAGGACCTTACGACGACGTTTGGGTCCGACTTGGACCATTTACAAAGTCACACTAACAGAATGGAGAGGTTAGGTTAGGTTAGGTTAGGTAAGGTAAGGTTTGTCAGGAAACAGGACAAGTGTTTCCTGACGCGGGTCTTAGATGACCCGCCATTGGAGCTTCTGGAAAGGAGACAAGGAGGCAGTATATATATAGGCCTGCTGACAGGGACTAGACAGAACAGGTGAGAGTTGTGGGAAGCTCCTCTCTGCTGTGTGCTGGTTATCTGTGTATTCCTCTTTGAACTCTGTAGTCCGGAAGCTCCAGTAGTTAGCACTTATTTTCACCTGATACAAGAAGCTGCAGCTCTGTTTCCCCTCAAGGGGGGGGGGTTCCTTGACGCTTGTGAGGGGATCTTGATCTAGGGAATTGAATCTGTGCTCCGGTTCCCTGAATTAATCCTGAATACCTTCCACATCCCCCCACTGTATGATCCTACGAAGTACTTCTTAGTATCAGATTGCATATTATCTTGAGCGGTGGATCACCGTTTTCTGTCTGAGCTTCAAAATTATTAATGACCTTTTTCTTAAATCTTAATTTATTGGATTTATATGTTTTAAATGGTATTTCTTTTTTTATTGTTGGAGGACAATCTATCCCAACCCAGCCTAACCAAATACAGCCCAGGGAGTACAGCCCAGAGAGTACTAATAAACACAGTGAAATCCGAAGGTATTGCAGTGAAAAGCTCTGTTCCTCAAGGCACAGTACTCACCCCACTGCTGTTCCTCAAGGCACAGTATTCACCCCACTGCTGTTCCTCAAGGCACAGTACTCGCCCCACTGCTGTTCCTCAAGGCACAGTACTCACCCCACTGCTGTTCCTCAAGGCACAGTATTCACCCCACTGCTGTTCCTCAACACAGTACTCGCCCCACTGCTGTTCCTCAAGGCTCAGTACTCGCCCCTCTGCTGTTCCTCAAGACACGGTACTCGCCCCACTGCTGTTCCTCAACACAGTACTCGCCCCACTGCTGTTCCTTAAGGCACAGTACTCACCCCACTGCTGTTCCTCAACACAGTACTCGCCCCACTGCTGTTCCTCAAGGCACCGTACTCGCCCCACTGCTGTTCCTCAAGGCACAGTACTCGTCCAACTGCTGTTCCTCAAGGCACAGTACTCACCCCACTGCTGTTCCTCAAGGCACAGTACTCGCCCCACTGCTGTTCCTCAAGGCACAGTACTCGCCCCTCTGCTGTTCCTCAAGGCACAGTACTCGCCCCACTGCTGTTCCTCAAGGCACAGTACTCGCCCCTCTGCTGTTCCTCAAGGCACAGTACTCGCCCCACTGCTGTTTCTCATTCTTATTCCTGACATAGACAAGGACATAGATCAGGACAGACCATAAGACCAGATTCTCTATGAGAGGGGCGGCCACCAAAGATACAGAATCTTCAGTGATCAAGTCTACTATTGGACCTCATACAACAATATGATGCTTAACGAGGTTCGTACACTGGACTGCGTGCAGCAAGCAGTAACAGCCTAGTTGATCAGGACTTGATCAGCCCGAAGGCCTAACATGTGAACGAACCGTGTGGGTGAAGAATTAGACACATATGCAACATCTGGGTATCTTCATTTGTAGACGTTTCGCCCTCCAGTGGCTTTATCAGTACAGTACAAGGACATAATGTGAAGACTGTAGAACCGTAAGGGTATTGGTCCCTACAAGCATAATTCAGCAATCCTTGGTAATGAAAGTACAGATGCTGAGGGTAAGGCTGCTATTTCAGGCTTTGTTACAGATATCCACTTCACAGTGTTTCATAGCCGGCGTATAGAGATCAATTGGAAGAGGGAAGCCCAGTAGGCCCGATAGACAGGCACTAGGAAAAGTCCTAAATATGTACTTACTAGAGTGAAGAAGAGGGTGATACATGATCATATAAACCTGGAAAATACTTGTGGGCCTGGTCCCAATTCTTCACACAGTGAAAAGCAGGTTCACCATGGGCATAATAAGAGAACATTGTATCAGCATCCGTAGTCCAAGACTGTTCAACATCTTACCAGAGGATATAAGAAACTGCTGGAACAAGTATAATAGTCTTCAAGATATCAGAAACACTGCTGGAAAAGTGAAGAAGTCTTCAAGATATCAGAAACACTGCTGGAACAAGTGTAGTAGTCTTCAAGATATCAGAAACACTGCTGGAACAAGTGTAGAAGTCTTCAAGATATCACAAACACTTTTGGAACAAGTGTAGTAGTCTTCAAGATATCAGAAACACTGCTGGAACAAGTTTAGTAGTCTTCAAGATATCAGAAACACTGCTGGAACAAGTGTAGTAGTCTTCAAGATATCAGAAACACTGCTGGAACAAGTGTAGAAGTCTTCATGATATCAGAAACACTACTGGAACAAGTGTAGAAGTCTTCAAGATATCAGAAACACTTCTGGAACAAGTGTAGTAGTCTTCAAGATATCAGAAACACTGCTGTAACAAGTGTAGAAGTCTTCAAGATATCAGAAACACTGCTGAAACAAGTTTAGTAGTCTTCAAGATATCAGAAACACTGTTGGAACAAGTGTAGAAGTCTTCATTATATCAGAAACACTGCTGGAACAAGTGTAGTAGTCTTCAAGATATCAGAAACACTGCTGGAACAAGTGTAGTAGTCTTCAAGGTATCAGAAACACTGTTGGAACAAGTGTAGAATTCTTCAAGATATCAGAAACACTGCTGGAACAAGTGTAGTAGTCTTCAAGGTATCAGAAACACTGTTGGAACAAGTGTAGAATTCTTCAAGATATCAGAAACACTGCTGGAACAAGTGTAGAAGTCTTCAAGATATCAGAAACACTGCTGGATTAAGTGTAGTAGTCTTCAAGATATCAGAAACACTGCTGGAACAAGTGTAGAAGTCTTCAAGATATCAGAAACACTGCTGGAACAAGTGTAGTAGTCTTCATGATATCAGAAACACTGCTGGAACAAGTGTAGTAGTCTTCAAGATATCAGAAACACTGCTGGAACAAGTGTAGAAGTCTTCAAGATATCAGAAACACTGCTGGAACAAGTGTAGAAGTCTTCAAGATATCACAAACACTGCTGGAACAAGTGTAGAAGTCTTCAAGATATCACAAACACTGCTGGAACAAGTGTAGAAGTCTTCAAGATATCAGAAACACTGCTGGAACAAGTGTAGAAGTCTTCATGATATCAGAAACACTGCTGGAACAAGTGTAGTAGTCTTCAAGATATCACAAACACTGCTGGAACAAGTGTAGTAGTCTTCAAGATAACAGAAACACTGCTGGAACAAGTGTAGAAGTCTTCAAGATATCAGAAACACTGCTGGAACAAGTGTAGAAGTCTTCAAGATATCAGAAACACTGCTGGAACAAGTGTAGAAGTCTTCAAGATATCAGAAACAATGCTGGAACAAGTGTAGAAGTCTTCATGATATCAGAAACACTGCTGGAACAAGTGTGGTAGTCTTCAAGATATCAGAAACACTGCTGGAACAAGTGTAGTAGTCTTCAAGGTATCAGAAACACTGTTGGAACAAGTGTAGAATTCTTCAAGATATCAGAAACACTGCTGGAACAAGTGTAGAAGTCTTCAAGATATCAGAAACACTACTGGATTAAGTGTAGTAGTCTTCAAGATATCAGAAACACTGCTGGAACAAGTGTAGAAGTCTTCAAGATATCAGAAACACTGCTGGAACAAGTGTAGAGTCTTCAAGATATCAAAACACTGCTGGAACAAGTGTGAGTCTTCAAGATATCAGAAACACTGCTGGAACAAGTGTAGAAGTCTTCAAGATATCAGAAACACTGCTGGAACAAGTGTAGTAGTCTTCAAGATATCAGAAACACTGCTGGAACAAGTGTAGAAGTCTTCAAGATATCAGAAACACTGCTGGAACAAGTGTAGTAGTCTTCAAGATATCAGAAACACTGCTGGAACAAGTGTAGAGTCTTCAAGATATCAGAAACACTGCTGGAACAAGTGTAGAAGTCTTCAAGATATCAGAAACACTGCTGGAAAAGTGTAGAGTCTTCAAGATATCACAAACACTGCTGGAACAAGTGTAGTAGTCTTCAAGATATCACAAACACTGCTGGAACAAGTGTAGTAGTCTTCAAGATATCAGAAACACTGCTGGAACAAGTGTAGTAGTCTTCAAGATATCACAAACACTGCTGGAACAAGTGTAGTAGTCTTCAAGATATCAGAAACACTGCTGGAACAAGTGTAGAAGTCTTCAAGATATCAGAATTACTGCTGGAACAAGTGTAGTAGTCTTCAAGGTATCAGAAACACTGCTGGAACAAGTGTAGAAGTCTTCAAGATATCAGAAACACTGCTGGAACAAGTGTAGAAGTCTTCAAGATATCAGAAACACTGCTGGAACAAGTGTAGAAGTCTTCAAGATATCAAAACACTGCTGGAACAAGTGTAGTAGTCTTCAAGATATCAGAAACACTGCTGGAACATGTGTAGTAGTCTTCAAGATATCAGAAACACTGCTGGAACAAGTGTAGAAGTCTTCAAGATATCAGAAACACTGCTGGAACAAGTGTAGAAGTCTTCAAGATATCAGAAACACTGCTGGAACAAGTGTAGTAGTCTTCAAGATATCAGAAACACTGCTGGAACAAGTGTAGAAGTCTTCAAGATATCAGAAACACTGCTGGAACAAGTGTAGAAGTCTTCAAGATATCAGAAACACTGCTGGAACAAGTGTAGAAGTCTTCAAGATATCAGAAACACTGCTGGAACAAGTGTAGAAGTCTTCAAGATATCAGAAACATTGCTGGAACAAGTGTAGAAGTCTTCAAGATATCAGAAACACTGCTGGAACAAGTGTAGAAGTCTTCAAGAGGAAACTGGACAAGTATCTTCACCAGGTGCCAGATCAATCAGGCTGTGATGGATATATATTTAGACCCTCAGTTGTGATCCTCTTCAGACTGCTGCTTATTATTATTATTATTATTATTATTATTATTATTAGTGATTATTATTATTGTTATTATTATTATTATTATTATTATAATTATTATTATTATTATTATTATTTGTGATTATTATTATTGTTATTATTATTATTATTATTATTATTATTATTATTATTATTATATGGTCAGTAATTGGAAATATTATTCACTGAGATCTTTGAAGTGTTATCTTGAAGCCCCTGAAGGGCTCTTGATCCACGGACTTGCATTCAAATCTGATCACTTCCAACTCCCAGGTGCAGTACGTCCCCTACAAGTTTAGCGCTTCCCATGAATATATTGAGAGAGAGTTACGACAGCTGTAGAAATAGGGAAGAATTAGACACATGTGCAACACCTGGGTATCTTGATTCAAACGTTTCGCCCACTAGTGGCTTTATCAGTTCAATACAGCGGTTGAAACTGGAGAGAGTGGGAGGTAGTCAGCCCCTCAGTTTCAACACCCTCCAGTTACCTCTATATTGATAAAGCCACTGGTGGGCGAAACGTCTGCACATCAAGGTACAAAGGTGTTGCACATGTGTCTGAGTCTTTATTTTGTTTGTATTTAAGATTATTGTTGTAACGAGTCAGACGTAGTGATTGTAGGTGTTAGTGGAGGTGATGTGGGCGTGGAGGTGATGTGAGCGTGGTGATGTGTCCGTGGTGGTGTGGTCGTAGAGGTGATGTGGGCGTGGTGGTGATTTGGGCGTGGTGGTGATGGGGGCGTGGAGGTGATGTGGGCGTGGAGGTGATGTGGGCGTGGAAGTGATGTGGGCGTGGTGGTGATGTCGGCGTGGAGGTGATGTGGGCGTGCAGGTTATGTGGACGTGGTGATGTGGGCGTGGTGATGATGTGGGCGTGGTGATGTAGGGGTGGAGGTGATGTGGGCGTGGTGATGTGCGCGTGGTGGTGATGTGGGCGTGGTGATGTGCGCGTGGTGATGTGGGCGTGGTGATGTGGGCGTGGTGGTGATGGCGGGGAGGTGATGTGGGCGTGGAGGTGATGTGGGCGTGGTGGTAATGCGGGCGTGGTGGTAATGTGGGCGTGGTGATGTGGACGTGCAGGTGATGTGGGCGTGGAGGTGATGTGGGCGTGGTGTGGGAGTGCAGGTGATGTGGGCGTGGAGGTGATGTTATGGTGACAGTGGGTGGTGGTGTGGGCATGGATGTGATGTGGGCGTGGTGGTAGTGAGTGATGTGGGCGTGATGGTGTGGGCGTGGTGGTGATGTGGGCGTGGTGGTGATGGTGGTAGAGGGTGGTGTGGACGTGGAGGTGATGTGGGCGTGGTTGTGATGGTGGTAGTGAGTGGTGGTGTGGGGGTGGTTGTAAGATGGGCGTGGAGGTGATGTGGTGTGGGTGTGATGTTGTTGTGAGGTGGGCGTGGTGGTGTGTGCGTGATGTGTGATGGTGAGGTGGGCGTGGAGGTGGTGAGGT
The DNA here is from genome assembly GCA_009830355.1 of Cherax destructor. Classification (NCBI taxonomy): domain Eukaryota; kingdom Metazoa; phylum Arthropoda; class Malacostraca; order Decapoda; family Parastacidae; genus Cherax; species Cherax destructor. Next base: position 270,158 of record WNWK01001213.1, on the reverse strand, counting down.
GGGTGTGAAAGTGGTGATGTGGGCGTGGAGGTTGTGAGGTGGGGTGTGGAGGTGGTGAGGTGGAGGTGGTGGGGGGAGAGTGATGCTGCTGGTGGGTGGTGAGGTGGGGGGGGGGTCTAGAGTGATGCCATCAGGCCTGCCGGATGCTGAGGAATTCTGGGAATGTTATCTGTGTTTTCTGTGTCAACATCAGTGGGCCTCAGCAACACACCTAAGACACGCCTACACAGGAACTGCCTAAAATTATAATAATTTTTCTCATAACTTTTAGGTCGTTACCATATAAGTTTACGTTCTCGTATCACTTAATAATAATAATAATAATAATTGTAATAAGGTTTATTTCTACCAGCACATGATACAACTTATACAGACCATAGTTGACACCAATGACATACTATATAGCAAGTCCCTGGTTATGCAGAGCATTTCTCGCAACTTAGGTTAATAATAATAATAATATTACTACTACTATTATTACTACTATACTATTACTACTACTACTACTACTGTTACTAGCACTCTCTTCCTCCGTGTCCCACACTATAGTGTCTTCTAACATTGTCGCTTTGGTTGTGACTTAATGGTTCAAAAAGGAACAAAACATTGTCATAAAGTGACTTTCCAATATTTTTGGTGATTTGCTGCAGCCACAGCACTAACTTTTTTTTTTTTAATTTCAATGAACACTGAATTTCTGAAAATGTATTTACTGACATCTTTTGAAGGAGCAAAGATTTGACTGGCAAATCTGCAGTATGGACATGGGGAATCCTCCAAGCCTGTGCTAATCTACAGTATGGCCATTGGGAATCTTGCAAGCCTGTGCTATTCTACAGTATGGCCATGGGGAATCCTCCAAGCCTGTACTATTCTACAGTATGGACATGGGGAATCCTCCAAGCCTGTACTATTCTACAGTATGGCCATGGAGAATCCTCCAAGCCTGTACTATTCTACAGTATGGCCATGGGGAATCCTCCAAGCCTGTACTATTCTACAGTATAGCCATGGAGAATCCTCCAAGCCTGTGCTATTTTACAGTATGGCAATGGGGAATCCTGCAAGATTGCGCTAATCTACAGTATGTCCATGGTGTTGTGGGTGGTCTTTTTGTAGATTGGGTAATAATACAGACGTGATTAGGTTGGTAACTGCTGTATTGGAGACAGATATATGGGAGTGATCTCAGAGCTTAACGCCTGGGCCTGTGTCCTCTCTGCTCCTTCGTCTAGAACTGACTGCCCGCTGGTATGGTACTTCCTACTCGAACAAGGAGCCAATAGCATTCAAAGAGGGTGACTCAGTAACGGTTGGTGATCACGTGAATAGTATGGCATGGTCACGTGATACAGGTGTCATTGCTAACTCACTGAACTGCTAGTGACAGCTCAGGCACGCTATGTATGTCATCCTGACATACAGGTAATACAAACTAGAGGTAACAGGCGCATGGCTCTGGACAGATTCTATACAATATCAAATATCAGCCTTGATATAAAGTGGTTAGTCTGTCAGTCTTGATATAAGGTGGTCAGTCTATCAGCCTTGATATAAGAGTTGATCAGTAGCGTAAAAAAATGTCCTCATCATCCTAGCCAGTAGCATAAAAAATGTCCTCATCAGCAGAGTTGATCAGTAGCGTAAAAAATGTCCTCATCCTAGTTGGCCTGTAGCATAAAAAATGTCATCATCCTAGTTGACCAGTAGCATAAAAAATGTCATCCTAGTTGGCCAGTTGGTTAGTCTGTCAGCCTTGATATAAGGTGGTCAGTCTATCAGCCTTGATATAAGGTGGTCAGTCTATCAGCCATGATATAAGGTGGTCAGTCTATCAGCCTTGATACAAGATGGTCGGTCTAGCAGCCTTGATACAAGATGGTCAGTCTATCAGCTTCAACAAAATAACTCCACTGACAAAGGTATGTATTTTCCCCCTTAAAATCAATGACCAGGAAAAGTATACATAGATGAATACATAGTATACACAGGCAACATGACAGGTATTAATGACCTTTGATTGGTTAATAGGTAATTTGCATGGTTCATAATTAGTTTTACGGTCTACAGGAGGGTCATTAAGGCTGACTGCTGTCACCACCAGTCAAAAATACTTCAATACCTAAAATAGTGATTAATGTAAACTACTAGTGTATATATACACTGAGATACATACGGTTCTTGATGTATTTACACTGAGATACATTCATCTAAGAGGATATGTACACCTAGAAATACTCAGAGGCATATACACAGACATCTAAGAGGGTATATACACTGAGAAACATTCTAAGAGGTGTGTACACTGAGAAAAATTCATCTAAGAGGATATATACACATTCATCAATGAGGTACATATATACATTTTAATTGAAATTTAACCTTGTATAAAAAACTGTAAATTTGTATAGATTTTTTAAATCATTAAAAACAGAAAATAACCCTGGTATGTAAATCATATGATTAGCGGCTCAACAACCTTCCCAAGAGAAAGTTCCATAAGGCTTACAAACCATTGCGTTTATCGCCGATTATCGACCCTAGCGATATAATGGCGCATATGACCTTGCTGCTGGGAAAGCCTTCTACTACCATGTCAGCAGTAATTCCTAATATTCTTGAGAGGACGTAAGCGTTGCAGAAAAAGTTAAAACTAATTAGTAGTTAGACTGTTGGGTTTAGTCCTGACTCTTTCTCTTCTACTTCAGCTCTTCCTCTCACCGGCTATTCTTCTTCTGTCCCCACTTCCCCCTCGCCCCTAGTGGGTCCTTACCTGAGAGTCGTTAATATATAATAAGTAGAAGAAAGGTATATACACCCAGATATATATATCAGTGGTATATACACTGAGAGGTTGCTTGTATAACTAGTATAGTGTTTTAAGACTTTTGTTGTGTGTTTTTTCAGGTGATTTTCAACCTTAATGACCCTCGACTTCGTAGTATATATATACCACTGTGTATATACACAGTTGTGTATATTCTTAAATTTGGTTTGTCTCAGTGCATATATACACTGAGAAGTGGTTATCTTAGTAGATATAAACTCAGTGTTAAGTGTATATACACTGAGATGTTTATATCATTGTATATACACTGAGATGGTCTTACCTCTTTATGGTTGCAGGGGTCGAGTCTTAGCTCCTGGCCCCCTCCTCTCAACTCCCGCACAGCCTCTTGAGCACAGTCGTACCTAGTCCTCAAACTGTGTATGGAGTTTCCACTTCATCTTCAAGGTCAATAAACTTCCTGGCCACCCTGTGGCTGAAGAAGTACTTCCTGGCATCCCTGTGACACATCTGAGTCTTCAACTTCCAATTGTGACCCCTTGTTGCTGTGTGTACTCACCTAGTTGTTGCAGGGGTCGAGTCATAGCTCCTAGCCCTGTGTGTGTGTGTGTAGTCACCTATTGTGGTTGCAGAGGTCGATTCACAGCTCCTACACTCGTCCACTCTCCCCTGGCTTCGAGAGCCTTATCATACCTCTTCTTAAAGCTATGTATGGATCCTGTGTGTATGAGTGTGCGCATGTTTACATACATTTGTAAGCTAAGTCCTTGGAACTAGAGATTGTTTACGTAAGGCAGATGAGTGTACACACCGGAGGTGACCCACTTAACACATTCATATCCCTTGCAAGCATTGTAACATCATTGTATGTCTTTATAGCCTCGTGTATCATTGTATTGGCATGGGATACTGTTTCATAATGCTGCTGTATTTCATTATATTGTCATTGTATTTCATAGTGTCGAATGTCATATTGTCAGTGTATTTCATAGTGTCATAATATTTCATTATATTGTCATTGTATTTCATCAGTGTCCTTGTATTTCATCAGTGTCATTGTATTTCATCAGTGTCATTGTATTTCATCAGTGTCATTGTATTTCATAGTATTGTATTTCATTATATTGTCATTGTATTTCATAGTGTCGAATGTCATATTGTCAGTGTATTTCATTATATTAGCATTGTATTTCATTATGCTGCCATTGTATTTTATTGCATTTGTATTTCATATTTTCATTGTATTTCATTATAGTGTTATTGTATTTCATTACACTAGCACTGAATTACGTTATAATGTGTTTGTCGTTGTATTTCATTATGTCATTGTATTTCCTTGTAATATTTCATTACGGTGTCACTGTCCTTCAGTACGTTTCATTGTATTTATAACCTTGTATAACCTTGTATATCCTTGTATAACCTTGAATAACCTTGAATAACCTTGTATAACCTTGTATAACATTGTATAACCTTGTATAACCTTGTATAACCTTGTATAACCTTTTATATCCTTGTATAACCTTGTATAAGCTTGTATAACCTTGTATATCCTTGTATAACCTTGTATAACGTTGTATAACCTTGTATAACGTTGTATAACCTTGAATAACCTTGTATAACCTTGTATATCCTTGTATAACCTTGTATAACCTTGAATAACCTTGTATAACCTTGTATATCCTTGTATAACCTTGTATAACCTTGTATAACCTTGTATAACCTTGTATATCCTTGTATAACCTTGTATAACCTTGTATAACCTTGTATATGCTTGTATAACCTTGTATATCCTTGTATAACCTTGTAAAACCTTGAATAACCTTGAATAACCTTGTATAACCTTGTATAACCTTGTATAACCTTGAATAACCTTGAATAACCTTGTATAACCTTGTATAACCTTGAATAACCTTGAATAACCTTGTATAACCTTGTATAACCTTGTATAACCTTGTATAACCTTGAATAACCTTGTATAACCTTGAATAACCTTGTATAACCTTGTATAACCTTGTATAACCTTAAATAACCTTGAATAACCTTGTATAACCTTGAATAACCTTGTATAACCTTGTATAACCTTGAATAACCTTGAATAACCTTGTATAACCTTGTATAACCTTGTACAACCTTGTATAACCTTGTACAACCTTGTATAACCTTGTATAACCTTGAATAACCTTGTATAACAGTCACTTGCTCAGAGTTAATGATGTAAGGGAAGTCATAAAAGTCAAAACTGAAGGTGGGAGTCCAGTCTTTGTCGCCGCTTGGGTAGACCAGGGGAGCCAACTTGGGTAGACCAGGGGAGCCAACTTGGGTAGACCAGGGGAGACAACTTGGGTAGACCAGGGGAGCCAACTTGGGTAGACCAGGGGAGACAACTTGGGTAGACCAGGGGAGCCAACTTGGGTAGACCAGGGGAGACAACTTGGGTAGACCAGGGGAGGCAACTTGGGTAGACCAGGGAGGCAACTTGGGTAGACCAGGGAGGCAACTTGGTGAGGACCTAGGGAAGGCAACTTGGGTAGACCAGGGGAGGCAACTTGGGTAGACCAGGGGAGGCAACTTGGGTAGACCAGGGGAGGCAACTTGGTAGACCAGGGGAGGCAACTTGGGTAGACCAGGGAGGCAACTTGGGTAGACCAGGGGAGGCAACTTGGGTAGACCAGGGGAGGCAACTTGGGTAGACCAGGGGAGGCAACTTGGGTAGACCAGGGGAGGCAACTTGGGTAGACCAGGGGAGGCAACTTGGTAGACCAGGGGAGGCAACTTGGGTAGACCAGAGGAGCCAACTTGGGTAGACCAGGGGAGCCAACTTGGGTAGACCAGGGGAGACAACTTGGGTAGACCAGGGGAGCCAACTTGGGTAGACCAGGGGAGACAACTTGGGTAGACCAGGGGAGGCAACTTGGGTAGACCAGGGGAGGCAACTTGGTAGACCAGGGGAGGCAACTTGGGTAGACCAGGGAGGCAACTTGGGTAGACCAGGGAGGCAACTTGGGTAGACCAGGGGAGGCAACTTGGGTAGACCAGGGAGGGAGAGGGCAACTTGGGTAGACCAGGGAGCCAACTTGGGTAGACCAGGGAGGCAACTTGGGTAGACCAGGGAGCAACTTGGGTAGACCAGGGAGGCCAACTTGGGTAGACCAGGGAGGCAACTTGGGTAGACCAGGGAGCCAACTTGGGTAGACCAGGAGGCAACTGGTAGACCAGGAGCACTTGGGTAGACCAGGGAGGCAACTTGGGTAGACCAGGCCAACTTGGGTGACCAGGGAGCCAACTTGGGTAGACCAGGGAGGCAACTTGGGTAGACCAGGGGATGGAGCAGACTTGGGTAGACCAGGGAGGCAACTTGGGTAGACCAGGGAGGCAACTTGGGTAGACCAGGGAGGCAACTTGGGTAGACCAGGGAGCCAACGTGGGTACAGACCAGGGGAGCAACTTGGGTAGACCATGGGAGGCCACTTGGGTAGACCAGGGGAGGCAACTTGGGTAGACCAGGGGAGCCAACTTGGGTAGACCAGGGGAGGCAACTTGGGTAGACAAGGGGAGCCAACTTGGGTAGACCAGGGGAGGCAACTTGGGTAGACCAGGGGAGGCAACTTGGGTAGACCAGGGGAGGCAACTTGGGTAGACCAGGGGAGGCAACTTGGGTAGACCAGGGGAGGCAACTTCCCTCGGCAGTTCTAAGATCAGCTATTGTTGATAGAAGTTTGTCTATGTCTTTCTAACCCGGCAACAAACATCTTGCTGGGTTAGAATTTAGATCTTGCCTTCTAAGTGGCTAGTTTATTGTGTACCTCATATCCATCCTGTGGATGGTAGTGGCTAGTTTATTGTGTACCTCATATCCATCCTGTGGATGGTAGTGGCTAGTTTATTGTGTACCTCATATCCATCCTGTGGATGGTAGTGGCTAGTTTATTGTGTACCTCATATCCATCCTGTGGATGGTAGTGGCTAGTTTATTGTGTACCTTATATCCATCCTGTGGATGGTAGTGGCTAGTTTATTGTGCACCTCATATCCATCCTGTGGATGGTAGTGGCTAGTTTATTGTGTACCTCATATCCATCCTGTGGATGGTAGTGGCTAGTTTATTGTGTACCTCATATCCATCCTGTGGATGGTAGTGGCTAGTTTATTGTGTACCTCGTATCCATCCTGTGGATGGTAGTGGCTAGTTTATTGTGTACCTCATATCCATCCTGTGGATGGTGGTGGCTAGTTTATTGTGCATCCCATATCCATCCTGTGGATGGTAACACAAGAGTATATGGATACACAATAGGCCTAGGAACTAGGCCCCAAAAGGGTTAACAGGAGTACATCTGTACATCCGTTACAAGCAAATTTAGGAAATTTGCTTAGTATATCTGGTGTCTTTTTTTCATTAATAAGATATCTTGACATATCACATAGGTTACCATACTGTATATTTAATTCTCAATAAGTGGACATTTAAGCACATAATGTTCAAGACAGTGACCATAGGCCTGGCCACAAGACAGTGACCATAGGCCTGGCCACAAGACAGTGACCATAGGCCTGGTAACAAGACAGTGACCATAGGCCTGGCCACAAGACAGTGACCATAGGCCTGGCCACAAGACAGTGCCCATAGGCCTGGCCACAAGACAGTGACCATAGGCCTGGCCACAAGACAATGACTATAGGCCTGGCCACAAGACTACGGTGACCTTCAGCAATTCCAAGACTGAGGGACTGATTACCTCATTTTTTGTATATAATTCTACAGTCTTCTCATTATGTCCTTGTACTGATAAAACCACTGGAGGGCGAAACGTCTACAAATAGCACATTTCTAATTTTTCATATGGTCGTATTGTAATCCAGTCTTGTGCATGGACTCTATGCCCAGGTGTAGATCTGTTTGTGACTTGATAAACCCCACTGTGTGGGCGAAATGTGGTCAAAGGATCGCATACTGCAGAGAGAGAGAAAGAGAGAGAGAGAGAGAGAGAGAGAGAGAGAGGAGAGAGAGAGAGGTTAGATACGAAGGAGGCTCCAGGTGTGAAACAAATGAGAGGCGCCAGACTGACGTCTGAATACATATACGACTTTGGCCTGTTTGACCCTACCTGTGTTGTTGTACCTAACACTCTTCCTCTCCTGCCCTTCTTTCACTCCCATCCAACCACGGGCGTCCCCTGGCCTGGCAGGCAACGCTTTCGCTTCACACACTGAGGACCGGGGTTCGATCCCTGCGTGTTAGCTACCTTACACCTGCTGTCACTGTTCACCTAGCAGTAAATAGGTACCTGGGTGTTACTCTACTGGTGTGGGTGGCATCCTGGGGAACAAGATTGAAGGACCACATTGGAAATAAGACACAGTCCTCGATGACGCACTGACTATCTTGGGTCATCCTGGGTGGTTAACCCTCCAGGGTTAAAAATCCGAACAAAATCTTATCTATCTCGTATCTCTTAACCTACCCATCCCGGGTAGGTCCGTCTCAAACACACACCTTACCCAACATTCTCCACCTGACTCGCCACACAATATATATTTACGTACTCTTTATCCAGGTTTGTGACTTGATAAATCCCACTGTGTGGGCGAAACGTTGTCAAAGGATAGCATTATTCAGCATGTTTACTTCTTTTCATTTTTCCCCAAACCATCTCTACCATTCTAATCCCCAGCCCTCACTCTCTCTCTCTCTCTCTCTCTCTCTCTCTCTCTCTCTCTCTCTCTCTCTCTCTCTTCTCTGTCTGTCTCTCTTTCTGTCTCTCTGTCTTTCTATCTCTATCTGTCTGTCTGTCTGTCTGTCTCTCTCTCTCTCTCTCTCTCTCTCTCTCTCTTTCTGTCTCTCTGTCTCTCTCTCTTTCTGTCTCTGTCTCTCTCTTTCTGTCTCTTTGTCTCTCTATCTCTGTCTCTGTCTCTCTTTCTCTCCCTCTCTCTCCACACAAATTTCTTCTTGCGGCAATTAATTAACTAAGGGCATTCCACATAATGTATAAGTTATAATTTTAAATCAACATGGTCTAACACCATGATATTTCATGAAGACTCATTTCAGTTACTCTGTTATGGAAAACTAGAGAAAATAATAACTAGAACGTAGTACACTACAAATTCTAACCACACAATAGGGCGAAAAACTAATGTGAAGGACCTGGGAGTGATAATGTCAAGAAGATCTCACCTTCAAGGATCACAACAGTGTCACTATCACAACTGCTCGGAAAACGATAGGATGGATAATGAGAACTTTCAAAACAAGGGATGCCAAGCCCATGATTCTCTTTGTCACTTGGTATCTCTAGGCTGGGATACTGTACACTAACAGCCCCTTTCAAGGCAGGAGATATTTTCAGATCTGGGGAATATACAGAGAACTTTCACTGCATGTATAAATCCGATAAAACACCTAAATTACTGGAACCATTTGAAGTCCTTGATCTGTATTCCCTGGAACGCAGGCGAGAGAGATACATTATAATATTCACCAGGGAAATCCTAGAGGGACTCGAACAAAATCTGCACACGTAAATCACTCCCAATGAAAGCATAAGACTCGACAGGCGGTGTAACATCCCCTAGTGAAAAGCAGGGGCGCCTCGAGTACACTGAGACAACGCAATAAGTGTCAGGGGCTCAAGACTGTTCAACTGCCTCCCTGAATACATTAGGGGGATTACCAATAGACCCTGGCTGTTTCAAGACCCCTTACAACAACTACACCAAGACTGAGGGACTGACCACCTTACAACTACTACAAGACCAAGGGACTGACCCTTACAACTACAAGACTAAGGGACTGATCCTTACAACTACAAGACTAAGGGACTGACCACCTTGCAACAACTACAACAAGACCAAGGGACTGACCACCTTAATAAACATACTAGTACAAGGCTGTGGGACCCGTGTTAACCTTTCTGTGGTATATAAATATACCTAGTTGGATGAATTTTACTAGTGGTTAACACACTGGCCTGCTAGTTACAGCACTGGCCATGAGTTCAATCCCCACCCGTTCTCTGAATTGTTAGCAATCGTGTTTTTACGATTTCGTGAGACTGTTGAGGTTCTAACAGCAATATTGTTTAGTGGTTCTAACTGTAATATTGTACAGTGGTTCTAACACTAATATTGTACAGTGGTTCTAACACTAATATTGTTTAGTGGTTCTAACACTAATATTGTTTAGTGGTTCTAACACTAATATTGTACAGTGGTTCTAACACTAATATTATACAGGGGTTCTAACACTAATATTGTACAGTGGTTCTAACACTAATATTGTACAGTGGTTCTAACACTAATATTGTTTAGTGGTTCTAACAATAATATTGTACAGTGGTTCTAACACTAATATTGTTTAGTGGTTCTAACACTAATATTGTACAGTGGTTCTAACACTAATATTGTTTAGTGGTTCTAACACTAATATTGTACAGTGGTTCTAACACTAATATTATACAGTGGTTCTAACACTAATATTGTACAGTGGTTCTAACACTAATATTGTACAGTGGTTCTAACACTAATATTGTTTAGTGGTTCTAACACTAATATTGTACAGTGGTTCTAACAGCAATATTGTTTAGTGGTTCTAACACTAATATTGTACAGTGGTTCTAACAAATAACATTGTTTAGTGGTTCTGAACAGAAGTGGTTCTCACCCTTGTTTACCGACATTTTTCAGTGGTTCTGACAGTAACAGCCTGGTTGATCAGGCCCTGGTCCACCGGGTGGTCCTGGACAGGACCGCGGGGGCGTTGACCCCCGGAACACCCTCCAGGTAGACTACAGATAGACTCCAGGTAGACTCCAGGAAGACTCCAGATGGACTCCAGGTAGACTCCAGGTAGACTCCAGGTAGACTCCAGTTAGACTCCAGGTAGACTCCAGGTAGACTTCAGGTAGACTCCAGGTAGACTCCAGGTAGACAATTGGTGTTACTAGACCATTAACTTCTACGTTTTTCTTTTCAGGTGAGTTAGTGAAGTGTGCTTGACCGTGGCCACCCGTGGCCACCCGTGGCCACCCGTGGACACCTGTGGCCACCCGTGGACACCCGTGGACACCCGTGGACACCTGTCTACAGGTAGGGATGAACAAAACACATGTGCAACACCTGCCTGACTTTATAGTGAAGAATAATGATACCCAGGTGTTGTAGTGTTATAAAGTCGAAACGTTGATAACCGAGACCTGGGCAACATTTGGGAATATCAATGGATTCAACACAGACTCCAGGCTGGGGAAACTGATTACCTCAAACTCCTCATCTTTACCCCGTTCTCCGTTTCGGACTGAAGAAGCCACTATCTGGCCAAACGATTCTAAAATAATACCCAAATGTTGCACAAGTGTCTTAATTATCATACCTAGTCAGTACCATTACTGTTTTGATTTTCTTATTATAGCCGGAGAGTGATATTGTGACCTTGTGGCGTACCCAATCGTGGTGTGTTACCCACCTGTGTTTGGATAACAGATATGGCAGCCATTCATAGGTAAGACATAAGTGAACGGTTGTCTTAGATTTGCTAATATTCGCCAGGAAACAAGTGCTTCCTGACTCGGGTCTTTGATGATGACCCACAGCTGGAGCTGTGGGTCATCTGACCGAGGCCAAATCCTCCCCTTTATATAACGATTTAGCTGTAACGGACGTCTGGCTCTGGAGTCTCTAGTACCAGGACTCATTGTACCAATTACCTTATTCAGTGTAGACTGCAGTCTAAGGTCTTGAATGTAGGCAGGGACCTGGAGTCTACCTACCTGGAGGGTACTCCGATGGATCAGGGCCTGATCAACCAGGCTGTTACTGCTGGCCGCACGTAATCCAACGTACGAACCACAGCCCGGCTGATCCGGCAGTAATGGTAAAATTACCCACAATATCACTGTGAGAAATTACCTGCGTGAACTTCATTATTACCTTCATACAAATCATTTGGGCAGGACACAACCAAGGTAAATTTGACTTACCAATTTTTATTGTACCACTGAGATGAGTGGGAATCTTAGACACTGTAGATCACAAGGAAAGTTTCTCCCTCGACACCCACAACCTCAAACTGCTCTCTCATCAGCTGCGACCTAAAGTTATACATTAATTCTGGTGTTAATTAAAGTGTGGACTGTATCAAATGGGTCTGACTTGCTGAAAGAGAGGTGGGGGGTTGATCTAATACAGTTAATGTTAACTTGAACATACGAAATTTTTAGTATTAACTTACCAATTCGGGCCACTGGTGGAACACACCCTAATGGTACCTAGCCAGCAAGACATACAAAGGTAACATTACTTATCCCAACGGCGTACTGTAGGAAGTCACCGGTGTCCCTCCATATTTCCCAATTCCACCAACTATATTGCAGTGGATTTCAATTATCTTCTTCCCAATCTGCAGAATTGGGCGCCACCGCATTATTTTCTGGTCATCTGAGGCCGTTCCATTCCAATTTAGCCCCGATGACGTCGAATTGAATTACCCGGTTATTCTGACCGGTCTTCCACTATTTTTTTCCTTCATTGACGAGCCTGGCCCATGGCCGGGCTCCGGGAGTAGCTAAAGTCTGGAAATTCTTCAAAGGTACATCAAAGGTAAAGGTATTGCGTCCTGCTGTGCGCCCTCGTCTGCTGGTTCCTTTTTCATTCGCAAATTTCAAACCAACAGAGACACAATTTACACTTATTTATACTATAAAAATTTATGCAATATAAATTTGGGAAAATTACATAAAAATTCTTCACAATTAGGTAAAAGGCCACAAGGGCAACTAATGTGATATTTTATTGTGGCAACGTTTCGCTCTTCAGGAGCTTTATCAAAGCTCCTGGAGAGCGAAACGTTGCCACAATAAAATGTCACATTAGTTGCATTTGTGTCCTTTTACTTAACACAGCGGTATTGGTTCTTATTGTGATAAATGGCTCAGAAAAATGACAAGTTGAAGAACTACACAGTTGTCCAAAATTTGGGAATATTTACTGAGAAAACGTTTCGCCAGCAGCCAGTGACTTCTTCGGTGCGATAAAGAGAAGAACAGTGGAAGATGAGATTGAGGTAATCAGTCCCTCAGCCTGGAGTCGATGTGTTCAGTGCATCAATCGTGATGGGTCAAATCGTGGGGAGTCAGTCCCAGAGTCTGTTAAGTGTGTCAACCGCATGCAAGAACCCATGAGTCTGTCTGTACACTCAGTACGCTGGATATTTGGGCCTGGCTGTGAACCAGGCGCCAGGTGTGTCATACAGACATCAGGTGTGTAAAAAAGACACCAGGTGTGTCATACAGACACCAGGTGTGTCATACCGACACCAGGTGTGTCATACAGACACCAGGTGTGTCATACAGACACCAGGTGTGTCAAACAGACACCAGGTGTGTCATACAGACACCAGGTGTGTCATACAGACACCAGGTGTGTCATACACCAGGTGTGTCATACAGACATCCAAGTGTGTCATACATACTCCAGGTGTGTCATACAGACATCCAAGTGTGTCATACCGACACCAAAGTGTGTCATACCGACACCAAAGTGTGTCATACCGACACCAGGTGTGTCATACAGACACCAGGTGTGTCATACAGACACCAGGTGTGTCATACAGACACCAGGTGTGTCATACAGACACCAGGTGTCATACCGACACCAGGTGTCATACCGACACCAGGTGTGTCATACAGACACCATGTGTGTCATACACCAGGTGTCATACAGACACCAGGTGTCATACATACACCAGGTGTGTCATACAGACATCCAAGTGTGTCATACCGACACCAAAGTGTGTCATACCGACACCAAAGTGTGTCATACCGACACCAGGTGTGTCATACAGACACCAGGTGTGTCATACAGACACCAGGTGTGTCATACAGACACCAGGTGTGTCATACAGACACCAGGTGTGTCATACAGACACCAGGTGTGTCATACAGACACCAGGTGTCATACCGACACCAGGTGTCATACCGACACCAGGTGTGTCATACAGACACCAAGTGTGTCATACACCAGGTGTCATACAGACACCAGGTGTCATACATACACCAGGTGTGTCATACAGACATCCAAGTGTGTCATACCGACTCCCAAGTGTGTCATACCGACACCAGATGTGTCATACAGACACCAGGTGTGTCATACAGACACCAGGTGTGTCATACAGAAACCAGGTGTGTCATACAAACACCAGGTGTGTCATACAGACACCAGGTGTGTCAAACAGACACCAGGTGTGTCATACATACACCAGGTGTGTCATACAGACACCTGGTGTGTTACACAGATACCAGGTGTGTCACACAGATACCAGGTGTGTCACACAGATACCAGGTGTGTCACACAGATACCAGGTGTGTCACACAGATACCAGGTGTGTCACACAGATACCAGGTGTGTCATACAGACACCCAGGTGTTGCACATGTGTCTAATTTATTAACTTGTCGGTTCTCAGGAGCAGTTATCTACACACCAGGTATCATCAGACACACCTGACTGGTAAGTCACCAGTGTGGTGATTAAGACACATGTGCAACAGTTGGGTTTCTTTATTGGTGAAACCTTTCGCCCACACAGTGGACTTCTTCAGTCACATACAGAGACGACAGGTGTAGTAGTGTAGATGGTGCAGTCACATGTGTATGTCAAGTATTAAGCTGTTAGTATGGTGTGACTGGTATTTAGTATGTGTGACTGGTATTTAGTATGGTGTGACTGGTATTTAGTATGGTGTGACTGGTATTTAGTATGACTGGTATTTAGTATGGTGTGACTGGTATTTAGTATGGTGTGACTGGTATTTAGTATGGTGTGACTGGTATTTAGTATGGTGTGACTGGTATTTAGTATGGTGTGACTGGTATTTAGTATGGTGTGACTGGTATTTAGTATGGTGTGACTGGTATTTAGTATGGTGTGACTGGTATTTAGTATGGTGTGACTGGTATTTAGTATGGTGTGACTGGTATTTAGTATGACTGGTATTTAGTATGACTGGTATTTAGTATGACTGGTATTTAGTATGACTGGTATTTAGTATGACTGGTATTTAGTATGGTGTGACTTGTATTTAGTATGGTGTGACTGGTATTTAGTATGGTGTGACTGGTATTAGTATGACTGGTATTTAGTATAGTATGACTGGTATTTAGTTTGGTATGACTGGTATTTAGTATGGTATGACTGGTATTTAGTTTGGTATGACTGGTATTTAGTATGGTATGACTTGCATTTAGTATGGTATGACTGGTATTTAGAATGGTATGACTGGTATTTAGTATGGTGTGACTGGTATTTAGTATGGTGTGACTGGTATTTAGTTTGGTGTGACTGGTATTTAGTAGGGTGTGACTGGTATTTCGTATGGTATGACTGGTATTTCGTATAGTACGACTGGTATTTCGTATGACTGGTATTTAGTATTGAATGACTTGTATTTAGTATTGTATGACTGGTGTTTACTATGGTATGACTGGTATTTAGTGTGGTCTGATTAGTATTTAGTACTGTATGGCTGGTATTTAGTATGGTATGACTGGTATTTAGTATTGTATGGCTGGTATTTAGTATGGCATGACTGTTATTTAGAATGGTATGGCTGGTATTTAGTATGGTATGGCTGGTATTTAGTATGGTATGACTGGTATTTAGTATGGTATGACTGGTATTTAGTATGGTATGACTGGTATTTAATTTGATATGAATATAATTAGTATGATATGACTGGTATTTAGTATATGATTGGTATTTAGTATTGTATGGCTGGTATTTGGTACGGTATGACTGACATTTAGGTTATGATTGGTATTTAGTATGGTATGATTGGTATTTAGTATGGTATGACTGGTATTTAGTATGGTATTACTGGTATTTAGTATGGTATGACTGGTATTTAATTTGATATGAATGGTATTAGTATAATATGACTGGTATTTAGTATATGATTGGTATTTAGTATTGTATGGCTGGTATTTGGTACGGTATGACTGACATTTAGTATGATATGGCTGGTATTTAGTATTGTATGGATGGTATTTGGTATGGTATGATTGGTATTTAGTATGGTATGACTGGTATTTAGTATGGTATGACTGGTATTTAATATTGTTTGGCTGGTATTTATTATGGTATGACTGGTATTTAGTATGTTATGACGGGTATTTAGTGTGGTGTGACTGGTATTTAGTACGGTATGACTGGTCTTTTGTATGGCATGACTGATATTTAGTATGGTGTGACTGGTATTTAGTATGGTAGGACTTGTATTTAGTATGGTATGACTGGTATTTAGTATATGATTGGTATTTAGTATATGATTTGTATTTAATATATGATTGGTATTTAGTATGATATGACTGGTATTTAGTATATGATTGGTATTTAGTATATGATTGGTATTAGTATAGTATGACTGGTATTTGGTAATGGTATGACTGGTATTTAGTATCGTATGACTGGCATTTAGTATGGTCTTACTGGTATTCAGTATTGTATGGCTGGTATTTAGTATGGTATGACTGGCATTTAGTATTGTATTGTTGGTATTTAGTATGGTATGACTGGTATTTAGTATTTTATGGCTGGTATTTAGTATTTTATGGCTGGTATTTAGTATGGTATGACTGGTATTTAGTATTGTATGGCTGGTATTTAGTATGGTTTGACTGGTATTAAGGTTATGATTGGTATTTAGAATGGTATGATTGGTATTTAGTATGGTATGGCTGGTATTTAGTATTGTATGGATGGTATTTTGTATGGTTTGACTGGTATTTAGGTTATGATTGGTATTTAGTATGGTATGATTGGTATTTAGTATGGTATGACTGGTATTTAGTATTGTATGGCTGGTATTTAGTATGGTTTGACTGGTATTTAGGTTATGATTGGTATTTAGTATGGTATGATTGGTATTTAGTATGGTATGGCTGGTATTTAGTATGATATGACTGGGAGAGGGAGCGAAAGAGAGGGAAGAGGAGAGGGTGTAGGGGAATAGAGAGAGGAAAAGAGAAATTGAAGGAATAAGAGAGGGAGATGAGTATCAGAGAAAGGAAGAGTGAAGAGAAGTCTTGACCTTTGAACTCTCTTCGTATGAGTGCATGTCAGGGAGCAGAGAGGTCACCACTACCTCTCTCTCTCTCTCTCTCTCTCTCTCTCTCTCTCTCTCTCTCTCTCTCTCTCTCTCTCTCTCTCATCCAGTGAATCTAGGTTGAGCTCAAACAGTCACACCCAGCTATTACTTCAGTAAACACAACACACTTAACAGGGACTGATTACCTCAAACTCCTTATCTTTAACTTTTCTTCTGGACTGATGAAGCCACTATGTGGCGAAACGTTTCCTCAATAAATTTACCCAAGTGTCGCATATGTGTCTAATTTATCAACTTGTCGGTTGTCTGAATAATTTATCTACAGGTGTTGATAAATATCAAATTAATAGATACCCTGTTGTTGCATGTGTATCTAATATTTCATTAAAATAGATAACATTTGCAGGATTAAACAAATCCAGATTGAGATAATAGGCAAAAAATTTATATTGACCTGTACTCCCTGGAGTGCAGTGGAGAGAGATACATCATAATCTACACCTGGAAAAGCCTAGAGGGACTGGCCTCTGGTCCCATATAAGAACTTTCAACTAACTGGGAGCCTCAGAGACCAGACTAACTAAACACGGAAGCATGAAAACAAAGAAAGCATGTTGCATAGGCCTATCAGAGACGAAATGAACTCAGCCTAACCTACCCTAACATAACCTAACGGAAGTGGTTTAACGAGAGGAGGGACTAGTATACAGTAGTAGTAACAGTAGTGAAGAAAAGAGGGAGATGTTGGAGACTTAATGAAGAGATAGTAGTGTAGTAGCAGTAATAATAGTAGAGATAGTCTGAGAACAAGGTGACAGAGGAGCACTGCATGAGATCTCATGGCCCGTCAAGGTTGGACAAAATTTCAGAGTGACAAAAACAGTATAGGACAGAAGTCACCTAGGCAGACGACAGAGATGGCAATGATAATATTGAGGAGAAGAGGTCAGGAAAGTAGGAGATAAAGATCGGGTCAAGCCACGAGTGTTCTAAAGTTAGGAGTATTTTCAATTCTTCTTTTCTTTCTAACGTAAAGAACACAAAACAAGTGTTAGATTTGCCGATACTAACATGTTCAACATCTGGGTATCTTCATTATGTAGATGTTTCGCCCACAAGTGGCCTTATCAGTTCAATACAGAAGACTGAAGAGGTAGAAAATGAGGTAATCAGTCCCACAGGCTAGGAGCAGGTGTTCAGTACCGCAGTTTTGATGTGTAAAGCCCAGGCAGGAAGAACCAGTGTCAATATAGAGCCTCACAGAACCAGGCAGGAAGAACCAGTGTCAATATAGAGCCTCACAGAACCAGGCAGGAAGAACCAGTGTCAATATAGAGCCTCACAGAACCAGGCAGGAAGAACCAGTGTCAATATAGAGCCTCACAGAACCAGGCAGGAAGAACCAGTGTCAATATAGAGCCTCACAGAACCAGGCAGGAAGAACCAGTGTCAATATAGAGCCTCACAGAACCAGGCAGGAAGAACCAGTGTCAATATAGAGCCTCACAGAACCAGGCAGGAAGAACCAGTGTCAATATAGAGCCTCACAGAACCAGGCAGGAAGAACCAGTGTCAATATAGAGCCTCACAAAACCAGGCAGGAAGAACCAGTGTCAATATAGAGCCTCACAGAACCAGGCAGGAAGAACCAGTGTCAATATAGAGCCTCACAGAACCAGGCAGGAAGAACCAGTGTCAATATAGAGCCTCACAGAACCAGGCAGGAAGAACCAGTGTCAATATAGAGCCTCACAGAACCAGGCAGGAAGAACCAGTGTCAATATAGAGCCTCACAGAACCAGGCAGGAAGAACCAGTGTCAATATAGAGCCTCACAGAACCAGGCAGAAAGAACCAGTGTCAATATAGAGCCTCACAGAACCAGGCAGGAAGAACCAGTGTCAATATAGAGCCTCACAGAACCAGGCAGGAAGAACCAGTGTCAATATAGAGCCACACAAAACCTGGCAGGAAGAACCAGTGTCAATATAGAGCCTCACAGAACCAGGCAGGAAGAACCAGTGTCAATATAGAGCCTCACAGAACCAGGCAGGAAGAACCAGTGTCAATATAGAGCCTCACAGAACCAGGCAGGAAGAACCAGTGTCAATATAGAGCCTCACAGAACCAGGCAGGAAGAACCAGTGTCAATATAGAGCCTCACAGAACCAGGCAGGAAGAACCAGTGTCAATATAGAGCCTCACAGAACCAGGCAGGAAGAACCAGTGTCAATATAGAGCCTCACAGAACCAGGCAGGAAGAACCAGTGTCAATATAGAGCCTCACAGAACCAGGCAGGAAGAACCAGTGTCAATATAGAGCCTCACAGAACCAGGCAGAAAGAACCAGTGTCAATATAGAGCCTCACAGAACCAGGCAGGAAGAACCAGTGTCAATATAGAGCCTCACAGAACCAGGCAGGAAGAACCAATGTCCATATAGAGCCTCACAGAACCAGGCAGGAAGAACCAGTGTCAATATAGAGCCTCACAGAACCAGGCAGGAAGAACCAGTGTCAATATAGAGCCTCACAGAACCAGGCAGGAAGAACCAGTGTCAACATCGAGCCTCACAGAACCAGGCAGGAATAACCAGTGTCAACATCGAGCCTCACAGAACCAGGCAGGAAGAACCAGTGTCAACATCGAGCCTCACAGAACCAGGCAGGAAGAACCAGTGTCAACATCGAGTCTCACAGAATCAGGCAGGAAGAACCAGTGTCAACATCGAGCCTCACAGAACCAGGCAGGAAGAACCAGTGTCAACATCGAGCCTCACAGAACCAGGCAGGAAGAACCAGTGTCAACATCGAGCCTCACAGAACCAGGCAGGAAGAACCAGTGTCAACATCGAGCCTCACAGAACCAGGCAGGAAGAACCAGTGTCAATATCGAGCCTCACAGAACCCTGCTTGTTTCACTTCCCCATTCTGGCATCTGAGACACACTGCCTCAGGAAACGTTTTGGCGGCTTCTTCAATCCAATACAAAGAAGAACGGTGGAAAAGGTGGACTTTGAGGTAGTCAGTCCCTCAGTCTGGAGTCGATGTCTTCAGTCCATCAATCTTTTAAAAACAGAAGAGTAAATGCTTGAGAAATGTCTTAATTACGTCAGTCAGGTGAGTTGAAGCAACAGGAGGCGGAGTCACAGTGGAACCGTCCACTAGTGTAAGCATATCCTACCAGGAGGTGCCTTCAGCATATACTACCAGGAGGTACCTTCAGCATATCCTACCAGGAGGTGCCTTCAGCATATACTACCAGAAGGTGCCTTCAGCATATACTACCAGGAGGTGCCTTCAGCATTTACTACCAGGAGGTGCCTTCAGCATATACTACCAGGAGGTGCCTTCAGCATTTACTACCAGGAGGTGCCTTCAGCATTTACTACCAGGAGGTGCCTTCAGCATTTACTACCAGGAGGTGCCTTCAGCATATCCTACCAGGAGGTGCCTTCAGTATATCCTACCAGGAGGTGCCTTCAGCATATCCTACCAGGAGGGGCCTTCAGCATATCCTACCAGGAGTTGCCTTCAGCATTTACTACCAGGAGGTGCCTTCAGTATATCCTACCAGGAGGTACCTTCAGCATATCCTACCAGGAGGTGCCTTCAGTATATCCTACCAGGAGGTACCTTCAGCATATCCTACCAGGAGGTGCCTTCAGCATATCCTACCAGGAGGTGCCTTCAGCATATCCTACCAGGAGGGGCCTTCAGCATATCCTACCAGGAGTTGCCTTCAGCATTTACTACCAGGAGGTGCCTTCAGTATATCCTACCAGGAGGTACCTTCAGCATATCCTACCAGGAGGTGCCTTCAGTATATCCTACCAGGAGGTACCTTCAGCATATCCTACCAGGAGGTGCCTTCAGCATATCCTACCAGGAGGGGCCTTCAGCATATCCTACCAGGAGTTGCCTTCAGTATATCCTACCAGGAGGTGCCTTCAGTATATCCTACCAGGAGGTACCTTCAGCATATCCTACCAGGAGGTGCCTTCAGTATATCCTACCAGGAGGTGCCTTCAGCATATCCTACCAGGAGGTGCCTTCAGCATATCCTACCAGGAGGTGCCGTCAGTATATCCTACCAGGAAGTGCCTTTCGTATATCCTACGAGGAGGTGCCTTCAGTATATCCTACCAGGAGGTGCCTTCAGTATATCCTACCAGGAGGTGCCTTCAGCATATCCTACCAGGAGGTGCCTTCAGCATATCCTACCAGGAGGTGCCTTCAGCATATCCTACCAGGAGGTGCCTTCAGCATATCCTCATAGGAAACATTTCTGTTAGGTGAGATCAACTCCATTCTGTAATAAGGTGACCCGAACTGAGGCCTTAATAACGGTATCTAGAACTAAAGTAATACCTGAGAACCTCTGTTATTTACACTTCTTGATATAAAGCAAAGAATTATTTGTTGCTAACAGTTATTGTTGTCTTGACTAAATTACTGCTAACCAGAACTAAATCTTTTTCGCATTTGATGATTAAGATCTTCATTCGTCTACATTCAACTGTATCTGCCACTTCTACGACCTGCCTGGTTTCAGACCGGGCAGCGGGGGCCTTGACCCCGAAATCCTCTCCAGGTATACTCTCCAGGTATACTCTCCAGGTATACTCTCCAGGTATACTCTCCTGGTATACTCTCCAGGTATACTCTCCAGGTATACTCTCCAGGTATACTCTCCTGGTATATTATCCAGGTATACTATCCAGGTATGCTCTCCAGGTATACTCTTCTGGTATACTCTCCTGGTATACTGTCACTATTCTTCCTTATCTATGTTGGTTATATATATTGTGAACAGAGGTTGACTCTCAGCTCCTGGCCCTGAATCTTCGCTGGCCGGTACTAGGGCCACTTTCTCCTAGTTTCGAGAGCTTTATCGTAGTTCCTGTTTCCTATTTCTCTTAATATTCTGTCTCTATTCGTCCTATCAATTCCTCTCAGAATTTGTGTTCTTATCATGAGCTCACTATCTCTCCTGTCCTCCAGTGTCGTCAGGTTGATTTCCCTTAACCTCTTCTCGTAGGATATGCCCCTTAGCTCTGTGACTAGTCTTGGTGCAAACCTTTGCACTTTCTCCAATTTCTTGACGTGCTTGACCAGGTGTGGGTTCCAAACTGGTGCTGCATACTCCAGTATGGGCCTAACGTACACGGTGTACAATGTCCTGAACGACTTCATATTTAGATGTCGGGACGCTATTCTTAAGATTGCTAGGCGCCCGTATCCTGCAGCAGTTATTTGGTTGATGTGCGCCTCAGGAGATGTGCTCGGTGTTATACTCACCCCAAGATTCTTTACCTTGAGTGAGGTTTGCAGTCATTGGCCCTATAACCTGTACCTGTACTCTGTCTACGGTCTTCTTTCACCTTCCCCAATCTTCATGACTTTGCACTTTGTTGGTTAAACTCCAGGAGCCAGTTGTTGGACCAGACTTGCAGCCTGTCCAGATCCCTTTGTAGTCCTGCCTGATCCTCATCCGCTTGTATTCTCCTCATTATTGTCTCACTGTCTGCGAACACGGGTACCTCTGTATTCTTCCCTTCCGTGTCATTCACATATTCCAAAAACAGCACTGTGATTTACACAGATTTTGCAAAGGCGTTTGACAAATGCGATCATGGAGTGATTGCGCACAAAATGAGGGCCATAGGCATTACGGGGAAGGTAGGCAGATGGATATTTGAGTTCCTAACACACAGAACACAAAAAGTAGTAGTGAACAGGACAAGATCCAGCATCAGCGAGGTCAAAAGCTCAGTGCCCCAAGGCACTGTCCTGGCACCTCTGCTGTTTCTCATCCTCATAGCAGACATAGATAAAAACACCCAGCACACTTTTGTATCATCATTTGCAGATGACACTAAAATAAGCATGAAAGTCACTACGGTAGAGGACACTGAAAAATTACAGGAGGACATAAGCAGGGTCTTCCAATGGGCAGTGGAGAACAACATGACGTTCAATGGTGATAAGTTTCAGCTGCTTAGGTATGGAAAAAATGAAGAACTCAAAAGGAACACTATATACAAAACGCAAGAGGGTCACCACATAGAACGAAAGGAACACGTAAAGGACTTGGGAATAATTATGTCTGCTGATCTGTCTTTTAAAGACCATAACAAGACAAATTTTTGTCTTGTTATGGTCACAACAGCCAGAAAGATATAAATTAGACACATATGTCGGTTCTCTGAATCATTCATCAACAGCCAGGAAGATGACGGGGTGGGTATTGAGAACTTTCAAAACAAGAGAAATAATGCCGATGGTGACACTCTTCAAATCGCTAGTGCTCCCTCACTTAGAATACTGCTCAGTGCTGACGGCCCCGTTCAGGGCAGGAGAAATAGCAGAGCTGGAACAAATTCAGAGATCGTTTACGGCTCACATTGAGCCATTGAAACATCTAAATTATTGGGAACGCCTTCAACTCTTGAACATGTACTCATGGAGCGGAGGAGAGAGAGATACATGGTAATATATACTTGGAAAGTACTTGAGGGCCTGGTCCCAAATCTGCACACTGCCATAACAACATACTGGAGTGAGAGATATGGGAGAAAGTGTAAAATAAACCCAGTGAGGAGCAGGGGTGCGGTGGGGACAATACGGGAGCACTGTATTAACATCCGGGGTCCCAGACTATTCAACATCTTACCAGAAGATATCCGAAACATCGCTGGAACCAGTGTAGAAGCCTTCAAGAGGAAACTGGACAAGTATCTTCATCGGGTGCCAGATCAACCAGGCTGTGATGGATATGTGGGGCAGCGGGCCTCCAGCAGCAACAGCCTGGTTGACCAGGCAAGCACCAGACTAGCCTGGCCCATGGCCGGGCTCAGAGAGTAGATAAACTCTCGAAACTCTTCAAAGGTATATCAAAGGTAAGGTAAGGTAAGGTCCTAGGACTGATCCCTGTGGAACCCCACTCGTCACCGGCGCCCACTCTGACACCTCGCCACGTACCATGACTCGCTGCTGTCTTCCTGACACGTATTCCCTGATCCATTGTAGTGCCTTCCCTGTTATCCCTGCCTGGTCCTCCAGCTTCTGCACTAATCTCTTGTGTGGAACTGTGTGTCCACCTGTGTGTGTGTACTTATCTTATTGTTGTTGCAGGGGTCGATTCACAGCTCTTGGCTCTGCCTCTTCACTGGTCGCCACTAAGTCCTCTCTCTCTTCCTGCTCCATGAGATTTTTCATAACTCTTCTTAAAGCTATGTATGGGTCCTGCCTCCACTACATCACTTCCCAGACTATTCCACTTCCTGACAACTCTGTGACTGAAGAAATACTTCCTAACATCCCTGTGATTCATGAGTATTAAACTTCTAACTGTGTCCCCTTGTTGCTGTGTCCCATCTCTAGAACATCCTGTCTCTGTCCACCTTGTCGATTCCTCTCAGTATTTTGTATGTCGTTATTATATCCCCCCTATCTCTCCTGTCCTCCAGTATCGTCATTCGGTTTCCCTTAACCTCTTCTCGTCTTGTTGCAAACCTTTGCACTTGTGTGTTTGTGTCAGGTGACTTTTACAAAACGAAGATGAGCAACTTGTTTCTGATAAGGAGCCTGGCCCATGGCCGGGCTCAGAGTGTAAAGAAACTCTCGAAACTCTTCAAAGGTATATAATAGGTAAGGGAAAAAAAAAACTACTAATCTGTATCTTTAAGAAGCGTGTCAAGACGTCGGGAAGGTCACGACTTACCTGGTGGAGGAGGTGGTGTTGGAGTAGTGTGTGTTGGAGGAAATAATGTTGGAGTAGGGTGAGTGGAGGAGGAGGGAGTGTTGGAGGACGGTGAGTGGAAGAGGAGGGAATGTTGGCGGAGGGTGAGTAGAGGAGACAGTGTTGGAGAAGGCAGTGTTGGAGGAGGCAGTGTTGGAGGAGGCAGTGTTGGAGGAGGCAGTGTTGGAGGAGGCAGTGTTGGAGGAGGCAGTGTTGGAGGAGGCAGTGTTGGAGGAGGCAGTGTTGGATGAAGCAGTGTTGGAGGAGGCAGTGTTGGAGGAGGCAGTTTTGGAGGAGGCAGTGTTGGGGGAGGCAGTGTTGGAGGAGGCAGTGTTGGAAGAGACAGAGTTGGAGGAAGCAGTGTTGGAGGAGACAGTGTTGGAGGAAGCAGTGTTGGAGGAGGCAGTGTTGGAGGAAGCAACAGAGAGGATGACAGAAGAATTACATTTCAACAATTATCTTCTATTTACACTAAACATTGATGTCACTGATTATAATTTACCAAAGTTTCTCATTTCATTCTTACGTGACTACCCACCTGTGTATGTGGGGGGTCGAGGCACCGCCCCTGGCACCTCCCCATGGCTTGCTTTAACTCACATCCACTGACAAACTATCCTCATTTAAGTTAATACTCTTCCTATCTATAAAGATAGTAACATTGTTAATATAATCCTGGAGGGTGGTCCGGGGGTCAACGCCCCCGCCTCCCGGTGGACGGCCTGATCTACCAGGTTGTTGGTGCTAGCCGCACGAAGTACAAAGTAAGCACCACAGTCTGATTGATCAGGGACTGACTTGAGAAACTCTTCCACTTCTTTTGAAGACAGGTCTGTTGGCGATCCCTCTTATATGGAGGACGTTGAAGAGTCTTGGTCCCTTCACACTTATTGAGGTTTGCCCTTAGTCTACATTGGTAGTAGGATGGTAGACAGGAACCATCCAGGGAGGTACTACCCTCCTGTCACACCAATGTGGAAGATAGGATGGTAGACAGGAACCATCCAGGGAGGTACTACCCTCCTGTCACACCAGTGTGGATCATAGTAGGATGTGTTATACAGATATACACAGAAGGTAGCAGCTGAGTCATACAGATATACACAGAAGGCAGCAGCTGAGTCATATAGATATACACAGAAGGCAGCAGCTGTGTCATACAGATATACACAGAAGGCAGCAGCTGTGTCATACATATATACACAGAAGGCAGCAGCTGTGTCATACAGATATACACAGAAGGCAGCTGCTGTATCATATAGATATACACAGAAGGCAGCAGCTGTGTCATACATATATACACAGAAGGCAGCAGCTGTTTCATACAGATATACACAGAAGGCAGCAGCTGTGTCATACATATATACACAGAAGGCAGCAGCTGTGTCATACAGATATACACAGAAGGCAGCTGCTGTATCATATAGATATACACAGAAGGCATCAGCTGTGTCATACATATATACACAGAAGGCAGCAGCTGTGTCATACAGATATACACAGAAGGCAGCAGCTGTGTTATACTGACATACACAGAAGGCAGAAGCTGTGTCATATAGATATACACAGAAGGCAGCAGCTGTGTCATACAGATATACACAGAAGGCAGCAGCTGTGTTATACTGACATACACAGAAGGCAGCAGTTGTGTCATACAGATATACACAGAAGGCAGCAGCTGTGTCATACAGATATACACAGAAGGCAGCAGCTGTGTCATACAGATATACACAGCAGGCAGCAGCTGTGTCATACAGATATACACAGAAGGCATCAACTGTGTTATACTGATATACACAGAAGGCAGCAGCTGTGTAATACAGATATACACAGAAGGCAGCAGGTGTGTTATACTGTTATACACAGAAGGCAGCAGCTGTGTCACACAGATATACACATAAGGCAGCAGCTGTGTAATACAGATATACACAGAAGGCAGCAGCTGTGTTTTGCTGATATATACAGAAGGCAGCAGCTGTGTCATACAGATATACACAGAAGGCAGCAGCTGTGTTTTGCTGATATATACAGAAGGCAGCAGCTGTGTTATACTGACATACACAGAAGGCAGCAGCTGTGTCATAAAGATATACACAGAAGGCAGCAGCTGTGTCACACAGATATACACATAAGGCAGCAGCTGTGTTTTGCTGATATATACAGAAGGCAGCAGCTGTGTTATACTGACATACACAGAAGGCAGCAGCTGTGTCATAAAGATATACACAGAAGGCAGCAGCTGTGTCATACAGATATACACAGAAGGCAGCAACTGTGTCATACAGATATATACAGCAGGCAGCAGCTGTGTCATACATATATACACAGAAGGCAGCAGCTGTGTCATTCAGATATACACAGAAGGCAGCAGCTGTGTCATACAGATATACACAGAAGGCATCAGCTGTGTCATACAAATATACACAGAAGGCATCAGCTGGGTCATACAGATATACAGAGAAGGCAGCAGCTGTGTCATACAGATATACACAGAAGGCAGCAGCTGTGTCATACAGATATACACAGAAGGCAGCAGCTGTGTTATACTGACATACACAGAAGGCAGCAGCTATGTCATATAGATATACACAGAAGGCAGCAGCTGTGTCATACAGATATACACAGAAGGCAGCAGCTGTGTTATACTGACATACACAGAAGGCAGCAGTTGTGTCATACAGATATACACAGAAGGCAGCAGCTGTGTCATACAGATATACACAGAAGGCAGCAGCTGTGTCATACAGATATACACAGCAGGCAGCAGCTGTGTCATACAGATATACACAGAAGGCATCAACTGTGTTATACTGATATACACAGAAGGCAGCAGCTGTGTAATACAGATATACACAGAAGGCAGCAGGTGTGTTATACTGTTATACACAGAAGGCAGCAGCTGTGTCACACAGATATACACATAAGGCAGCAGCTGTGTAATACAGATATACACAGAAGGCAGCAGCTGTGTTTTGCTGATATATACAGAAGGCAGCAGCTGTGTCATACAGATATACACAGAAGGCAGCAGCTGTGTTTTGCTGATATATACAGAAGGCAGCAGCTGTGTTATACTGACATACACAGAAGGCAGCAGCTGTGTCATAAAGATATACACAGAAGGCAGCAGCTGTGTCACACACATATACACATAAGGCAGCAGCTGTGTTTTGCTGATATATACAGAAGGCAGCAGCTGTGTTATACTGACATACACAGAAGGCAGCAGCTGTGTCATAAAGATATACACAGAAGGCAGCAGCTGTGTCATACAGATATACACAGAAGGCAGCAACTGTGTCATACAGATATATACAGCAGGCAGCAGCTGTGTCATACATATATACACAGAAGGCAGCAGCTGTGTCATTCAGATATACACAGAAGGCAGCAGCTGTGTCATACAGATATACACAGAAGGCATCAGCTGTGTCATACAAATATACACAGAAGGCATCAGCTGGGTCATACAGATATACAGAGAAGGCAGCAGCTGTGTCATACAGATATACACAGAAGGCAGCAGCTGTGTCATACTGACATACACAGAAGGCAGCAGCTGTGTCATACAGATATACACAGAAGGCAGCATGTGTATTATATAGATTTTAACGTAACCTTCGTTAGTATACTATGTTTCAGAGGTGACAATCACTGAGACATACGAAGAAACTCCCTCTCTCCTGAGCACATTCTGGCTCCCTCACCTTCGTGTGTTAGTGTGACTTGTCAACGATAAAGGTCAGACCGAAACGTCTTCTTAAGATTCTCTTTCCTGTGTGCGGGTTATTTGTGTATTGTTTCAGTCAATAATGACCATAATTTTTAAAGGGGTGGAGGGGTAAGCCAGCTGAAGGCCTCGGTCAGATGACCAAAACCTCCAGCTGTGGAAACACTTGTACTGTTTCCTTCCGAACATTTCCTAACCTAACCTGATAGTCACGGTACTGTGCCTTTTATTGTTCTCTGTATTTTTGTAGGCCTATGACAATTGTGACAATTTCGTGAGAGCCTATGTCAGGAGGTTCATAGATACAGCTGGTAGGGGGATGGTTAGTTCAATTTCTACAACATTAAATTGAGTGATAGTTGACCACAAAAATCAGTCTTATATCAGTGGCCTCGAGGCACAGTCTTGGTACCTACACTGTTCCTCATCAAGGCACAGTCTTGGTACCTACACTGTTCCTCATCAAGGCACAGTCTTGGTACCTACACTGTTCCTCATCAAGGCACAGTCTTGGTACCTACACTGTTCCTCATCAAGGCACAGTCTTGGTACCTACACTGTTCCTCATCAAGGCACAGTCTTGGTACCTACACTGTTCCTCATCAAGGCACAGTCTTGGTACCTACACTGTTCCTCATCAAGGCATAGTCTTGGTACCTACACTGTTCCTCATCAAGGCATAGTCTTGGTACCTACACTGTTCCTCATCAAGGCACAGTCTTGGTACCTACACTGTTCCTCATCAAGGCACAGTCTTGGTACCTACACTGTTCATCATCAAGGCATAGTCTTGGTACCTACACTGTTCCTCACCAAGGCACAGTCTTGGTACCTACACTGTTCCTCACCAAGGCACAGACTTGGTACCTACACTGTTCCTCATCAAGGCACAGTCTTGGTACCTACACTGTTCCTCATCAAGGCACAGTCTTGGTACCTACACTGTTCCTCATCAAGGCACAGTCTTGGTACCTACACTGTTCCTCATCAAGGCACAGTCTTGGTACCTACACTGTTCCTCATCAAGGCACAGTCTTGGTACCTACACTGTTCCTCATCAAGGCACAGTCTTGGTACCTACATTGTTCCTCATCAAGGCATAGTCTTGGTACCTACACTGTTCCTCATCAAGGCATAGTCTTGGTACCTACACTGTTCCTCATCAAGGCATAGTCTTGGTACCTACACTGTTCCTCATCAAGGCACAGTCTTGGTACCTACACTGTTCCTCATCAAGGCACAGTCTTGATACCTACACTGTTCCTCATCAAGGCATAGTCTTGGTACCTACACTGTTCCTCATCAAAGCACAGTCTTGGTACCTACACTGTTCCTCATCAAGGCACAGTCTTGGTACCTACACTGTTTCTCATCCTCACTGACCATAACACAGTCAGGTATTATTATTATTATTATACCAGTAAGACACATGTGTAATACTTAGGTATTTATTCCGAAACGTATCGTCTACACAGGAGGCTTCTTCAGTCGAGTAGGGTGGAGTCTGTACGCGACTGAAGAAGCCTCCTGTGTAGGCGAAAGGTTTCGGTATTGTATACCATTTTCATATTCACATATACAACACATTTGTATCTTCGTTGAAAGACGTTTCGCCCGTTTATCAGACTTAATTAATCTCAAACATAGACATGTGAATGGAGCTAGTGGAACCAGCTGAGGAAGATACCCAGCTGAGGAAGATACCCTGGCGATGAAGGTACCCAGCTGAGAGAGATACCCTGCTGAGAAAGATCCCCAGCTGAAAAAGATACCCAACTGAGAAAGATACCCAGCTGAGAGAGATACCCTGCTGAGAAAGATACCCAGCTGAGGATACCCAGCTGAGGATACCCAGCTGACAAACGTACCCAACTGAGAGAGATACCCAGCTGAGATAGATACCCAGCTGAGAAAGATACCCAGCTGTTGCACAAATACCTTTCTCATCAATGCAACGTAAGTTATAGACAACACCAAGACTAAACAAGTCACTTGTCTTAATAAATGATTCAAAATGTCAGTAATCACTAATGGACATTACCTTCTTCAGGAGAAATATTAGTAACTTTAAGACTCCTAAGTTAGAAATTTCACCTCCTATACTGACACGAATCTCAGAGCTAGTCATACCACAGCTGGCTCAGGTTAAAACCAAAAAAAACATGGATGATAAACCCATAATAAGCATTGTTTAGAGAAGACAATATAACCTGTGTAAGGAAGGTCAGGAAATGACAGGTTGGATAATGAGAGCTTTCAAAACAAGAGATACCACAGTGTTGGTACTCCGGGCAGCACCTGCGCTCTGACGACTCGTGTCAAGGCTGGCGAGAAGTCATAGTTGGCAGGTGTGTACACGGGTTATTTGGCAAGACACATGTGCAACAGTTAGGTATCTTTATTCAGAAACGTTTCGCCTACACAGTAGGCTTCTTCAGTCCAGTACAGAAGAGTTTGTGGAAGCAGTAGAGATGTGAAGACGATGTGATCAGTCCACAACATTGTACAAGTGGACTAGGCACCTCACAGTCTTGACTAGTGGATATATCTGCCTATACTGTTGCTTCAACTTCAATTGTTCCAGACTATGGAACAAAACTCTTCTCCAGAATGAGGGACTGACCACCTCAGAACTACGTCTTCAAGGCTGATTGACTGATGACATAGACTCTAGGATGAGGGATTGATTGCCTCAAACTCCTGATCTTCACCATTCTTCTTGGCCTTCTGAAGTCTCCCAGGTCAGGCTGACACTACTGAAGTCTCCCCAAACCGCTCCAGGCTGACACTACTGAAGTCTCCAGCTCAGACTGACACTACTGAAGTCTCCCAGCTCAGGACTGACACTACTGAAGTCTCCCAGCTCAGGCTGACACTACTGAAGTCTCCCAGGCCTCAGAGCTGACACTACTGAAGTCTCCCAGCTCAGGCTGACACTACTGAAGTCTCCCAGGCTCAGGCTGACACTACTGAAGTCTCCCAGCTCAGGACTGACACTACTGAAGTCTCCCAGCTAGGCTGACACTACTGAAGTCGTCCCAGCTCAGCTGGACACTACTGAAGTCTCCCAGCTCAGGCTGACACTACTGAAGTCTCCCAGCTCAGGCTGACACTACTGAAGTCTCCCAGCTCAGTGCTAAAACTCAGCTAGGCTGCACATGAGTCTCCCAGCTCAGGCTGACACTACTGAAGTCTCCCCAGCTCAGACTGACACTACTGAAGTCTCCCAGCTCAGGCTGACACTACTGAAGTCTCCCAGCTCAGACTGACACTACTGAAGTCTCCCAGCTCAGGCTGACACTACTGAAGTCTCCAGCTCAGGCTGACACTACTGAAGTCTCCCAGCTCAGCTGACACTACTGAAGTCTCCCAGCTCAGGCTGACACTACTGAAGTCTCCCAGCTCAGGCTGACACTACTGAAGTCTCCCAGCTCAGGCTGACACTACTGAAGTCTCCCAGCTCAGGCTGACACTACTGAAGTCTCCCAGCTCAGGCTGACA
The DNA here is from genome assembly GCA_009830355.1 of Cherax destructor. Classification (NCBI taxonomy): domain Eukaryota; kingdom Metazoa; phylum Arthropoda; class Malacostraca; order Decapoda; family Parastacidae; genus Cherax; species Cherax destructor. Next base: position 238,297 of record WNWK01001213.1, on the reverse strand, counting down.
CTACTGAAGTCTCCCAGCTCAGCTGACACTACTGAAGTCTCCCAGCTCAGACTGACACTACTGAAGTCTCCCAGCTCAGGCTGACACTACTGAAGTCTCCCAGCTCATGCTGACACTACTGAAGTCTCCCAGCTCAGCTGACACTACTGAAGTCTCCCAGCTCAGGCTGACACTACTGAAGTCTCCCAGCTCAGGCTGACACTACTGAAGTCTCCCAGCTCAGGCTGACACTACTGAAGTCTCCCAGCTCAGGCTGACACTACTGAAGTCTCCCAGCTCAGGCTGACACTACTGAAGTCTCCCAGCTCAGGCTGACACTACTGAAGTCTCCCAGCTCAGGCTGACACTATGAAGTCTCCCAGCTCTAGGCTGACACTACTGAAGTCTCCCAGCTCAGGCTGACACTACTGAAGTCTCCCAGCTCAGGCTGACACTACTGAAGTCTCCCAGCTCAGACTGACACTACTGAAGTCTCCTCAGCTACAAGACTGCGACACTACTGAAGTCTCCCAGTCAGGCTGACACTACTGACGTCTCCCAGCTCAGGCTGACACTACTGAAGTCTCCCAGCTCAGGCTGACACTACTGAAGTCTCCCAGCTCAGGCTGACACTACTGAAGTCTCCCAGCTCAGGCTGACACTACTGAAGTCTCCCAGCTCAGACTGACACTACTGAAGTCTCCCAGCTCAGGCTGACACTACTGAAGTCTCACCAGCTCAGGCTGACACTACTGAAGTCTCCCAGCTCAGGCTGACACTACTGAAGTCTCCCAGCTCAGGCTGACACTACTGAAGTCTCCCAGCTCAGGCTGACACTACTGAAGTCTCCCAGCTCAGGCTGACACTACTGAAGTCTCCCAGCTCAGGCTGACACTACTGAAGTCTCCCAGCTCAGGCTGACACTACTGAAGTCTCCCAGCTCAGGCTGACACTACTGAAGTCTCCCAGCTCAGGCTGACACTACTGAAGTCTCCCAGCTCAGGCTGACACTACTGAAGTCTCCCAGCTCAGGCTGACACTACTGAAGTCTCCCAGCTCAGGCTGACACTACTGAAGTCTCCCAGCTCAGGCTGACACTACTGAAGTCTCCCAGCTCAGGCTGACACTACTGAGTCTCCTCAGCTCAGGCTGACACTACTGAAGTCTCAGCTCAGGCTGCACTACTGAAGTCTCCAGCTCAGGCTGACACTACTGAAGTCTCCCAGCTCAGGCTGACACTACTGAAGTCTCCCAGCTCAGCTGACACTCTGAAGTCTCCCAGCCAGCTGACATACTGAGTCTCCAGCTCATGGCACACTACTGTAGTCTCCCAGCTCATGCTGACACTACTGAGCTCCCAGCTCAGGCTGACACTACTGAAAATCTCCCAGCTCAGGCGACACTACTGAGTCTCAGCTCATGCTGACACTACTGATCATAGAATAGAGAGCAACACTGCTGTAGTTCCCACAATGCAACTATCATATAGAATAGTGTAGCAACACTGCTGGTGTTCCCACAATGTAACTATCATATAGAATAGTGTAGCAACACTGCTGGTGTTCCCACAATGTAACTATCATATAGAATAGTGTAGCAACACTGCTGGTGTTCCCACAATGTAACTATAATATAGAATAGTGTAGCAACACTGCTGGTGTTCCCACAATGTAACTATCATATAGAATAGTGTAGCAACACTACTGGTGTTCCCACAATGCTAACTATCATATAGAATAGTGTAGCAACACTGCTGGTGTTCCCACAATGTAACTATCATATAGAATAGTGTAGCAACACTGCTGGTGTTCCCACAATGTAACTATCATATAGAATAGTGTAGCAACACTGCTGGTGTTCCCACAATGTAACTATCATATAGAATAGTGTAGCAACACTGCTGGTGTTCCCACAATGTAACTATCATATAGAATAGTGTAGCAACACTGCTGGTGTTCCCACAATGTAACTATCATATAGAATAGTGTAGCAACACTGCTTGTGTTCCCACAATGTAACTATCATATAGAATAGTGTAGCAACACTGCTTGTGTTCCCACAATGTAACTATCATATAGAATAGTGTAGCAACACTGCTGGTGTTCCCACAATGTAACAGCAGCAACACTGCTGGTGTTCCCACAATGTAACTATCATATAGAATAGTGTAGCAACACTGCTTGTGTTCCCACAATGTAACTATCATATAGAATAGTGTAGCAACACTGCTGGTGTTCCCACAATGTAACTATCATATAGAATAGTGTAGCAACACTGCTGGTGTTCCCACAATGTAACTATAATATAGAATAGTGTAGCAACACTGCTGGTGTTCCCACAATGTAACTATATATAGAATAGTGTAGCAACACTGCTGGTGTTCCCACAATGTAACAATAAGAATATGCAACACTGCTGGTGTTCCCACAATGTAACTATCATATAGAATAGTGTAGCAACACTGCTGGTGTTCCCACTATGTAACTATCATATAGAATAGTGTAGCAACACTGCTGGTGTTCCCACAATGTAACTATCATATAGAATATTGTAGCAACACTGCTGGTGTTCCCACAATGTAACAGCAGCAACACTGCTGGTGTTCCCACAATGTAACTATCATATAGAATAGTGTAGCAACACTGCTTGTGTTCCCATAATGTAACTATCATATAGAATAGTGTAGCAACACTGCTGGTGTTCCCACAATGTAACTATCATATAGAATAGTGTAGCAACACTGCTGGTGTTCCCACAATGTAACAGCAGCAACACTGCTGCTGTTCCCACAATGTAACTATCATATAGAATAGTGTAGCAACACTGCTTGTGTTCCCATAATGTAACTATCATATAGAATAGTGTAGCAACACTGCTGGTGTTTCCACAATGTAACTATCATATAGAATAGTGTAGCAACACTGCTGGTGTTCTCACAATGTTACTATCATATAGAATAGTGTAGCAACACTGCTTGTGTTCCCACAATGTAACATCAGCAACACTGCTGGTGTTCCCACAATGTAACTATCATATAGAATAGTGTAGAAACACTGCTGGTGTTCCCACAATGTAACAGCAGCAACACTGCTGGTGTTCCAACACATAAAGAGAACACTGTGGTTTCCAATGTAACAGCAGCAACACTAAGTTCTAAGCGAACACTGTGTGTTCCCACAATGTAACTATCATATAGAATAGTGTAGCAACACTGCTGGTGTTCCCACAATGTAACAGCAGCAACACTGCTGGTGTTCCCACAATGTAAGTATCATATAGAATAGTGTAGCAACACTGCTGGTGTTCCCACAATGTAACTATCATATAGAATAGTGTAGCAATACTGCTGGTGTTCCCACAATGCAACTATCATATAGAATAGTGTAGCAACACTGCTGGTGTTCCCACAATGTAACTATCATATAGAATAGTGTAGCAACACTGCTGGTGTTCCCACAATGTAACTATCATATAGAATAGTGTAGCAACACTGCTGGTGTTCCCACAATGTAACTATCATATAGAATAGTGTAGCAACACTGCTGGTGTTCCCACAATGTAACTATCATATAGAATAGTGTAGCAACACTGCTGGTGTTCCCACTATGTAACTATGATATAGAATAGTGTAGCAACACTGCTGGTGTTCCCACAATGTAACTATCATATAGAATAGTGTAGCAACACTGCTGGTGTTCCCACAATGTAACTATGATATAGAATAGTGTAGCAACACTGCTGGTGTTCCCACAATGTAACTATCATATAGAATAGTGTAGCAACACTGCTGGTGTTCCCACAATGTAACTATCATATAGAATAGTGTAGCAACACTGATGGTGTTCCCACTATGTAACTATGATATAGAATAGTGTAGCAACACTGCTGGTGTTCCCACAATGTAACTATCATATAGAATAGTGTAGCAACACTGCTGGTGTTCCCACAATGTAACTATCATATAGAATAGTGTAGCAACACTGCTGGTGTTCCCACAATGTAACTATCATATAGAATAGTGTAGCAACACTGCTGGTGTTCCCACTATGTAACTATGATATAGAATAGTGTAGCAACACTGCTGGTGTTCCCACAATGTAACTATCATATAGAATAGTGTAGCAACACTGCTGGTGTTCCCACAATGTAACTATGATATAGAATAGTGTAGCAACACTGCTGGTGTTCCCACAATGTAACTATCATATAGAATAGTGTAGCAACACTGCTGGTGTTCCCACAATGTAACTATCATATAGAATAGTGTAGCAACACTGCTGGTGTTCCCACAATGTAACTATGATATAGAATAGTGTAGCAACACTGCTGGTGTTCCCACAATGTAACTATCATATAGAATAGTGTAGCAACACTGCTGGTGTTCCCACAATGTAACTATCATATAGAATAGTATAGCAACACTGCTGGTGTTCCCACAATGTAACTATCATATAGAATAGTGTAGCAACATTCTTCTTATGCGTCAAATTTTGCGATGAATCACTAGGTTAACACACGGGAGATTTGTCAACACAACGAACCGGAGAATTTGTTAGATTTTTGTCAGACGAATAAAATCATCGGATCTCTCTCTCTCTCTCTACTCTCTCTCTCTCTCTCTCTCTCTCTCTCTCTCTCTCTCTCTCTCTCTGTATGAATAGGTAGTAAATATAGATTATGTACACAGTTTCAGGAGTAGGTATGTTCGGGTCGGGGAGACCAAGAAGCAATGAAGCAAGTGATCTGTTGTATTATCTTGCAGTTGTCCTGGGATCAGCTTCCCCAGAACCTGGTCCAGGACCACGTGTGCTAGGATACACAGGGAATGTTACAAGTATCACTGGTCAAGAACCACAATGCTTCCGAGACCAGAGTAACAATTTCCAACTAATTTTAGGTCACTGATAATGAATATCATGGTTAAAATTATTTGTTAGGTCTACTTTTCAATATAGACCTACGTGTCACAACAGGTTGCAACAGGCTTGCGGCAGTGTGTTTCTTACCAACACTCACAGTCTCACTGACCTTCATTATTGTTCCAGCAGTCATACAAGGTGGTTGTGCTCTCTAAGTTTATATTTTGAGGTGAAAGGTTGGTGATTTTCTTAGCCAAACACTTTTTAAACTTATAATAAATATGTGACTGGGACAGCCGTGCAAGAGGTTGCCACTACATCAGGAGAGACTGGCCACCACTACATCAGGAGAGACTGGCCACCACTACATCAGGAGAGACTGGCCACCACTACATCAGGAGAGACTGACCACCACTACATCAGGAGAGACTGGCCACCTCGTCAATCATTTGAGTCTGGGATGAAAAATATTCACCATCCTCCTCTCATTGAACCAAACAAAATTTTGCCACCACCACTACACAAAACTGAGGCTCATGAAAAACTTTGTAAAAGCTATGGACAAATCCGATCAGGGATTCAACATCAAAATTCCCCTCACTGAGCGACGCTAAGATAAGAGAGGGAGTCTTCAATGGTCCTCAGATTCAAGAGCTTCTTAAAGATGGTGACTTTGAATCAGACCTTCATGGGGAGGAGAAAGCTGCTTGGGAAGCATTCAAGTTAGTGGTGAAGGGATTTCTGGGAAACAGAAGGGAAGTCAACTATGAAGAATTGGTGGAAAACCTCATCAAGGCTTACAAGAACATGGGATGTAACATGTCACTTAAAATCCACTTTTTGGACTCACATTTAGACTATTTTCCAGTGAACTGTGGGGCAGTTAGTGACGAACATGGTGAAAGGTTTCACTAAGATATTTCAACCATGGAAAAATGGTACCAGGGCAAATGGGGCACAAGAATGCTTGCAGACTATTGCTGGACATTGGCAAGAGATGATTCTTCAGCCCACTATAAGCGTCAAGCAAAAAGGCAGAGAGTAGGTACGGATTAGAGTTTAAAACATACTGACACATATTGTACGTTATAATAAAATAATCAAATATTACATGTCTCGTATCTTCAAACCTATAACCAATAAGTATTTTTCAATGTGATATTTGGATTCAGAACATGAAAATACATAAGAATTAACTAATCTCATTTAAGAAGCATAAAACTTGTCTAAAGTTGTTGACCAGTGTAATGTTACAGTGAATCTTACAGGACTGAAGAATGTCGTAAGATTTATGTCATCTTTGGTATTCATGGGAGGGAGAGAGGGAGATCAACTGTCCTGCCAGAGTGCAGAACATTTACATGAGTTCCATTTCACTCTCTTAGGATAGGAGAGTAGGACCTCCCTGGATGCTTGATGTCTGCTAACTTAGTAGGGATGACAATTACGAGGCGGGGCCTGGAGATGTAACTCAACCCTTGCCAATATAAATACGTGAGTAAAACACAAACAGCAACATGCCAAGTGTCTATCAACAAGATTCTTTAACATATTTTAATAAACACACACAATACGAAAATGACATAGCAGGGAATGCCAAACATGACCTGAAGTTGTTGTACAGCCACATCAGGAGGAGAACAACAGTCAAGGACCAGGTGATCAGGCTGAGGAAGGAAGGAGGGGAGATCACAAGACATGACCAAAAAGTATGTGAGGAACTCAACAAAAGATTCAAAGAAGTGTTCACAGAGGAGACAGAAGGGACTCCAGAAAGACGGAGAGGTGGGGTACACCACCAAGTGCTGGACACAATACATACAACTGAGGAAGAAGTGAAGAGGCTGCTGAGTGAGCTAGATACCTCAAAGGATAACATCTCTCCATGGGTCCTGAGAGAGGGAGCAGAAACGCTATGTGTATCACTAACAACAATATTCAACACATCTATCGAAACTGGGCAACTACCTGAGGTATGGAAGACAGCAAATGTATTCCCAATTTTTAAAAAAGGAGACAGACATGAAGCACTAAACTACAGACCAGTGTCACTGACATGTATAGTATGCAAGGTCATGGAGAAGATTATCAGGAGAAGAGTGGTGGAGCACCTAGAAAGGAATGAGCTTATCAACGACAGCCAACATGGTTTCAGGGACGGGAAATCCTGTGTCACAAACCTACTGGAGTTCTATGACAGGGTGACAGTAGTAAGACAAGAGAGAGAGAGGGGTGGGTAGATTGCGTTTTCTTAGACTGTAAGAAGGCGTTTGACACAGTTCCACACAAGAGATTAGTGCAAAAGCTGGATGACCAGGCAGGAATAACAGGGAAGGCACTCCAATGGATCAGGGAATACCTGTCAGGAAGACAACAGTGAGTCATGGTACGTGGCGAGGTGTCAGAGTGGGCGCCGGTGACGAGTGGGGTTCCACATGGATCAGTCCTAGTACCGGTGCTTTTTCTGGTATTTGTGAACGTGACGGAAGGAATAGACTCCGAAGTGTCCCTGTTTGTAGATGATGTGAAGTTGATGAGAAGAATTCAATCGGAAGAGGACCAGGCAGAACTACAAAGGGATCTGGAAAAGCTGTAAGCCTGCTCCAGCAATTGGCTCCTGGAGTTCAACCCCACCAAGTGCAAAGTCATGAAGATTGGGGAAGGGCAAAGAAGACCGCAGACGGAGTACAGTCTAGGGGGCCAGAGACTACAAACCTCAATCAAGGAAAAAGATCTTGGGGTGAGTATAACACCAGGCACATCTCCTGAGGCGCACATCAACCAAATAACTGCTGCAGCATACGGGCGCCTAGCAAACCTAAGAACAGCATTCCGACATCTTAATAAAGAATCGTTCAGGACCCTGTACACTGTGTACGTTAGGCCCATACTGGAGTATGCAGCACCAGTTTGGAACCCACATCTAGCCAAGCACGTAAAGAAGCTAGAGAAAGTGCAAAGGTTTGCAACAAGACTAGTCCCAGAGCTAAGGGGTATGTCCTACGAGGAGAGGTTAAGGGAAATCGACTTGACGACACTGGACAGGAGACATAGGGAGGACATGATAACGACATATAAGATACTGAGAGGAATTGACAAGGTGGACAGAGACAGAATGTTCCAGAGATGGGACACAGCAACAAGGGGACACAGTTGGAAGTTGAAGACTCAGATGAATCACAGGGATGTTAGGAAGTATTTCTTCAGTCACAGAGTGGTCGGGAAGTGGAATAGTTTGGGAAGCGATGTAGTGGAGGCAGGTTCCATACATAGCTTTATGAAGAGGTATGATAAAGCTCATGGTGCAGGGAGAGTGATCCAGTAGCGGCCAGTGAAGAGGCGGGGCCAGGAGCTGTGAATCGACCCCTGCAACCACAACTAGGTGACTACATACACACACACACACACACACACACTTACGTGTCACTTACGTGTATAGTGTGCAAAGTCTTGGAGAAA
>WNWK01001213.1:220000-225000 GCA_009830355.1 Cherax destructor | reverse complement strand
CGCAGGGCTCCTGACCAGCAAAATGCGATCAGTTATGAGGGTGCCTTCTCCAAATTCAACTTCAATAACAAAAACATACACTGGGAACAAGGCAACCATGTCCTAAATGAAACAAGATGGGAAGATATCCTAAACAACACAGATCCGAACATTTGCCTTGAAAAAATTAATTCTGTGGCACTTGAGGTCTGCTCAAGGCACATTCCATTAAGAAAAAGAAAGAGAAGATGTGAACTAGAAAGAGAGAGACGCTCTTTATGCAGGCGAAGGCAAAGAATAACAGAGCTGCTGAAAGGGGCCAGTATATCTGAAATACAAAGGGAAGCACTGGTCAGAAAAATAGCAAATATCGAACTTTAAGCTTAAGGAAACATACTGGAGTCAAGAAACACAGGAAGAACTTTTAAAGCAATAACCGAAATTGAAAGAAATTCAAAATATTTCTTTTCATATGCCAAATCTAGGGCAAAAATAACACCCAGTATTGGGCCCCTGCTTAACAGCACAGGACTTTGAAGAAACAATAAATGACATGCCCATAGATTCTGCCCCAGGCCCAGACTCGTGGAACTTCGAGGTCATAAGAACTGCAAGAAACCCCTTTCACGTGCCTTAAATATTCTTTGGAGGGGGAGCATAGACACAGGGGACTAAGAACAATGGATATAGCCCAACTCCAGAAAGGTGACAGTAAAGCAACTGCAAAGAATTATAGACCGATAGCATTAACGTCCCATATCATAAAAATCTTTGAAAGAGTTCTAAGAAGCCAGACTGGCAACCACCTGGATTCTGAACACCTGCACAACCCAGGGCAGCATGGGTTTAGAGCAGGTCGCTCTACTACTGGACCACTATAACATGGTTCTGGATACACTGGACCACTATAACATGGTTCTGGATACACTGGACCACTATAACATTGTACTGGATGCTCTAGTGGTCAAACAGAATGCAGATGTAGTATGCACTTTTCAAAATCCTTCAACAAGAGCGATCATGGTGTAATAGCACACAAAATGAGTGTTAAAGGAATAACTTAAAAAATAGGTAGATATCAAACTTTTAAACCAATGGAACACAAAGAGTGTCAGTACACAGCCATCCATTGCGTGTGTTTATTCCCAAATCCATCAATCGAACGCCTATGACAAGAATACAGTGGACCCTCGGAAATCGAACACTCCCAACTCGCCCTATTATGTAAGTTTATTATTGTAAGTGCTTTTATAGGTTTATTGTTGGGGGTCTAAAACGGACTAATCTAATTTACATCATTCCTTACGGGAATAAATTTGTTTGGTAACAGCACTTGAACAGTATTCTGGAATGAAGAATGTTCGATTTCCGGTGAAAAGCTCTGTTCCACAAGGCACAGTACTCACTCCCATCCTGTTCCTCATCCTCGTACTGACATAGACAGAGATGTAAACCACAGCATCGTGTTTTCCTTTGCTGATGACACCAGAATTTGCATGACAGTGTCCTCCATAGATGGATATAAACCAAGTCTTCAAAAGGGACACAGAAAACAATAAAATGCATTTAAAACAAATTTAGGTTACTCCTCTATGAAAACCTTGAGGAAATAAAAAATATATCGGAATTTTAAAACAAATTCCAACCTCACAATAGAGCGAAAAACTAATGTGAAGGACCTGGGAGTGATAATGTCAGAGGATCTCACTTTCAAGGATCACAACACTGCCACTAACACAACTGCCCACTCAACTTAGGATAATCCTTGCCCACTTAGCATAATCCTTCTCCACTCAACTTAGGATAACAATCCTTGTCCACTCTACTTAGGATAACAATCCTTGTCCACTCTACTTAGGATAATCCTTGCCCACTCAACTTAGGATAATAATTGCCCACTCAGCTTAGGATAATCCTTGTCTACTCAACTTAGGATAATTCTTGCCCACTCAACTTAGGATAATCCTTGCCCACTCAACTTTGGATAATCCTTGCCCACTCAACTTAGGATAATTCTTGCCCACTCAACTTAGGATAATTCTTGCCCACTCAACTTAGGATAATTCTTGCCCACTCAACTTAGGATAATTCTTGCCCACTCAACTTAGGATAATCCTTGCCCACTCAACTTTGGATAATCCTGGCTCACTCAACTTAGGATAATTCTTGTCTACTCAACTTAGGATAATAATTGCCTACTCAACTTAGGATAATAATTGCCTACTCAACTTAGGATAATCCTTGCCCACTCAACTTAGGATAATCCTTGCCCACTCAACTTAGGATAATCCTTGCCCACTCAACTTTGGATATAAATAATATCGAAGTGCTTCTTAACATAAAAGACGTGGAAGGGGATAATATTTCCCCCAGTATTACAACTCCTCTTAACGGGGACAAAGTTTCCCTAACAAGTCCGATATTTTCCCTGCAACATTTTTTTTCTTTACTCGTTGGTACAAAATACCCCACAAGAAAATTATTTTTTCCCTGACTTTATTTTTGCTCACCACTTGTAGGGAATATTTTGACTGTTATTAACTGTCATGGTAATATTTTGACTGTTATTAACTGTCACAGTAATATTTTGACTGTTATTATCTGTCACAGTAATATTTTGACTTATCTGTCACAGTAATATTTTGACTGTTATTAACTGTCATGGTAATATTTTGACTGTTATTAACTGTCATGGTAATATTTTGACTGTTATTAACTGTCACAGTAATATTTTGACTGTTAATAAATGTCACAGTAATATTTTGACTGTTATTAAATGTCACAGTAATATTTTGACTGTTATTATCTGTCACAGTAATATTTTGACTGTTATTAACTGTCACAGTAATATTTTGACTGTTATTAACTGTCATGGTAATATTTTGACTGTTATTAACTGTCACAGTAATATTTTGACTTATTATCTGTCACAGTAATATTTTGACTGTTATTAACTGACACAGTAATATTTTGACTGTTATTAACTGACACAGTAATATTTTGACTGTTATTAACTGACACAGTAATATTTTGACTGTTATTAACTGACACAGTAATATTTTGACTGTTATTAACTGTCACAGTAATATTTTGACTGTTATTAACTGTCACAGTAATATTTTGACTGTTATTAACTGTCACAGTAATGTTTTGACTGTTATTAACTGTCACAGTAATGTTTTGACTGTTATTAACTGACACAGTAATATTTTGACTGTTATTAACTTGTCGGAGTAATAACTTCACTATCATTAACTTAATTAATATCTTCAGGACTCTCAGTGAGAGAGTAAATTGCTTTTAACTCTTCATTAACTAAGAGTCACTGAAGGCGGATCTTAAAGAGTTTTCCAGGATTCTTCGTTTTTTCCTTCCAAGTTTTCGATTTGATTTCGCCTATAACTCGTGAACGCTTCATCCAATCGGCTTCAAACTTTCCAGGCTTGTGTACGCTAACGAGGACCAGATTCCAGGAAAAACTGACATGTTCACTTGCCCTAGGAGTAAAGATGTCGAGCTAACTCCCAGCATACTGGACTGGATGAGACAACTTGCAGAAGCCTCAGCTGCGGAGCGTCAGACGTTCACAAACGTTGCGTCGTAATGCGACGGAGGAGGAGAGTTCCAGTGTGTAGGAGCAGAGTTGATTATTATGTGTGCTAAATAGTGGGGTCACTTTATTTCTCTTAAATTATGTTAAACAAATTTACTATATTATGGTCTGAAAGGCTGATGTATGTTAGTGCCAGGACAGTACCTGTTAAGTTTCAAACCATGGTACACGTGGGGTTAGAACCTCTGGTGAGTGGTAAAACTCCAGGCCAGTGCGTTAACCACTGAGCCACCTGGCTACAATAAGATTCATCCAATTTGGTTTATTTTTACACATCCTAGGGAGGTTAGCGTGGGCCACCACTGTGACCACAAATGAATGTCCCGCTAGCGTGGCCGTGTTGAACTCTAGCTCACGTCCCCTCAAAGCCCTGAATCTCTTAAGTTTGCGTGTTGACAGACTTGTTGATGTTCGAATCTGTGCAGCCATGACGGATATGAAGTCTTATGGTATATATGGTACATTTGGTCTGTGAATATCGTGATTTCCATTTTTATTGAAGAATCTATATCAGTTTCCATGTGATGACTTGTTAATGTCTCGTCCAATAGTCTTTAAACTCTTCGACACAAATATTTAATTGCATCATCAACTTCAGCTGCACTCTGCACTATTCCAGTCATGAGCATTGAGGTAAAAAGGGCTGGTGTTATACAGTACTAGGATAAAATACTGGGATACATTACTGGGATACATTACTGGGATACATTACTGGGATACATTACTGGGATACATTACTGGGATACATTACTGGGATACTTTACTGGGATACATTACTGGGATACTTTACTGGGATATACTACTGGGATAAATTAATAGGATACGTCACTGGGATACAATACTGGGATACATTACTGAGATACATCACTGGGATACATCACTGGGATACATCACTGGGATACATTACTGGGATACATCACTGGGATTCATTACTGGGATATACTACTGGGATAAATTAATGGGATACGTCACTGGGATACAATACTGGGATACATTACTGAGATACATCACTGGGATACATCACTGGGATACAATACTGGGCTATATCACTGGGATACATTAATGGGATACATCACTGAGATACAATACTGGGATACATCACTGGGATACACTTCTGGGATACATCACTGGTATATATCACTGGGATACATCACTGGGATACATTACTGGGATTCATCACTAGTATACATAACTGGGATATAATACTGGGATACATCACTGGGATACAATACTGGGATACATCACTAGTATACATCACTGGGATATAATACTGGGATACATCACTGGGATACAATACTGGGATACATCACTGGGATACATCACTGGGATACATTACTGGGATACATCACTGGGATACATCACTTGGATGCATCACTGGGATACATCACTGGGATACATCACTGGGATA
>WNWK01001213.1:87500-215000 GCA_009830355.1 Cherax destructor | reverse complement strand
CACCTGCCACACTACCCCCTCCCTCATCCCTCCCCCTCATCCTTCTCCAACTTACCCTCTCTTACTCCCCCTCCCCTCCCCAACTTAACCCTCCCTTACTCACCCCCCCCCACTCACCCTCCCCACTCACCCTCCCCACTCACCGCGTCCACTCATCCTTCCCCACTCACCCCTCCCCCATTCATCCTTCCCTATTTAACCCTCCCTTACTCACCCCTCCCCACTAACCCCTCCTCCTTTCATCCTTCCCCCACTCACACCGTCCCCTTTCATCCTTCCCCACTCACCCCTTTCATCCTTCCCCCTCACCCCTTTCATCCTTCCCCCTCACCCCACCCCCACTCACCCGTCCCCTACAATTAACTCTAAATTCATGTCAAAAATAATCTCGACAATTGCCTTAGAAATAGGTCAGAGGTGAAGGGTCATAGTGGCGACCACACCTGTGACCAGCTGACACTTGTCAAGGTCACTACTGACACACCAAACACACACACACACACACACACACACACACATACACACACACACATCGGAAGAGGACCAGGCAGGACTTCAAACAGACCTGGACAAGCTTGACATCTGGTCTAGCAACTGGCTTCTCGAATTTAATCCCACCAAATGCAAAGTCATGAAGATCGGAGAAGGGCAAAGAAGACCGCTGACAGAGTACAGGCTAGGCGAACAAAGGTTACAAACCTCGGCAAAGGAGAAAGACCTTGGGGTGAGCATAACGCCAAGCACGTCTCCGGAGGCACACATCAACCAGATAACTGCGGCAGCATATGGGCGACTGGCAAACCTAAGATTAGCGTTCCGTTACCTTAACAAGGAATCATTCAAGACACTGTACACCGTGTACGTCAGGCCCATACTAGAATATGCAGCACCAGTCTGGAACCCACACCTGGTCAAGCACGTAAAGAAACTAGAGAAAGTGCAAAGGTTTGCGACAAGGCTAGTTCCACAACTCAGGGGTCTGTCCTATGAAGAAAGGTGGAGGGAAATAGGACTAACAACACTGGAGGACAGAAGGGTCAGAGGAGACATGATAACGACATACAAAGTACTGCGGGGAATTGACAAGGTAGACAGTGACAGGATGTTCCAGAGAGGGAACACAGAAACAAGGGGACACAACTGGAAGCTGAAAACTCAGATGAGTCAAAGGGATGTTAGGAAGCACTTCTTCAGCCATAGAGTAGTTAGGAAGGGGAATAGTCTAGAGAAAGATATAGTGGAGGCAGGAACCATACATAGTTTTAAGACAAGGTATGATAAAGCTCATAGAGCAGGGAGAGCAGAGACCCAGTAGCGGACAGCGAAGAGGCGGGGCCAGGAGCTGAGTCTCGACCCCTGCAACCACAATTAGGTGAGTACACTCACAAATACAGAGCATGGAGGGAGTGACCTAGTAATGACCAGTGAAGAGGCGGGGCCAGGAGCTATTATTCGACCCCTGCATCCACAATTAGGTGAGTACAATTAGATGAGTATATACACACACACGACCACACACTGAAGGCAGGATCCTTATTTAGCTTTAAGAGGAGGTACGATAAGGTGTTTCGAACAGTTAGAGTGGCCAGAAGCTGTGCCTCGACCTCTGCAACCACAAATAGGTAAACACACACACATCTCTCTGCTGTTTCTCATCCTCATAGCAGACATAGATAAAAACACCCAGCACACTTTTGTATCATCATTTGCAGATGACACTAAAATAAGCATGAAAGTCACTACGGTAGAGGACACTGAAAAATTACAGGAGGACATAAGCAGGGTCTTCCAGTGGGCAGTGGAGAACAACATGACGTTCAATGGTGATAAGTTTCAGCTGCTGAGGTATGGAAAAAATGAAGAACTCAAAAAGAAGAACACTATACAAAACTCAAGAAAGGAACACGTAAAAGACCTGGGAATAATTATGTCAGCTGACCTTTCTTTTAAAGACCATAACAAGACAAAGATCACAACAGCCAGGAAGATGACGGGGTGGGTATTGAGAACTTTCAAAACAAGGGAAATAATGCCGATGGTGACACTCTTCAAATCGCTAGTGCTCCCCACTTAGAATACTGCTCAGTGCTGACGGCCCCGTTCAGGGCAGGAGAAATATCAGAGCTGGAACAAATTCAGAGATCGTTTACGGCTCACATTGAGCCATTGAAACATCTAAATTATTGGGAACGCCTTCAAGTCTTGAACATGTACTCATTGGAGCGGAGGAGAGAGAGATACATGATAATATATACTTGGAAAGTACTCGAGGGCCTGGTCCCAAATCTGCACACTGCCATAACAACATACTGGAGTGAGAGATATGGGAGAAAGTGTAAAATAAACCCAGTGAGGAGCAGGGGTGCGGTGGGCACAATACGGGAGCACTGTATTAACATCCGGGGTCCCAGACTATTCAACATCTTACCAGAAGATATCCGGTGTAGAAGCCTTCAAGAGGAAACTGGACAAGTATCTTCATCGGGTGCCAGATCAACCAGGCTGTGATGGATATGTGGGGCATCGGGCCTTCAGCAGCAACAGCCTGGTTGACCAGGCAAGCATCAGACGAGTCTGGCCCATGACCGGGCTCCGAGAGTAGAGAAACTCCCGAAACTCATCAAAGGTAAGTCTTACTGTGTTGTTTCTCAGTGTACTCGTGGCGCCCCTGGAGGAAAGTTGCATCTCCTGCCCAGTCTTTTGTCTTCATTGGGATTGTTTTTCGTTTGCAAATTTGGAACTAGTGCCAATGGTGACACTTGCGTTTTCTCGTTTAGAGTATTGTTTATTGTTGACGGTCCCGTTTAAGGGAAGAGAAATTGAGCTGGAACAAAAACGGAGATCATTTACAACTTTTATAGAGCCAGTAAAGCATTTTGATTACTGGGAACGTCTTAAAGTCTTAAATATGTACTCACTGGAGCGGAGGAGAGAGAGATACATGATAATATATACATAGAAAGTACTCGAGGGTCTGGTCCCAAACCTACACACTGCCATAATAACATACTGGAGTGAGAGATATGAAAGGAAGTGCAAATTAAACCCAGTGAAAATCAGGGGCGCAGTGGGCACAATAGGGTAACATTTTGTCAACATTCGTGGCACCAGACAATTCAACATCTTACCAGAAGATATCAGAAACACGGCTGGAACCAGTGTAGAAGCCTTCAAGAGGAAACTGGGCAAGTATCTTCACCAGGTGCCAGATCAACCAGGCTGTGATGGATATATGGGGTCAGTGGGCCACCAGCAGAAGCAGCCTGGTTGACCAGGCAAGCACCAGACCAGGACGCCGGTAGCAAAACTCTCGAAACCCATGAGGTATAATGTTTGTAGTTTGACAACTGGATGATTACAGTGGTTATTACAGTGGTTATTACAGTGGTTATGACCTATTTGGGAGAGAACGAGGTACTGTAAAATTCTGAGCAGTGTGTGAAATACCCATTACCTAGAGTCTATCTGGAGTGTCCCGGGGGTCAACGCCCTTACAGACTGGTCCCAGGCCAGGCCTCCCAGTGGATGACCTGATCAACAAGGTTGTTGATGCTTGCTGCACTAAATCCAACATATGCACCACAGCCTGGCTGATCAGGAACTGACTTGAGAAACTTGTCCAATTCTTTCTTGAAGATAGAGGTTTCTTAGTGATCTTTTTGTGTATGATGTGAGGACGATGAAAAGTCTTGGTCCCTTTACGTTTATTTAGTTTTCCTCTCAATGTACTCCTCACATCTCTGCTTTTCATTGGGGGAATGTTGCCCCGTGTGTCAAGCTTCTTGCTTTCGTAGGGAGTGATTTCTGTGTACAAATTTGAGAGAAGTCCCTCTAGGATTTTCTAGGTGTAAATTATGTCTCCTGCATTCCAGGGAGTACAAACCAAAGGACTTCACATATTCCTAGTAATTTAAATATTTGACTTATACAGTAATGGTTCTCTGTACACTCTCCAGGTCAGCAATTTTGCCTGCTTTGAATGGAGCAGCTAGTGTACAGCAGTATTCCAGCCTAGAGAGAACAATATTTTGAAAGGATCATCATTATCTTGGCATCCCTTATTTTGAAGGTTCTCATTATCCATCCTATATTAGCTTGGCATCCCTTGTTTTGAAGGTTCTCATTATTCATCCTATATTAGTTTGGCATCCCTTGTTTTGAAGGTTCTCATTATTCATCCTATATTAGCTTGGCATCCCTTGTTTGAAGGTTCTCATTATCCATCCTATATTAGCTTAGCATCCCTTGTTTTGAAGGTTCTCATTATCCATCCTATATTAGCTAGACATCCCATGTTTTGAAGCTTCTCATTGTCCATCCTATATTAGCTTGGCATCCCTTGTTTTAAAGGTTCTCATTATCCATCCTATATTAGCTTGGCATCCCTTGTTTTGAAAGTTCTCATTATCCATCCTATATTAGCTAGACATCCTATGTTTTGAAGCTTCTCATTGTCCATCCTATATTAGCTTGGCATCCCTTGTTTAAAAGGTTCTCATTATCCATCCTATATTAGCTTGGAATCGCTTGTTTTGAAGGTTCTCATTATCCATCCTATATTAGCTTGGCATCCCTTGTTTTTAAGGTTCTAATTATCGTTTTGCTCACAGATGTGATAGTGATACTGCTGTGTTCCTTGAAGGTGAGATCCTATGACACTATCATTCCTAAGTCCTTCACATAAGTTTTTCTCTGTAATATGTGATTAAAGTTGCATACTCCTTTCTAGCTTTTATTTCCCTATTTTTTCCAAAACGGAGTAACTGCGACCCACTGAAGACTCTGTCCTTAGTGGATGACAGTCTGTGTCCTTAGTGGATGACAGTCTGTGTCCTTAGTGGATGACAGTCTGTGTCCTTAGTGGATGACAGTCTGTGTCCTTAGTGGATGACAGTCTGTGTCCTTAGTGGATGACAGTCTGTGTCCTTAGTGGATGACAGTCTGTGTCCTTAGTGGATGACAGTCTGTGTCCTTAGTGGATGACAGTCTGTGTCCTTAGTGGATGACAGTCTGTGTCCTTAGTGGATGACAGTCTGTGTCCTTAGTGGATGACAATCTGTGTCCTTAGTGGATGACAGTCTCATACAGATTGTAGTACCTTCTAGGGAAGCAACACACGGGGGCTATGGTTCACATCGCTACCTATGTCAGATATGAGGATGGGGAACAGGATGGGAGAGAGTACTGGGCCTTGTGGAACACAGCTTTTCACTATGGCCGCCTCTGACTTTGTTTACCATTACTCTTTGTGTTCTGTTGGTTACAAAGTTGAAAACCTATCTGCCTACTTTCTCAGTTATTCCTCTTAATGAGGCGTATTACAGGTGAGTGTTCTAGTCATTTCCGTGCACCATCTGTCAGCAACAGCTGGCGCTGACGTCACCGATGATGCAACAACCATCTGACACCTGTCAACCTTGACCCCGCCCACCTCTGTGCTAGTGACCAATGGGGTGAGAGGTGAGGACACACCTGTTAGTCTTCCTGATGAGTGAACTGTCAGTCACTCATCAGTGACCTGTCAGTCAGTCATCAGTGACCTGTCAGTCACTCATCAGTGAACTGTCAGTCACTCATCAGTGAATTGTCAGTCAGTTATCAGTGACCTGTCAGTCACTCATCAGTGAACTGTCAGTCAGTCATCAGTGAACTGTCAGTCACTCATCAGTGAACTGTCAGTCACTCATCAGTGAACTGTCAGTCACTCATCAGTGAACTGTCAGTCACTCATCAGTGAACTGTCAGTCACTCATCAGTGAACTGTCAGTCACTCATCAGTGAACTGTCAGTCACTCATCAGTGAACTGTCAGTCACTCATCAGTGAACTGTCAGTCAGTAATCAGTGAACTGTCAGTCAAACATCAGTGAACTGTCAGTCAAACATCAGTGAACTGTCAGTCACTCATCAGTGAACTGTCAGTCAAACATCAGTGAACTGTCAGTCAAACATCAGTGAACTGTCAGTCAAACATCAGTGAACTGTCAGTTACTCATCAATCCATTATAATCGATAAAAGGAATAACGAGGACTTTAACGCTATATTAACCTTATACTGGCTGGTACCACCCTGTTAACCTTATACTGGTACCATCCAGTTAACCTTATAGTTGTACCATCCAGTTAACCTTATACTGGTACCATCCAGTTAACCTTATACTGGTACCATCCAGTTAACCTTATATTGGTACCACCCTAGTGGTATGGTAACTTTATACTGGTACCACCCGAGTGGTATGGTAACCTTATACTGGTACCATCCAGTTAACCTTATACTGGTACCATCCAGTTAACCTTATAGTTGTACCATCCAGTTAATCTTATACTGGTACCACCCTGTTAACCTTATACTGGTACCATCCAGTTAACCTTATATTGGTACCACCCTAGTGGTATGGTAACTTTATACTGGTACCACCCGAGTGGTATGGTAACCTTATACTGGTACCACCCAGGAGGTATGGTAACCTTATACTGGTACCACCCAGGTGGTATGGTAACCTTATACTGGTACCACCCGATTGGTATGGTAACCTTATAGTGGTACGACCCAGGTGGTACTGTAACCTTATACTGGTACCACTCAGATGGTATGGTATCCTTATACTGGTACCACCCAGGTGGTATGATAACCTTATGCTGGTACTACTCAGGTGGCATTGTAACCTTATACTGGTACCACCTAGGCGGTATGGTAACCTTATACTGGTACCACTCAGGTGGTATGGTAACCTTATACTGGTACCACTCAGGTGGTATGGTAATCTTATACTGGTACCTCTCAGGTGGTATGGTAACCCTACACTCGTACAACACAGGTGGCATGATAACCTTATACTGGTACCACCCAGGTGGTATGGTAACCCTACACTGGCACCACCAGGTGGTATGGTAACCTTGTACTGGTACCACTCAGGTGGTATGGTAACCTTGTACTGGTACCACTCAGGTGGTATGGTAACCTTGTACTGGTACTACTCAGGTGGTATGGTAACCTTGTACTGGTACCACTCAGGTGGTATGGTAACCTTGTACTGGTACCACTCAGGTGGTATGGTAACCTTGTACTGGTACCACTCAGGTGGTATGGTAACCTTGTACTGGCACCACCCAGGTGGTATGGTAACCTTGTACTGGTACCACTCAGGTGGTATGGTAACCTTGTACTGGTACCACCCAGGTGGTATGGTAACCTTGTACTGGTACCACTCAGGTGGTATGGTAACCTTGTACTGGTACCACCCAGGTGGTATGGTAACCTTGTACTGGTACCACTCAGGTGGTATGGTAACCTTGTACTGGTACCACCCAGGTGGTATGGTAACCTTGTACTGGTACCACTCAGGTGGTATGGTAACCTTGTACTGGTACCACCCAGGAGGTATGGTAACCTTATACTGGTACCACCCAGGTGGTATGGTAACCTTATACTGGTACCACCCAGGTGGTATGGTAACCTTATACTGGTACCAACCAGGTGGTATTGTAACGCTACACTGGTACCACCCAGGTGGCATAGCAACCTTATACTGGCACCACCCAGGTGGTATGGTAACCCTACACTGGTACCACCACCCAGGTGGTATGGTAACCTTATACTGGTACCACCCATGTGGTATGGTAACCTTATACTGGTACCACCCGATTGGTATGGTAACCTTATACTGGTACCACCCGATTGGTATGGTAACCTTATAGTGGTACGACCCAGGTGGTACTGTAACCTTATACTGGTACCACTCAGATGGTATGGTATCCTTATACTGGTACCACCCAGGTGGTATGATAACCTTATGCTGGTACTACTCAGGTGGCATTGTAACCTTATACTGGTACCACCTAGGCGGTATGGTAACCTTATACTGGTACCACTCAGGTGGTATGGTAACCTTATACTGGTACCACTCAGGTGGTATGGTAATCTTATACTGGTACCTCTCAGGTGGTATGGTAACCCTACACTCGTACAACACAGGTGGCATGATAACCTTATACTGGTACCACCCAGGTGGTATGGTAACCCTACACTGGCACCACCAGGTGGTATGGTAACCTTGTACTGGTACCACTCAGGTGGTATGGTAACCTTGTACTGGTACCACTCAGGTGGTATGGTAACCTTGTACTGGTACTACTCAGGTGGTATGGTAACCTTGTACTGGTACCACTCAGGTGGTATGGTAACCTTGTACTGGTACCACTCAGGTGGTATGGTAACCTTGTACTGGTACCACTCAGGTGGTATGGTAACCTTGTACTGGCACCACCCAGGTGGTATGGTAACCTTGTACTGGTACCACTCAGGTGGTATGGTAACCTTGTACTGGTACCACCCAGGTGGTATGGTAACCTTGTACTGGTACCACTCAGGTGGTATGGTAACCTTGTACTGGTACCACCCAGGTGGTATGGTAACCTTGTACTGGTACCACTCAGGTGGTATGGTAACCTTGTACTGGTACCACCCAGGTGGTATGGTAACCTTGTACTGGTACCACTCAGGTAATACACTTACACACACACACTGGAGAGGCTGGACACGTGGTCCACCAACTGGCTTCTCTAATTTAACCTGCCAAATGCAAAGTCATGAAGATCGGGGAAGGGCAAAGAAGACCGCAGACAGAGTACAGGTTAGGTGGCCAAAGACTGCAAACCTCACTCAAGGAGAAAGATCTTGGGGTGAGTATAATACCGAGCACATCTCCTGAGGCACACATCAACCAGATAACTGCTGCAGCATACGGGTGGCTGGCAAACCTAAGAATAGCGTTCCGATACCTCAGTGAGGAATCGTTCAAGACACTGTACACCGTGTACGTCAGGCCCATACTAGAGTATGCAGCACCAGTTTGGAACCCACACCTGGTCAAGCATGTCAAGAAATTAGAGAAAGAGCAATAGTTTGCGACAAGGTTAGTTCCAGAGCTAAGGGGATTGTCCTACGAAGAAAGGTTAAGGGAAATCGGCCTGACGACACTAGAGGACAGGAGGGTTAGGGGAGACATGATAACGACATATAAAATACTGCGAGGAATAGATAAGGTGGACAGAGACAAGATGTTCCAGAGATGGGACACAGAAACAAGGGGTCACAATTGGAAGTTGAAGACTCCTATGAGTCAAATTGATGTTAGGAAGTATTTCTTCAGTCATAGAGTTGTCAGGAAGTGGAATAGCCTAGAAAGTGACGTAGTGGAGGCAGGAACCATACATAGTTTTAAGACGAGGTTTGATAAAGCTCATGGAGCAGGGAGAGAGATGACCTAGTAGCAATCAGTGAAGAGGCGGGGCCAGGAGCTATGACTCGACCCCTGCAACCACAAATAGGTGAGTACAAATAGGTGAGTACAGACCAGTGTCACTGACATGTATAGTATGCAAGGTCATGAAGAAGATAATCAGGAGAAGAGTGGTGGAGCACCTAGAAAGGAATGAGCTTATCAACGACGGCCAACACGGTTTCAGGGACGGGAAATCCTGTGTCACAAACCTACTGGAGTTCTATGACAGTGTGACTGCAGTAAGACAAGAGAGAGAGGGGTGGGTGGATTGCATTTTCTTGGACTGTAAGAAGGCGTTTGACACGGTTCCACATAAGAGATTAGTGCAAAAGCTGGAGGACCAGGCAGGAATAACAGGGAAGGCACTACAATGGATCAGGGAATACCTGTCAGGAAGACAACAGCGAGTCATGGTTCGTGGCGAGGTGTCAGAGAGGGAGTCTGTGACGAGTGGGGTTCCACAGGGGTCAGTCCTATGACCGATGCTGTTTCTGGTATTGTGAACGACATGACGGAAGAATAGACTCAGTGTCCTGTTTGCAGATGATGTGAAGTTGATGAAAGAATTCAATCGGACGAGGACCAGGCAGAACTACAAGGATTTGGACAGGCTACAGGACTGGTCAGGAACTGGCTCTGAATTCAACACCAGTGCAAAGTCATGAAGTGGGGAAGGGCAAGAGACCGCAGACGGAGTACAGTCTAGGGGGCCAGAGACTACAAACCTCAATCAAGGAAAAGATCTTGGGGTGAGTATAAACCAGGCACATCTCCTGAGGCGCATATCAACCAAATAACGCTGCAGCATACGGGCGCCAAAGCAAACCTAGAACAGCATTCCGACATCTTAATACATCTTACCAGAAGATATCGAAACACGGCTGGAACCAGTGTAGAAAGCCTTCAGAGGCTGGACAAATATCTTCACCAGGTGCCAGATCAACCAGGCTGTGATGGATATGTGGGGCAGCGGCCTCAGCACACAGCCTGGTTGACAGGCAGCACAACGAGCCTGGCCCATGGCCGAGCTCAGAATAGAACTCTCGAAACTCTTCAAGGTATATCAAAGGTATATCAAAGGAATCGTTCAGGACCCTATACACTGTGTACGTTAGGCCCATACTGGAGTATGCAGCACCAGTTTGGAACCCACACCTAGCCAAGCATATAAAGAAACTAGAGAAAGTGCAAAGGTTTGCAACTCGACTAGACCCTGAGCTAAGGGGTATGTCCTACGAGGAGAGGTTAAGGGAAATCGACCTGACGACACTGGAGGACAGGAGAGATAGGGAGGATTTGATAATGACATATAAAATACTGAGAGGAATTGACAAGGTGGACAGAGACAGAATGTTCCAGAGATGGGACACAGCAACAAGGGGACACAGTTGGAAGTTGAAGACTCAGATGAATCACAGGGATGTTAGGAAGTATTTCTTCAGTCACAGAGTGGTCGGGAAGTGGAATAGTCTGGAAAGTGACGTAGTGGAGGCAGGATCCATTCATAGTTTTAAGAAGAGGTATGATAAGGCTCATGGCGAAGGGAGAGAGACCCAGTAGCGGCCAGTGAAGAGGCGGGGCCAGGAGCTATGAATCGACCCCTGCAACCACAACTAGGTGAGTACAACTAGGTGAATACACACACACACACACACATACACACACACACACACACACACACACACACACACACACACACACGCACAGGACAAGCGGCCACACACACACCCTGCAAGCACACTTAAGATTGAAGTTCCACGCCTCACACAACAGTACATAAGGATACACAACACACCCTGTCTTCAAGACACCTTTGTTCAAGTTCCATGCTTGCCTCAAGACCATGGGTCCAAGACCCCTGGCTGTCTTCAAGACCCCTGGTTGTCTTCAAGACCCCTGGTTGTCTTCATGACCCCTGGCTGTCTTGATGACCCTGGTGTCTTCAAGACCCTGGTTGTCTTCAAGACCCCTGGCTGTCTTGATGACCCCTGGTTGTCTTCAAGAACCTGGTTGTCTTCAAGACCCCTGGTTGTCTTAGACCCCTGGTTGTCTTATGACCCCTGGTTGTCTTCAAGACCCTGGTTGTCTTCAAGACCCTGGTGTCTTCAAGACCCTGGTTGTCTTCAAGACCCCTGGCTGTCTTCAAGACCCTGGTTGTCTTGAAGACCCCTGGTTGTCTTCAAGACCCTGGTTGTCTTCAAGACCCCTGGTTGTCTTAAGACCCCTGGTTGTCTTCAAGACCCCTGGTTGTCTTCAAGACCCCTGGCTGTCTTCGAGACCCCTGGCTGTCTTGATGACCCCTGGTTGTCTTCAAGACCCTGGTGTCTTCAAGACCCCTGGCTGTCTTCAAGACCCCTGGCTGTCTTCAAGACCCCTGGCTGTCTTCAAGACCCTGGTTGTCTTCAAGACCCTGGTTGTCTTCAAGACCCCTGGCTGTCTTCAAGACCCTGGTTGTCTTCAAGACCCCTGGTGTCTTCAAGACCCCTGGTTATCTTCAAGACCCTGGTTGTCTTCAAGACCCTGGTTGTCTTCAAGACCCCTGGCTGTCTTCAAGACCCCTGGTTGTCTTCAAGACCCCTGGTTGTCCTCAAGACCCCTGGTTGTCTTCAAGACCCTGGTTGTCTTCAAGACCCTGGTTGTCCTTTAAGACCCCTGGTTGTCTTCAAGACCCTGGCTGTCTTCAAGACCCCTGGTTGTCTTCAAGACCCCTGGTTGTCTTCAAGACCCCTGGTTGTCCTTCAAGACCCCTGGTTGTCTTCAAGACCCCTGGCTGTCTTCAAGACCCCCGGCTGTCTTCAAGACCCTGGTTGTCTTCAAGACCCTGGTTGTCTTCAAGACCCCTGGTTGTCCTTCAAGACCCCTGGCTGTCTTCAAGACCCTGGCTGTCTTCAAGACCCCTGGTGTCTTCAAGACCCCTGGTTGTCTTCAAGACCCCTGGTTGTCTTCAAGACCCCTGGTTGTCTTCAAGACCCTGGTGCTTCAAGACCCTGGCTGTCTTCAAGACCCCTGGTTGTCTTCAAGAACCTTGGTTGTCTTCAAGACCCCTGGCTGTCTTCAAGACCCCTGGCTGTCCTTCAGAGACCCTGGCTGATCTTCAAGACCCCGGCCTGTCTCAAGACGCCTGGTTGCTTCCACGACCCGGAACAGTTCATCAGAACCCTGCGCTTCTTCAAGACCCTGGCAGTTCTCAAGACCCAGGCTAGTCTTCAAGACCCTGGTTCTTCAAGACCCTGGTTGTCTTCAAGACCCAGGTGTCTTCAAGACCCTGAAGACACAGTTCTTCAAGATCTGGCTCAAGAACCAGTTCTTCAAGACCCCTGTTCTTCAAGAACCCGCGTTCATGAAGACCCTGGTTGTCAAGACCCAGAAACGTTGAAGGCCCTGGTTTTTGTTGTCTTCAGGAAACCTCTGGTTTCTTCGACCCTGGCTGTCTTGATGATCCCTGGTTGTCTTCAAGACCTGGTGTCTTCAAGACCCTGGATGTCTTCAAGACCCCTGGTTTCTTCAAGACCCCTGGTTGTCTTCAAGACCCCTGGTTGTCTTCAAGACCCCTGGTTGTCTTCAAGACCCTTTGCACTGGACAGGCACCTAAAGTCAGTACCTGACCAGCCGGGCTGTGGTTCGTAAGTCAGTTTGCGTTTGACCAGCAGTAACAGCCTGGTTGATCAGACCCTGATCCACCACGAGGCCTGGTCTCAGATCGAACCTCAGGGGCGTTGACCCCCGAAACCCTCTCCATCTTGCACTCATCAAGAACCCAAGAAACAAGTTCATCAAGAACCCAAGAAACAAGTTCATCAAGAACCCAAGAAACAAGTTCATCAAGAACCCAAGAAACAAGTTCATCAAGAACCCAAGAAACAAGTTCATCAAGGCCCGGGGATTTATTTTGTTTCAGGCGATCAACCTCCTTGATTATCCCTCGTCCCTGTGTTAGTAAATTGCCTTAGGCCTACTATAATTATTCCTGGGATATCGTTTTGTGTCGTCTTGAAGACATTTGTCAGAAATTGAGGACATTTGATATACCTTTGAAGAGTTTCGAGAGTTTCTCTACTCTCTGTGCCCGGCCATGGGCCAGGCTCGTCTTGTGCTTGCCTGGTCAGCCAGGCTGTTGCTGCTGGAGGCTTGCTGCCCCAGAGTTAGTTATAAGTGTGCCTCATTTTTCTCAAATCTTTTTCTATGTATTTAGTGAAAGAAATAACCCGTAGCTGGGTTGGTAGGGCATTCAGCTCGCACAGTTAGGTCCGTGGTTCGATCCCCGGTAAGGGTAGAAACATTGGTGCGTGTTTCCTTGAGATACCTGCTCTCCATTTTCACCTAACAGTAAGTAGGTACCTCTGTTAGTCACCTTACAATTGCTGTCACTGTTCACCTGGCAGTAAGTACCTGGGTGTTAGTGGACTGGTGTGAGTGACATCCTGGGGACAAAATTAACCTAAGTTGTGTGAACTGCTGTACATAACCAGGGACTTTATACTATGTCATTGGTGTCAGCTATGGTCTGTATAAGTTGTATCATGTACTGGTAGAAATAAATATTATTATTATTATTGGTTGATGAGATAGGCCTTCACCTCTGTAGATAGGCCTATGGTTTCTTTGTCTTTTTGAGATTCTTGCTTAGTTAAGAACTGAAATATAATGAACACTTCTTAGTGCTCAATAACGACCCACATTGAGGCAGGAACTCAGGAGTTCTGCTGAAGAGGAGCGCCCACACAGTGGATTTGATCTAGTCACAAACAGATCTACCCGGGTAAAGAATATATAGTGTGTTGAGTCAGGTGGGCAATGTGTTGAGTCAGGTGGGCAATGTGTTGAGTCAGGTGGGCAATGTGTTGAGTCAGGTGGGCAATGTGTTGAGTCAGGTGGGCAATGTGTTGAGTCAGAGTGAATGTGTTGAGTGGTGATGTGTTGAGTCAGGTGCAATGTGTTGAGTCAGGTGGCAATGTGTTGAGTCAGGTGGGCAATGTGTTGAGTCAGGTGGGCAATGTTGGGTAAGGTGTTGAGACGAACCTGCGGCTCCTTACTGCATTATCCTGACTAATCCTGACTATCTTGATTATATTCTGACTACTATCCTGACTATCCTTATTATATTCTGAATATTATCCAGACTGTATTTCCTTTACTGTATTATCCTTACTGTATTATCCTTACTGTATTATCCTTACTGTATTATCCTTACTGTATTTCCTTTAATGTATTATCTTTACTGTATTTCCTTTACTGTATTATCACTGTATTTCCTTTACTGTATTATCCTTACTGTATTTCCTTTACTGTATTATCCTTACTGTATTATCCTTACTGTATTTCCTTTACTGTATTATCCTTACTGTATTTCCTTTACTGTATTATCCAGACTGTATTTCCTTTACTGTATTATCCAGACTGTATTTCCTTTACTGTATTATCCTTACTGTATTTCCTTTACTGTATTATCCAGACTGTATTTCCTTTACTGTATTATCCAGACTGTATTTCCTTTACTGTATTTTCCAGAATGTATTTCCTTTACTGTATTATCCAGACTGTATTTCCTTTACTGTATTATCCAGACTGTATTTCCTTACGTATTATCCAGACTGTATTTCCTTCTGTATCCAGACTGTTTTTACTGTATTATCAGACTGATTTCCTTTATGTATTATCAGAGCTTTATGTTCCGATGATTTCCTGTATTACCAGATGTATTTCCTTACTGTATATCAATGTATTTCCTTCGTATTATCCAGCACTCTTTAGTATTTCCGAAATTTCTTACTGATTATCCAGACTGTATTCTTACAACCGATTTTTTACTGTATTATCCAGACTGTATTTTCTTTACTGTATTATCCAGACTGTATTTCCTTTACTGTATTATCCAGACTATATTTTCTTTACTGTATTATCCAGACTGTATTTCCTTTACTGTATTATCCAGACTGTATTTCCTTTACTGTATTATCCAGACTGTATTTCCTTTACTGTATTATCCAGACTATATTTTCTTTACTGTATTATCCAGACTGTATTTTCTTTACTGTATTATCCAGACTGTATTTCCTTTACTGTATTATCCAGACTGTATTTCCTTTACTGTATTATCCAGACTGTATTTCCTTTAATGTATTATGTTTACTGTATTTCCTTTAATGTATTATCTTTACTGTATTTCATTTACTGTATTATCCAGACTGTATTTCCTTTACTGTATTATCCAGACTGTATTTCTCTTTACTGTATTATCCATATTTTTCTTTACTGTATTATCCAGACTGTATTTCCTTTACTGTATTATCCAGACTGTATTTCCTTTACTGTATTACCCTTACTGTATTTCCTTTACTGTATTATCCTTACTGTATTTCTTTTACTGTATTATCCAGACTGTATTTCTTTACTGTATTTCAAATTATTTCTTTCTATTATCAGACTTATTTCTTTACTGTATTATCCAGACTGTATTTCCTTTACTGTATTATCCAGACTGTATTTCCTTACGTATTATCCAGACTTATTTTTACTGTATTATCCAGACTGTATTTCCTTTACTGTATTATCAGACTGTATTTCCTTATGTATTATCCAGACTTATTTCTTTACTGTATATCAGACTGTATTTCCTTTACTGTATTATCCAGATGTATTTCCTTTACTGTATTATCCAGACTTATTTCTTTACTGTATTATCCAGACTGTATTTCTTTACTGTATTATCCAGACTGTATTTCTTTACTGTATTATCAGACTGTTTTTCTTTAGTATTATGACTGACCTTCTGTTTTCGCTTATTTTACTGAATCAGCACATGATTACGCTTATTCTATGATATCGCGATTTCACGTATTATCAACGTATTTCTTTACTGTATTATCAACTTATTCTTTACTGTATTATCAACTTATTTTTTTACTGTATTATCCAGACTTATTTCTTTACTGTATTATCAGACTTATTTCCTTTACTGTATTATCACTGTATTTCCTTACTGTATTATCACTTTTTCTTATGTTTACTTATTTCTTTATGTATTTCAGATGTATTTTCTTTACTGTATTATCAGACTGTATTTCCTTCTGTATTATCGACTTATTCTTACTGTATATCAGACTGTATTTCCTTACTGTATTATCGACTTATTTCCTTTACTGTATTATCAGACTTATTCTTCTGTATTATCAGACTGTATTTCTTTGTATTATCAGCTGTATTTCTTATGATTATCAGACTTATTTCTTTACTGTATTTCAGATATTTCTTACTGTATTATCAGACTGTATTTCCTTTCTTATTATCGACTGTATTTCCTTACTGTATTATCGATTTTTCTTACGTATTATCGACTTATTCTTGTATATCCTTTACTGTGTTGTATTGAAGTATCGGTCACAACTGCTGAGTAAATTCAGTCAAGACGAATTGACGTTTCTTACACATAAGTGGTTTAGAAACCCGACAAGTTGATGAATGTGGCACTTGTGTGGCACTTGTGTAGCACTTGTGTACCACTTGTGTAGCACTTGTGTAGCACTTGTGTAGCACTTGTGTGGCACTTGTGTAGCACTTGTGTGGCACTTGTGTGGCACTTTTGTAACACTTGTGTAGCACTTGTGTAGCTCTTGTGTAGCACTTGTGTGGCACTTGTGTGGCACTTGTGTAGCACTTGTGTAGCACTTGTGTGGCACTTGTGTAGCACTTTGTAACACTTGTAGCACTTGTGTAGCTCTTGTGTGCACTGTGTAACTTGTGTACACTTGTGTGCACTTTGTAGCTCTTAGTGAGCACTTGTGTAGCACTTGTGTAGCACTTGTGTGGCACTGTGTCACTTGTGTAGCACTTGTGTAGCACTTGTGTAGCACTTGTGTAGCACTTGTGTAGCACTTGTGTGGCACTTGTGTAGCACTTGTGTAGCACTTGTGTAGCACTTGTGTAGCACTTGTGTAGCACTTGTGTAGCACTTGTGTAGCACTTGTGTAGCACTTGTGTGCACTGTGTGAGCACTTGTGTAGGCACTTGTGTAGCACTTGTGTAGCACTTGTGTGGCACTTGTGTAGCACTTGTGTGTCACTTGTGTAGCACTTGTGTAGCACTTGTGTAGCAATTGTGTGTCACTTGTGTAGCACTTGTGTGTCACTTGTATACCACTTGTGTACCACTTGTGTAGCAATTGTGTGTACTTGTGTAGCACTTGTGTACCACTTGTGTAGCACTTGTGTACCACTTGTGTAGCACTGTAGCATGTGTGCACTTGTGTGCACTTGGCACTTGTGTGTAGCACTTGTGTAGCACTTGTTAGTGTAGCACTTGTGTGGCACTTGTGTGGCACTTGTGTGGCACTTGTGTAGCACTTGTGTAGCACTTGTGTAGCACTTGTGTAGCACTTGTGTAGCACTTGTGTAGCACTTGTGTGGCACTTGTGTGGCACTTGTGTGGCACTTGTGTGGCACTTGTGTGGCACTTGTAATGTGTGCACTTGTGGCACTTGTGTAGCACTTGTGTAGACACTTGTGTAGCACTTGTGTAGCACTTGATTGTGTAGCACTTGTGTGGCACTTGCATGTAGCACTTGTGTGGCACTTGTGTAGCACTTGTGTGGCACTTGTGTAGCATTGGCTTAGCTTCATGTGTAGCACTTGTGTGGCACTTGTGTAGCACTTGTGTAGCACTTGTGTAGCACTTGTGTAGCACTTGTGTGGCACTTGTGTGGCACTTGTGTGGCACTTGTGTAGCACTTGTGTAGCACTTGTGTAGCACTTGTGTAGCACTTGTGTGCACTTGTGTGGCACTTGTGTGGCACTTGTGTGGCACTTGTGTAGCACTTGTGTAGCACTGTGACTTGTGTGGCACTTGTGTGGCACTTGTGTGGCACTTGTGTGGCACTTGGTAGCACTTGTGTGCACTTGTGTGCACTTGTGTGGCACTTGTGTAGCAGGCTTGTGTAGGCACTTGTGTAGCACTTGTGTAGCACTTGTGTAGCACTTGTGTAGCACTTGTGTAGCACTTGTGTAGCACTTGTGTGTAGCACTTGTGTGGACTTAACTTGTGTAGCACTTGTGTGTTCATTGCACTTGGTGTAGCACTTGTGTAGCACTTGTGTAGCACTTGTGTAGCACTTGTTGTGGCACTTGTGTAGCACTTGTGTAGCACTTGTGTGGCACTTGTGTGGCACTTGTGTGGCACTTGTGTAGCACTTGTGTAGCACTTGTGTAGCACTTGTGTAGAACTTGTGTGGCACTTGTGTAGCACTTGTGTAGCACTTGTGTAGCACTTGTGTAGCACTTGTGTGGCACTTGTGTGGCACTTGTGTAGCACTTGTGTAGCACTTGTGTAGCACTTGTGTAGCACTTGTGTAGCACTTGTGTGGCACTTGTGTAGCACTTGTGTAGCACTTGTGTAGCACTTGTGTAGCACTTGTGGACACGTTTCGGCAACCAGCGGCTTCTTCAGTCTACTACGGAGAAAGGTGGATAATGAGGAGGAGTGTGATGTAATCAGTCCCTCCTGGAGTCCATGTGTTCAGTGCATCAGTCTTGCGTGATGGACTTATCACGACGTATCGGTCCTAAGAAGAGTATATTTAGTTTTTAGTATATATTTTGTAGTATATTTTTGTATTATATATATTTTAGTCTAAATTATATTTTTTATTACCTAAGGTAACTTTGTATTTCAAGGTAACTTTGTATTTCAAGGTAACTTTGCATTTCAAGGTAACTTTGCATTTCAAGGTAACTGCATTCGTTCAAGGCAATTTTGCATTCGTTCAAGGTAACTTTGCATTTGTTCAATACAACTTTGCATTCGTTCAAGGTAACTTTGCATTTGTTCAGGGTAACTTTGCATTTGTTCAGGGTAACTTTGCATTTGTTCAAGGTAACTTTGCATTTGTTTAGGCAATTTTTCATTCGTTCAAGGTAACTTTGCATTTATTCAAGGTAACTTTGAATTTGTTCAAGGTAACTTTGCATTTGTTCAAGGTAACTTTGCATTTGTTCAAGGTAACTTTGTATTTGTTCAAGGTAACTTTGTATTTGTTCAAGGTAACTTTGAATTTGTTCAAGGTAACTTTGCATTTGTTCAAAGTAACTTTGTATTTGTTCAAGGTAACTTTGCATTTGTTCAAGGTAACTTTGCATTTGTTCAAGGTAACTTTGTATTTGTTCAAGGTAACTTTGCATTTGTTCAAGGTAACTTTGAATTTGTTCAAGGTAACTTTGCATTTGTTCAAGGTAACTTTGAATTTGTTCAGGGTAACTTTGCATTTGTTCAAAGTAACTTTGTACTTGGTCTCTCTAGAAGGAAGCATCTGGTACCTCTAGAACTGTCTGGTACCTCTAGAATCATCTCGTACCTCTAGAACCATCTGGTTCCTCTGGAACCATCTGGTATCTCTAGAAGCAAGTACCTGGTACCTCTAGAAGCAAGCATCTGGTACCTCTAGAACCGTCTGGTACCTCTAGAACCTCTCGTACCTCTAGAAAAATCTGGTTCCTCTAGAACCATCTGGTTCCTCTAGAACCATCTGGTTCCTCTAGAACCATCTGGTTCCTCTAGAACCATCTGGTTCCTCTATAACCATCTGGTACCTCTAGAAGCAAGCACCTGGTACCTCTAGAAGGAAGCACCTGGTATCTTTAGAAGCAAGCACCTGGTACCTCTAGAAGCAAGCACCTGGTACCTCTAGAAAGAAGCACCTGGTACCTCTAGAAGGAAGCATCTGGTACCTCTAGAAGGAAGCACCTGGTACCTCTAGAAGGAAGCACCTGGTACCTCTAGAAGCACGCACCTTGTACCTCTAGAAGCAAGCACCTGGTACCTCTAGAAGGAAGCACCTGGTACCTCTAGAAGGAAGCACCTGGTACCTCTAGAAGGAAGCACCTGGTACCTCTAGAAGGAAGCACCTGGTACCTCTAGAAGGAAGCACCTGGTACCTCTAGAAGGAAGCACCTGGTACCTCTAGAAGGAAGCACCTGGTACCTCTAGAAGCACGCACCTGGTACCTCTAGAAGCAAGCACCTGGTACCTCTAGAAGCAAGCACCTGGTACCTCTAGAAGCAAACACCTGGTACCTCTAGAAGCAAGCACCTGGTACCTCTAGAAGCAAGCACCTGGTA
Source organism: Cherax destructor (assembly GCA_009830355.1). Lineage (NCBI taxonomy): Eukaryota > Metazoa > Arthropoda > Malacostraca > Decapoda > Parastacidae > Cherax > Cherax destructor. The sequence continues at coordinate 194,612 of WNWK01001213.1, read as the reverse complement.
CCTCTAGAAGCAAACACCTGGTACCTCTAGAAGCAAACACCTGGTACCTCTAGAGGAAACAAGTATTTGCAAGCAAGTTCCATGTGTTAACAGCCTCCTGGTGATGGACCAGGTCACGGGGGCGCTGACCCCCGGAACTCCCTCCAGGTATAACCCATAGGGTCCAGTCCAGGGTGTTTGGTGACAGCTTTTCCAGGCAGTTTTTGTTATATTCACTTTAATATTTTGCTGAAATGCTGTATAAGCTGTCTAGAAATCCTCATGATGAACTGATTACATTGACTCCAGGATGTGGGACTGATTACCTCAAAGTCCTGATCATCACCATTCTTTTTATGGGACTGATGAAGCCACTGTGTGGCGAAATGTATTGTGACTCTTTATTCTTTATCCTTGTGTTTGATTTGTGTTGGTGATAGATCACATCAGCAGCTCCCAACTTCAGTATTTTTGCGGTTTTTGATACATGAGAGAGGCACTGACAGTGCCATGATAGTGCCAAGACACATGTGCAGCAGTTAGGTCTTTATTATTGGAACGTTTCGCCTACACAGTCCCTAGATAGAACAAGCGACCTGAAAAGTGTCAACATGGGCTTGGCATCCCTGGTTTTAAAGGTTCTCATTATCCACCCTGTCATTTTTCTAGCAGATGCGATTGTTACGGTGTTATGGTCCTTGAAGGTGAGATCCTCTGACATGATCACTCCCAGGTCTTTGACCTTAGTTTTTCGCTCTATTGTGTGGTTGGAATTTGTTTTGTACTCCGATGAGATTTTAATTTCTTCACGTTTTCCATATCTGAGTAATTGAAATTTCTCATCATTGAACTTCATATTGTTTTCTGCAGCCCATTTAAAGATTTGATTGATGTCTGCTTGGAGTCTTGCAGTGTCTTCAATGGTGGACACTGTCATGCAGATTCGGGTGTCATCTGCAACGGAAGATACTGCACTGTGGCTTATATCCCTGTCTATGTCCGATATAAGGATGAGGAACAGGATAGGAGCGAGTACTGTGCCTTGTGGAACAGAGCTTTTCACCGTAGCCGCCTCAGACTTTACTCTGTTGACTACTACTCTTTGTGTTCTATTTGTTAGGAAATTATAGATCAATCTACCAACTTTTCCTGTTATTCCTTTATCACGCATTTTGTGTGCTATAACACCATGGTCACACTTGTCAAAGCCTTTTGCAAAGTCTATGTATATAACATCTGCATTCTGTTTGTCTTCTAGAGCATCCAGGACCTTGTCGTAGTGGTCCAGTAGTTGGGACAGACAGGAGCGACCTACTCTAAACCCATGCTGCTCTGGGTTGTGTAATTGATGGGTATCTAGATGAGTGGCGATCTTGCTTCTTAGAACTAGTTACTCTAATCGTATATAGTTTATTATAGTCCAGTTCTACATAATTTATTATTTCTGGAATATCGCTAGTATCTTCCTGTGTAAAAACTGAGGGAAAGTAAGTGTTAAAAATTCTACACATTTCCTTATCACTGTTGGTGAGCTGACCCGAGTAACATTTGAGTGGGCCTATCTTGTCCCTAATCTTACTTCTGTATACCTGAAAGAACCCTTTTGGGTTAGTCTTCGATTCCCTTGCAACTTTAACCTCATAATCTCTGTAGGATTTTCTAATTCCCCTTTTTATTTCTCTCTTTAACTGAATATACTGATTTCTTAACTGCTCTTCTCCTCTTTTGAATCACCTATATATGCCTCTCTTTTGACCAATGAGATATTTTAATCTATTGTTTATCTATTGAGGATCATTTTTGTTTGATCTGATTTCCCAATTCGGAACATAAGTTGCTCGAGCAGCTAGAACTGTGCTCTGGAAAACGTCATATCGGCAACCATCACCACCTACCTGACCCATAGTCAGGTCATTTCAGTTCAGCCCACCCAGGTAATTTCTCAGTCCTATGAAATCAGCCAAGCAGAAATCAGAGACAGAGACTTGATTGTCATTATTAGGGTATACCTGGAGTATACCTGGAGAAGGGTAATTAAGGGGGTCAACGCCCCCACGGCCCGGTCTGTGACCAGGCCTCATGGTGGATCAGGGCCTGATCAACCAGGTTGTTACTGTTGGTCGCATGCAACCCGACGTACGAACCACAGCCTGGCTGTCAGGTATTGACTTTAGGTGCGTGTCCAGTGCCTGCTTGAAGACAGCCAGGAGTCTATTGGTAATCCCCCTTATTTATGCTGTGAGGCAGTTGAACAGTCTTGAGCCACTGACACTTATTGGTTGTCTCTTATCGTGCTAGTGGCACCCCTTCTTTTCATTGGGGGGATGTTGCATCATCTGCCGAGTCTTTTGCTTTCGTAGGGAGTGACTCTCGTGTGCAAGTTTGGTACTAATCCCTCTAGGATTTTCCAAGTGTATATTATCATGTATCTCTCGTGCCTGCATTCTAGTACAGGTTTAGGAACTTAAAGCGCTCCCAGTAACTGAGGTGTTTTATCGCAGTTATGTGTACCATGAAGGTTCTCTGTACATTTTCTAGGACAGCAATTTCACCTGCCTTGAAAGATGCTGTTAGTGTGCAGCAAAATTCCAGCCTAGATAGAGCTACCTGAAGAGTGTCATCATGGGCTTGGCATCCCTTGTTTTGAAGGTTCTCATTATCCATCCTGTCATTTTTCTAGCAGATGTGATTAATACAATGTTATGATATTTGAAGGTGAGATCTTCTGACATGATCACTCCCAGGTCTTATACATTAGTTTTTCGCTCTATTATGTGGTTGGAATTCCATATATATTAAAACTGAGTGATTTATGATCACTTTTTCCAAGCTCATCATTAACCTCAAGATTATTAAGTAGTGATTCCCTGCTGGCAAGAACCAAGTCTAGCAGGTTATTTCCTCTAGTTGGTTCTGTCACAAACTGTTTTAAAAAAACAATCCTGAATCGATATTGTGCCTTTTTTGTTATTCACTAGACTCTAAATTTCCTGTCAAGTTGCTTCAGTCAATTTGTTTAAAGTTAAAATCTCACATTAGCACAACATTTTCATTTCAAGACGCCTTGTGAATTTCATCCCATAGAAGTTTACTGCACTCCCTATCAAGATTTGGGGGCCTGTAAATCACACCCAAGATAAGTTTTACACGGCCCTCAAGAAGCTGTAACCAAACAGATTCAGTGGCTGACGCTTCTAATTTTATATCTTGTCTAACACAACAATTTAAATTGTCTCTGACATACATCGCTACTCCACCACCCTTCCTGTTGACCCTATCAGTGTGGAATAATTTATAGCCTTGTATGTGACATTCAGAAGGCAACTCTCTATCTTTCAGATTGAGCCAGGTCTCTGTTATAGCAATAATATCTATGTTTCCTGCACTTGCAATTAATCTTAGCTCATCTATCTTATTTCTTACACTCCTGCTATTAGTATAGTAAACCTTAAGGGAATTAGTCTCTCGCTGCCCTCTGTTGTCTCCCTTTGTTTGCTGACCTAATCCATTGTCTTTATTTGTAACTTTATGATGAATAATGTCTTTATACATTTACTGTTTTCAACCCTAGTGTTGCAACCTGACTGTTTCCCACATACACCCATACCTCTATCTTCTATCAGTTTAAAATACTAGGCATGTCAGCAATGGCCATCTCGATCGAGTTGGCAAGTGCTTCCACCCCTGTCCCAGAGAAATGTACCCCATCCCTTGCATACATATCATGTTTGCCATAAAAGTTGTCCCAGTTGTCAATGAAGGGGATTGAAAGTTCCTTGAAGTATCTGTCTAACCAGCAATTTACACAAATTACTCTAGACATCCATTCATTTCCCACTCCCCTTCTAGGCAAGATGCTATATATGAATGGACCCTTCCCTTAGACCTAATTAGATCTATAGCTGACCTGTACTTATCTAGCAGCTCTTCTCTCCTACCCTTCCCAATATCATTTCCACCAGCACTGAGACAGATAATGGGCTTGTTCCCATTACCTGACATGATATTATCCAACCTGTTGACTATGTCTCCAACACCAGCTCCAGGGAAGCACACCCTCTCTCTCTCACCTTATTCCTATTACAGAAAACACGGTCCATATATCTTACCTGTGAGTCACCTACCACAAGAATTCACTTACCTCTATTAGCAGGGGAAGTAGTACCTTTACCTTCACTGGCCACTGGAGTACACTCATCCTGAAGAACAGAGAAGCGATTTCCTACCTTCAAATCTTCTCTCTTAACTTTCCTTATTTTGATGTTCCTGCCATTACTGGGAACCACTCGTAGCAGGTGCTGGACTGCACCTCACCCACTCCAGCCACCTCACACTCCCAAACCCACTGGAGAAATAGAACCTCCTCCTTCAACACTCCAACCTCAAATTTTAAAACACTGCAGAAGCAAGCCATGACTTGTAACCCTCCACACTAATCCCCAAAGCAGCTCAGGACTGAATGACCTCTTGTGACCTCTGACCACTCTGACCACTGCAATTGTGTTGTTTAGAGCTTAGTTTTGATGGTAATAACATCAAGGCGATATCAAGGACTGTAGAAGAATCTACAGCAGTGGTATGTGTCTTTGTAGAGACCATTGTAGTAACTTATACGGGAGAATTTTGTTATTGAAATAATTTTCTTGACCTTTTTTTCAGTCATATATTTTTTTCCGAACCTATGCATACAGTACTGTTAGTTTATACAAGGCTCTATCTTGAAAAAATGACCCTTATCTGAACATTAGATCAAAAGCTATTTCAATTCTGTACATACATTTAAATGTAATATATATATATATATATATATATATATATATATATATATATATATATATTTATATAATCAATGAGAGCAACTTAAGGCCTCAAAAGTAGGTAGAGCAGAAGAGAGAATCCATATAGCCTGACTACATCTCTCACTTCAGTATGTTGTTATGGCAGTGTGTAAATTTGAGACCAGGTCCTCAAGTACTTTCCAGATATATATTATGTATCTTCTGCTCCAGTGAGTACTTATTTAGGACTCTGAGGCGTTCAAGATTATTTAAATTCTTCATTGGCTGTATGTGGGCCTTAAATGATGTTTATATCTGTTCCAGCTCTGATATTTTTTTTCTACCAACACTGAACAATACTCTTAGCGAGAATTCACTATTTTCTAAGTTTAGAAAGTTCTCATTATCCACCCCGTCATCTTCCTGGCTGTCGTGACATTTACCTTATTGTGTTCCTTGAAGGTAAGTTCACCTAATATTATTACTCCTAAATGCTTCATACATTCCTTTCGTTCTATGTGGTGACCCTCTTGAGTTTTGTATATAGTGTTCCTTTTGAGTTCTTCATTCTTCCCATACCTAAGCAGCTGAAACTTATCACCATTGAACGTCATGTTGTTCTCCACTGCCCACTGGAAGACCCTGCTTATGTCTTCCTGTAATTTTTCAGTGTCCTCTACCGTAGTGACTTTCATGCTTATTTTAGTGTCATCTGCAAATGATGATACAAAACAATGATGGGTGTTTTTATCTATGTCTGCTATGAGGGTGAAAAACAGCAGAGGTGCCAGGACAGTGCCTTGTGGCACTGAGCTTTTTACTTCGCTGATGCTGGATTTTGCTCTGTTTACTACCAACCTTTATGGTCTGTCAATCGGAAAAATGAAAATACAATAGCCTACTTTCCCCATCATACTTATCTCTTTCATTTTGTGTACCATCACCCCCATTATCCCATTTATCATTTTTTTTTGCGAAGTCCATGTAGACCACATCTCATTTTGGTTTTCTTGCCTCGCCTCCTTAAATCTGGCTTAGTGGGTTGTACCTATATCGGTACTTTTTAAGATTGTCACATGTGCAACATCTGGGTATCTTTATTGTAGACGTTTCGCCCTCCAGTGGCTTTATCAATACAAATTCAAGGATATAATGGGAAGACTGCACAACTATACGTAATTCTTGATTAGGAATCTAGAGACGGAGCCGAAATTCCAAAGGCCTTAATTCGGTCAGTACTGTAGACCATTTATATACAACATAATAATTTCCTGCCAAAAAAGCTTCGTACCTAAAATATATTTTTTATATCCCCCTAAAATTTCTACCCAGAGTCTGTGTGTAGCTTCACTATTTACACGCGTTTTTATGCAGTAATTCCAGTGTTTTCGAATATACAGGATGTTTCAAATTGATTGACCCGATTTGAATATATATTGCTTTGAAATTGTGTCCATCACTTTAAAACACCTTGTATAGTGCCACCCAACCCCCTTCTCCCCGTTATTTCTGTGAATGTGGCACTCTGCTGGCACGTCTCGATCGGCAACGTTTTAGATATTTTAAGTAAAAGGACACAAATACAACTAATGTGACATTTTATTGTGGCAACGTTTCGCTCTCCAGGAGCTTTATCAAGCTGTTACAAGCGATACATGGACACAGTTGGCTTATATATACTCTTAAAGTGAGGTGAAATACTAGTGGTGGTCGAAGTAGTAGTGATATAAGTAGTAGTAGTAGTAGTAATACAATAAGGTAGAACAATCAATATGCACATGAGTAAAAGGTGATAAAACAAATACTTGGGTAGTATAACAATAGGTTAGACAAATATTTCTTCTGGAGGTTGGAATATAGAAGGCCTGTAGGAGTGTTCCACATCTACGATGTGCTTGTGTTGAATTAGCAGGAGAGACTATGTGATGGTAGGGTTTACTGTTTTCAGGAGGATTCTTGCTAAGACTTCAGAGATGGTGAAGCTGCCTTTGTTTTGTTTAATTGTGTTAGAAACAGAGATAAGTGCTGATTCAAGGCATTTGCGTCTACGGAAATTAGTTTCTTTGATTACTAGTCGGGCGTCTTTGAATTTCATGAGATGATTGTTGGAATTTCGGTGTTGTACGCAGGCGTTGTTCATGTTATCGTTTCTGCATGCACTAATGTGTTCATTGAGGCGTGTTTCGAGGTTTCTTGCTGTTTCTCCTACATAAATTCTGTCGCAGCCTCCACAGGGTATAGTGTAGACCCCTGCGTTGACTGGTTCATGGTGCTTGGATTTAGTCCTGGTTAGTCCATGTATCGCTTGTAACGGCTTGAGAAAGCTCCTGGAGAGCGAAACGTTGCCACAATAAAATGTCACATTAGTTGCATTTGTGTCCTTTTACTTAATATATTGTCGGTAATTCTACCAATATTATTACGTTTTAGATATTGCCAAAACATCGATGTTTCCCGCACGTTCATATAATGTCAAGTCGTTCATGTAGTGTCTAGCGCTGCTGTTTGTGTAAGACATAGTGCCTCGTCTTCTGTACCGTGGCCTGGTAGGCAGCGCTCTCGCCTCACACTGAGCGTCCGTGGATCGATCCCCAGCAGGGTGGAAACATTGGGCGTGTTTCATTTCACCTGTCACTGTTCACGTAGCAGTAAGTAGGTACCTGGGTGTTAATCACCTTGCACCTGCTGTCACTGTTCACCAAGCAGTAGGTACCTGGGTGTAAGTGGACTGTTGTGGGTGGCATCCTGAGGGACAAGATTTAAGGACCACAATGGAAATAAGAGTCTATAATGGATTATCCTGGGTCGTTAACCCTCAGGGGTTAAAAATCCGAATAAATTCGTATTATAGCTTATCTTACTGATCTCTGAGTCTTCTTCAGTCCTTCTTGCTGTGAAGTTCATAAGAATCTTTATATTTTCCTCTGTCATGCATAAATGGCTTTAGAAAAGTGACAAGTTGATAAATGAGACAATTGTGCAACATTTGGCTTCATCAGTCCAGTACAGAGAAGAACGTTGGAAGGAGAGGAGGTGTTTGAGGTAATCAGTCCCTCAGCCTGGAGTCGATGTGTTCAGTCCATCAAACCTTGAAATGTTTGGAGAATGTATCTCTGTGTCATCTAGATAAGTTGAAGATTGATTGTAGTCATTGGTGAAGATACAATCTGTGTCATCAACTATGGCTATAATTTTTAAAGGGGTGGAGGGGTAAGCCAGCTGAAGGCCTCGGTCAGATGACCAAAAGCTCCAGCTGTGGGTCATATGACTAAGACCCACGTCAGGAAACACTTGTCCTGTTTCCTGACAAACCTAACCTAACCTAAAGTAACCTAACGTAACCTAAACTAACGTAACCTAACCTAACGTAACCTAACCTAACGTAACCTAACCCAACCTAACATTACCTAACCTAACCTAACCAAACCCAACCCAACCCACCCCACCCCAACCCAAACCTAACCCAACCTTACCTAACGTAACCTAACCTAACCCAACCTAACCTTACCCAACCCAACCTAACCTAACCCAACCTTACCTAACCTAACCTAACCCAACCTTACCTAACCCAACCAACCTAACCTAACCTAACCTGTGTCATCTAGAAGAGTTGATGGACTGTGGTCACTCTTGAAGACACTCTTGAAGACACTCTCTGTTGGAACAACAAGGACAGCAGAATTTACAAAAGGTTTCTTCCAGGGAAGAGCCTTCAAGGTAGGCCTCCCAGTTAGCACGAGAAGAATGTAGGAACGCTGATATAGGCCTACTGGCCCATATTTGGTAGGCCTGATCCTACCCACACAGTGGGAGGGGTTAGAGATAGGGGTTGTGGGTGGGGGAGAGAGGAAGCACAGGGGGTAGTGGGAGGAGTGAGAGGGTGGAGTGGGGTGAGAGAGGGGTAGGGGTAGTGAGTAGGGTGAGACAGTGGTAAGGGGTTGTGAGTGGGTTGAGAGGGATAGGGGGTAGTGAGTGGGGAGAGTGAGGGGTAGGGGTAGTGAGTGGGTGAGAGAGGGGTAGGGGGTAATGAGTGGGGTGAGAGAGGGGTAGGGGTAGTGAGTGGGGTGAGAGAGGGGTAGGGGGAAGCAGGGAGGGTGTTCAGAGTGGGAGAAAGTATGGGGGGGGTTGTAGCACCTTGACACGTAACCTCCCCTCCCTCTCACCTTTGACTCCCACCAGCTGTTGTGCCATCTGTTGGTGCCATCTGTTGTATGTGTTGGTACCATTTATTAGTGCCAACTGTGCCATCTGCTTGTGCTATTTGTTAGTGCCATCTGTGCCATGTGCTTGTGCTATTTGCAGGTGCCTTCTGTTTCTGCTATTAGTTACTGCCATCTGTGCCATCTGTTGGCGCTATTTGTTACTGCCATCTGTGACATCTGTTTGTGCTATTTGCCGGTGCCATCTGGGCCATCTGCTTGTGCCATTTGCTAGTGCCATCTGTTGTGCTATTTGTTAGTGCTATTTGTGCCATCAGCTTATGTTATTTGCTAGTGCCATCTGTGCCATCAGCTTGTACTGTTTTCTAGTGTCATCTGTGCCATGTGCTTGTGGTATTTGCTAGTGCCATTTGGGCCATCTGCTTATGCCATCTCCCTGTGCCATTTGGTAGCGCCATTTGTTAGTGCCATCTGTGCAATCTGCTTGTGCCATTTTTGAGTGCCATTAGAGCCATCTGTTGACATCTGTTAGTGCCATCTGTTGGTGCCAGCTGGTGGCACTTCGGCTTGCAGTACGTGTTAGTGACTGCCGTTTACTTTGTACCAAGCTGTTGTACCAACCAGTTGTACCATCCTGTTGTACCAACATGTTGTACCAACCAGTTGTACCATCCTGTAGTACCAGCCTGTTGTACCAACCAGTTGTACCATCCTGTTGTACCAACCTGTTGTACCAACCAGTTGTACCATCCTGTTGTACCAACCTGTTGTACCAACCAGTTGTACCATCCTGTTGTACCAACCTTTTGTACCATGGACTGAACACATCGACTCCAGGCTGAGGGACTGACTACCTCAAACTACTACTCATCTTCCCCCATTCTTCTTTGTATAGGACTGATGAAGCCACTGTTTGGGCGAAACGTTTCCACAGTAAAGACACCAAAGTGTTGGACAAGTGTCTCATTCTTCAACTTTTCGATCTTCTAAGCCATTTACAATAATCACAGTTGTTCGTAGACAATAATGGAGTCTTAGGCACAAATGTAAACAATGTAGACTTTGTCTACACAGAGTAGCTAAGACAGGTGACAAATGCGATAGATTGAGAACAATACGTCTATCGGAAAAATTAATATTTGGTCAGACAGAATACGCAGAAGGGCTCAGTTTTACATAGTTTAATAGTGAGCGAAAAGGGCACAATACAGTACCTTTATTGACAACGTTTCGCCAACACAGTGGGCTTTACCAAGTCACAAACAGATCTACCTGGGTGAATAGTACGTGGGTATTTATAGGGTGGAGTCAGGTGGAGAATGCCAAGTAGGCTGAGACGGACCTGTAAGGGACTGCTTCATTTGTGTTTATATTGCCATCGAGACTAGTTCATAGTTGAAGTCGAGCTGAAGCGTCGTTATAAGTTTATCTCTCCTGTATGTGGGTTGTGTATAGGGTAGTGGCAAAGAAAGGAAAAATCTAGCCTTAAGAAAGCTGAAGGTTGAGCTCCCCAAGGCAGAGTTCTGGTGCCTACACTGTTTCTCATCCTGGTGGCACACATTATAACACTCGCCACAGTTTCCCATCATATATGTCGTGGCGATTAGGTAAAACTTGCGATTTTGGCTTAAATAGCAACGCTCTTCTTGCCGAATAAGACAAGTGAAAATTTGTGTATGCAATAATTTCGCAAAAAATCATTCTGAACCTAACGAAAAAAATATATTTCATTGTTTGTTTATTATTAAATTATTGCAAACTTTTCTATAATATATTTAGCTGGATTAGGCTAAAAATTGCGCTTGTTATAATAAGTTTATTTAAGTTTTCTAAGGTTCTTTTGATACAAAATTATTAATTTTTACATTAACATAAATGAAAAAATATATCTTTAAACGTATAAAAGAAAAATTTTGAAATGACTTATTTTTAAATGAGTTTTTGATAATTAAATTTTTTTTAATATTCGACACGATATATATATATATATATATATATATATATATATATATATATATATATATATATATATATATATATATATAATCTCGTGTCGAATAGGTAAAAAATTTTAATTATCAAAAATTCATTTAAAAATAAGTCATTTCAAAAAATTTCTTTTATATGTGCTTAATTGTACACTTATTGAGGAATATAGAAATAGATAGTGACCTATGTGACATGTCAAGATATCTTATTAATGAAAATAAGATGTACAATTGTTAACCCTTTTGGGGCCTAGTGCCTAGGCCTTTTGTGTATCCATATGCTCTTGCGCTACCGTCCACAGGATTGTATGGGGTGCACAATAAACTAGCCACTTCGGTGGCAAAATCTAATCTTATGGCAATGTGCAGATTTGGGACCAGGCCTTAGAGTACTTTCCAGGTATATATTATCATGTATCTCTCTCTCCTCCAATGAGTACATGTACTCCAATGAGTACATGTTCAAGACTTGAAGGCGTTCCCGATAATTTAGATGTTTCAATGGCTCAATGTGAGCCGTAAACGATCTCTGAATTTGTTCCAACTCTGATATTTCTCCTGCCCTGAACGGGGCCGTCAGCACAGAGCAGTATTCTAAGTGAGGGAGCACTAGCGATTTGAAGAGTGTCACCATCGGCATTATTTCCCTTGTTTTGAAAGTTCTCAATACCCACCCCGTCATCTTCCTGGCTGTCGTGACCTTTGTCTTGTTATGGTCTTTAAAAGAAAGGTCATCTGACATAATTATTCAGAAGTCCTTTACGTGTTCCTTTCGTTCTATGTGGTGACCCTCTTGAGTTTTGTATATAGTGTTCCTTTTGAGTTCATTTTTTTCCATACCTCAGCAGCTGAAACTTATCACCATTGAACGTCATGTTGTTCTCCACTGCCCACTGGAAGACCCTGCTTATGTCCTCCTGTAATTTTTCAGTATCCTCTACCGTAGTGACTTTCATGCTTATTTTAGTGTCATCTGCAAATGATGATACAAAAGTGTGCTGGGTGTTTTTATCTATGTCTGCTATGAGGATGAGAAACAGCAGAGGTGCCAGGATAGTGCCTTGGGGCACTGAGCACTACTACTTTTTGTGTTGTGTGTTAGGAACACGAAAATACATATGCCTACCTTCCCCGTAATGCCCATGGCTCTCATTTTGTGCGCTATCACTCCATGATCGCATTTTTCAAACACCTTTGCAGTGAAATGAAGATAATGTAATCAGTCCCTCAGCCTGGAGAAGAGTTCAGCTTCATGGTCTGGATCGATATGAAGCTGAGGTATAAGAACGGCGTCTTAAATACTGTGGAAGGTGAGGTGGAAGATCTGGAAGACGGTGTAGGGGACGGGATCCACTAGTGGAAGATCTGGAAGACAGTTTAGGGGACGGGATCCACTAGTGGAAGATCTGGAAGACGGTGTAGGGGACGGGATCTACTAGTGGAAGACCTGGTAGACAGTGTAGGAAACGAGATCCACTAGTGGAAGATCTGGAAGACAGTGTTGGGGACGGGATCTACTAGTGGAAGATCTGGTAGACAGTGTAGGGGATGAGATCCACTAGTGGAAGATCTGGAAGACGGTGTAGGGGACGGGATCCACTAGTGGAAGATCTGGAAGACAGTGTAGGGGACGGGATCCACTAGTGGAAGATCTGGAAGACAGTGTAGGGGACGGGATCCACTAGTGGAAGATCTGGAAGACGGTGTAGGGGACGGGATCCACTAGTGGAAGATCTGGAATACAGTGTAGGGGACGGTATCCACTAGTGGAAGATCTGGAAGACAGTGTAGGGGACGGGATCCACTAGTGGAAGATCTGGAATACAGTGTAGGGGACGGTATCCACTAGTGGAAGATCTGGAAGACAGTGTAGGGGACGGGATCCACTAGTGGAAGTAAGAAGGCAGCTCCATCTATACTCTAACCCTTCTTACTAGTAACTAGTAGTTACACCATGAAGTATAGAATATCAACATGACAGTGATATATAATACCAACAGGTTGATAAGTAACACACATGTGCAACAGTTAGGTATCTTCCGAAACGTTTCGCCTACACAGTAGGCTTCTTCAGTCCAGTACAGAAGAGTTTGTGGAAGCAGTAGAGATGTGAAGACGATGTGATCAGTCCACAACGGCATCTTGGTACAAGAGAAGTGATGGATCTGAGAGGGAGCTGACCTCTCAGTGACTACATTGTTTACTAATGGACTACACCTCACATTCTGACAGTATATAAGTCTCCATACTGTTGCTTCACATTGTTCCAGACTATGGAACAAAACTCTTCTCCAGGATGAGGGACTGACCACCTATGTCTTCAAGGGTGATGGACTGATGACATCGTCTCTACATCTCTACTGCTCTTCTGTACTCGACAGAAGAACCCTACTGTCTTAATCTTAGACGTGGAAAATAAACCCAGTGAAAAGCAGGGTTGCAGAGTACACAGTAAGAGAATACTGTATCAACATGCGGGGTCCTGGACTGCTCAACTTGAGGGGAGAGAGAAGGAATTAAGGAAGAAGACGAAGAAGAAGGAGAGACAGACAGACAGACAGAGAGGCAGACAGAGACTGAGAGACAGACAGCCAGACAAAGGGGAAGTTATGAGAGTGAGGGGAAGGCAGTACCTCCCCTTCTAATCTTTCCCCTCGCTGTTGCTGTTGCCTTATGACTGTTTTTTTTCCTCTCCTCTACTGTTGCCCGCCGTAACGACCTTAACTTATCCCGACAGCTTCTGTTGAATCCGTTAACGGCTCTGGCTTATCCTGGACGCCGTAAACTTGATATAGTTACTAGTGAAGCCTTGTACTTGATACTAGTGAAGCCTTGTACTTGATAGTTACTAGTGAAGCCTTGTACTTGATACTAGTGAAGCTTGTACTTGATAGTTACTAGTGAAGCTTTGTACTTGATAGTTACTAGTGAAGCCTTGTACTTGATAGTTACTAGTGAAGCCTTGTACTTGATAGTTACTAGTGAAGCCTTGTACGTGATAGTTACTAGTCAAACTTTGTACTTGATTATTACTAGTCAAACCTTGTACTTGATAGTTACTAGTGAAACCTTGTACTTGATATTTACTAGTGAAGCCTTGTTCTTGATAGTTACTAGTGAAGCCTTGTTCTTGATAGTTACTAGTGAAGCCTTGTACTTGATGGTTACTAGTGAAGCCTTGTACTTGATAGTTACTAGTGAAGCCTTGTACTTGATAGTTACTAGTGAAGCCTTGTACTTGATAGTTACTAGTCAAACCGTGTACTTGATAGTTACTAGTCAAACCTTGTACTTGATAGTTACTAGTGAAGCCTTGTACTTGATACTAGTGAAGCCTTGTACTTGATAGTTACTAGTGTATCCTTGTACTTGATAGTTACTAGTGAAGCCTTGTACTTGATAGTTACTAGTCAAACTTTGTACTTGATAGTTACTAGTCAAACCTTGTACTTGATAGTTACTAGTGAAACCTTGTACTTGATATTTACTAGTGAAGCCTTGTTCTTGATAGTTACTAGTGAAGCCTTGTTCTTGATAGTTACTAGTGAAGCCTTGTTCTTGATAGTTACTAGTGAAGCCTTGTACGTGATACTAGTGAAGCTTTGTACTTGATACTAGTGAAGCTTTGTACTTGATACTAGTGATGCCTTGTACTTGATAGTTACTAGTGAAGCCTTGTACTTGATAGTTACTAGTGAAGTATTGTACTTGATCATTTGTCTTGTCACCCCAGTAAGTGCAAGGGGACCAAGACTCTGCATCACCCTCCCATCGTTCATATGTGGAGATGCCAAAAGTAATCTGAATTAGTAAGTTCCTGATCAGCCAGTCTGTGGTTGGTGCGTGTGACCAGCAGTAACAACCTGTGGGATCAGTCCCTGATCCTGATCCTCGTAGATCAGTCCCTGATCCACCAGGATCCCTGGCACCCTTCGGGCACTTTCTGATTTCATGAAAAATATATCCTCATGAGATAAGCTGTTGAATTATTATTATTATTATTATTATTATTATTATTATTATTATTATTATTATTATTATTTAGGTTCGTGTTGCCGGAAGCCTTCTGGGGGTGCCAGGATGCCGGTGCCAGGCTCTTATTTCGAGGAATTGGAAGCTCCGTTTCCCTTGATCAAACCTGATGAACACTCCCTTCTTACTGCCATTGCACAGGCAGTGCCGTGCCCCGACGGGTTTAGCGGGCTCAGAGGGGAACAGTGTCAACAAATCGAGGAGAAAGAGACGCTAGGGGGTTGGCAACACTGTAACAACAAACGCACTGTTGCCACATACACAGTTAACATTATTATTATTATTATTATTATTATTATTATTATTATTATTATTGCCAACAAAAAATTAATTCACTTTATATATATATATATATATATATATTTTGTTTGTTGTTTATTTTGTTTAATGAAAGTTTATTTTCTTTGTTGTGATTGTTGAAGTTGTTGGTTAGTGGCAACGTTGCATCTGTGTTATGTAGTGTTGCCAGATGTTGGTTGTCAGGGGTAGTTGTGGTGGTGGTTGTCAATGGTAGTTGTGGTGGTGGTAGTTGTCAGGGGTAGTTGTGGTTTTGGGGGATGCCAGGGGTGGCTCTGGTGGTGATAATAGTGGTAATAGTGGTGGTTGTGGTAGTAGTAATAGTAGTGATAGTCTTACTAGTAGTGGTGGCAGTAGTAGTAATAGTATTGGTAGTAGTAGTTATAGTAGTGGTGGTAGTAGTAGTAGTGGTAATATTAGAAGTGATAGTATTAATAGTAGTGGTAGGAGTAGTAGTAGTAATGGTGGTGGTAGGAGTGGTAGTAGTAGTAGTGGTGATGGTAGTGGTAGTAGTAGTGGTAGTACTAGCATTAGTAGTGGTAGTTGTAGTGGCATTAGTAGTGGAAGTAGTAGCAGTAGAAGTGGTAGTAGTAGTAGTAGTAGCATTAGTATTGGTAGTGGTGGTAATGGTAGTAGTAGTAGTAAAAGTAGTAGTATCTGTAGTGGTAGTAGTAGTAGTGGTAGTAGAAGTTGTGGTAGTAGTAGTAGTGGTAATAGTGGTGGTGGTGGTGGTAGTGGTAATAGTAGTAGTAGTGATAGTAGTAGTAGTAGTGGTGGTAGTAGTAGTGGTAACAGTGGTGGTAGTGGTGGTAGTAGTAGTAGTAGTGGTAACAGTGGGGGTAGTGATAGTAGTAGTAGTAGTAGTGGTAATACTAGAGGTAGTAGAAGTGGTAGTAGTAGCATAAGTAGTGGTAGTAGTAGTAGTGGTAACAGTGGTGGTGGTAGTAGTAGTAGTGGTAGTAGTAGTAGTAGTGGTAATACTAGAGGTAGTAGAAGTGGTAGTAGTAGTAGTGGTAGTAGAGAGTAGTAGTCAGTGGAGTAGTAGAGTAGTAGCAGTGTGTAGCAGTGGGAGTAGTAGTGGTAGCTAGTAGTGGCAGAGCAGTGGTAGTAGCAGCATTAGAGTGAGCAGTAGATAGAGTGGCATACTAGAGTGGTAGAGCAGTGGTAGTAGAAGGGTAGTAGAGCATTAGAGTGGTAGTAGTAGCATTAGTAGTGGTAGTAGCAGTGGTAGTAGTGGTAGTAGCAGTGGTAGTAGTAGCATTAGTAGTGGTAGTAGCAGTGGTAGTAGTGGTAGTAGCAGTGGTAGTAGTAGCATTAGTAGTGGTAGTAGCAGTGGTAGTAGTGGTAGTAGCAGGAAGACATGAGGGTAGTAGCAGTGGTAGTAGTGGAGTAGCAGGTAGAGTAGCATTAGAGTGTAGTAGCAGTGGTAGTAGTGGTAGTAGCAGTGGTAGTAGTGGTAGTAGCAGTGGTAGTAGTAGCAGTGGTAGTAGTGGTAGTAGTGGTAGTAGGGTTGTTTTCAGTGTCACTTTCTCCAGGGAAAGTTCAACTACTCTCAGTTTACCTCAAGACTTTCCATTACTATAACCTGACTTTCTTGTCTCATTCTAAAGAATATCTTCACAGTTAAGAAGGTCTGTAGAGACAGCACCTCTCTCTCTCTCTCTCTTTCTCTCTCTCTCTCTCTCTCTCTCTCTCTCTCTCTCTCTCTCTCTCTCTCTCTCTCTCTCTCTCTCTCTCTCTCTCTTTCTCTCTCTCTCTCTCACACACACACTCTCCCTCTCTCTCTCTCCAGTGTTCACTGTGATGGTAGTGTGACTGTTGAGTCACAGTGATGATGGTAGTGTACTGTTGAGTACAGTGATGATGGTAGTGACTGTTGAGTGACACAGTGATGATGGTAGTGTGACTGTTGAGTGACACAGTGATGATGGTAGTGTGACTGTTGAGTGACACAGTGATGATGGTAGTGTGACTGTTGAGTGTCACAGTGATGATGGTAGTGTGACTGTTGAGTGTCACAGTGATGATGGTAGTGTGACTGTTGAGTGACACAGTGATGATGGTAGTGTGACTGTTGAGTAACACAGTGATGATGGTAGTGTGACTGTTGAGTGACACAGTGATGATGGTAGTGTAGACTGATTGAGTGACATAGTGATGATGTAGTGTGACTGTTGAGTGACACAGTGATGATGGTAGTGTGACTGTTGAGTGTCACTGTGATGATGGTAGTGTGACTGTTGAGTGACACAGTGATGATGGTAGTGTGACTTTTGAGTGTCACTGTGATGATGGTAGTGTGACTGTTGAGTGTCACAGTGATGATGGTAGTGTGACTGTTGAGTGTCACAGTGATGATGGTAGTGTGACTGTTGAGTGACACAGTGATGATGGTAGTGTGACTGTTGAGTACACAGTGATGATGGTAGTGTGACTGTTGAGTGACACAGTGATGATGGTAGTGTGACTGTTGAGTAACACAGTGATGATGGTAGTGTGACTGTTGAGTGACACAGTGATGATGGTAGTGTGACTGTTGAGTGTCACTGTGATGATGGTAGTGTGACTGTTGAGTGACACAGTGATGATGGTAGTGTGACTGTTGAGTGTCACTGTGATGATGGTAGTGTGACTGTTGAGTGTCACTGTGATGATGGTAGTGTGACTGTTGAGTGTCACAGTGATGATGGTAGTGTGACTGTTGAGTGTCACAGTGATGATGGTAGTGTGACTGTTGAGTGACACAGTGATGATGGTAGTGTGACTGTTGAGTAACACAGTGATGATGGTAGTGTGACTGTTGAGTGACACAGTGATGATGGTAGTGTGACTGTTGAGTGACACAGTGATGATGGTAGTGTGACTGTTGAGTGACACAGTGATGATGGTAGTGTGACTGTTGAGTGTCACTGTGATGATGGTAGTGTGACTGTTGAGTGACACAGTGATGATGGTAGTGTGACTGTTGAGTGTCACAGTAATAATGGTAGTGTGACTGTTGAGTGTCACAGTGATGATGGTAGTGTGACTGTTGAGTGACACAGTGATATGATGATGTACTGTTGAGTAACATAGTGATGATGGTATGTGTACTGTTGAGTAACACAGTGATGATGGTAGTGTGACTGTTGAGTGACACAGTGATGATGGTAGTGTGACTGTTGAGTGACACAGTGATGATGGTAGTGTGACTGTTGAGTGACACAGTGATGAATGTATGTGACTGATGAGTGACACAGTGAATGGTAGTGTACTGTTGAGTCTCACAGTCATGATGGTAGTGTGACTGTTGAGTGACACAGTGATAATGGTAGTATGACTGTTGAGTGACACAGTGATGATGGTAGTGTGACTGTTGAGTGACACAGTGATGATGGTAGTGTGACTGTTGAGTGACACAGTGATGATGGTAGTGTGACTGTTGAGTGACACAGTGATGATGGTAGTGTGACTGTTGAGTGTCACTGTGATGATGGTAGTGTGACTGTTGAGTGACACAGTGATGATGGTAGTGTGACTGTTGAGTGACACAGTGATGATGGTAGTGTGACTGTTGAGTGTCACTGTGATGATGGTAGTGTGACTGTTGAGTGACACAGTGATGATGGTAGTGTGAGTGTTGAGTGACACAGTCATGATGGTAGTGTGACTGTGTAGTGTCACAGTGATGATGGTAGTGTGACTGTTGAGTGACACAGTGATGATGGTAGTGTGACTGTTGAGTGTCACTGTGATGATGGTAGTGTGACTGTTGAGTGTCACAGTGATGATGGTAGTGTGAGTGTTGAGTGTCACAGTGATGATGGTAGTGTGAGTGTTGAGTGTCACAGTGATGATGGTAGTGTGACTGTTGAGTGTCACAGTGATGATGATAGTGTGACTGTTGAGGGAGGACTAAAGGAACTGAACCTGACAACCCTAGCAGGGAGGAGGACGAGGAATAACTAAGAATGTTACGAACCTGAGACTACAATCACTTTATAATAGCGGAGCACTGCAGGAGGTCTACTGGACTACATTATAATCATACACATTTGTGTATGTTTGACTAAACCTTCAAAAATACTTAGATGGATTTTGATATTTTAGAGTGACATTGATATATATGTCGTGCCGAATAGGTAAAACTGGTCAATTAACAAGAACTCATTTAAAATTAAGTCCTTTCTAAAATTTTCTCTTATACGTTTAAAGATATAATTTTTTAAATATATGTTTATATAAAAATTAATAATTTTGTACCAAAAGAACCTTAGAAAACTTACCTAACCTTATTATAACAAGCGCAGTTTAATTTAGCCTAATCGAATTAAATATATTTTAGATAAGTTTACAATAATTTAATAATAAACAAACACAATGAAATATACACAAATAACCCACAATAGAAGAGAGGAGCTCACGACGACGTTTCGGTCCCACTTGGTCCATTTACAAAGTTGGACCGAAACATCGTGGTAAACTCCTCTCTTCTATTGTGGGTTATTTGCGTATTGTTCCAGTCACGGTATTGTGACTTTTTTGTTACAATGAAATATATTTTTTTCGTTAGGTTCAGAATGATTTTTGCGAAATTATTGCATACACTAATTTTCACTTGTCTTATATGGCAAGAAGAGCGTTGCTATTACCTATTCGGCACGACATATATATGTGTGTGTACTCAATTATTTGTGGTTGCAGGGGTCGATTCACAGCTCCTGGACCCTCCTCTTCTCTGGTTTTGTGTTTGTGTGTAGTAGTAGTATCAATAACTAGTTGCCAAGGGCACTTGTCGAGTGACACTTTGTATTTGTGTGTGTGTAATCACCTATATGTGGTTGAAGGGGTCGATTCACAGCTCCTGCCTCGAAAAATCTAGATCCAAGGATGTTAGGAAGTACTTTTTAAGTAGACTGGGGAAGTCATCTATCCATTGACTACATGTTAATTGTTCTGGGGGGGTGAACGCCCCCGGGGTCCGGAGCCCAGATCAGGGCACTGGTTGCTAGCCTGATCAGTCATGCTGTGTGTGCCAGCAACAACAGCCTGGTGGACTAAGTAAGCACCAGACGAGCCTGGCCTATGGACGGGCTCCAGAGTAGAGAAACTCTCGCATCTCATCAAAGGTAAGGTAGAAGAAAGCAATAATCCCTATTTCTACCAGCAGATGGTACAACTTATACAGACCATAGCTAACATCAGTGACATACTATATAGAAAGTCCCTGGTTATGTAGACCATTTCCCGCATCTTAGGTTAATTTTGTCCCCCAGGATGCCACTCACACCAGTCCACTAACACCCAGGTACCTGCTTACTGCTACGTGAGCAGTGACAGCAGGTGTCTCATTGTTTTCACCCGTACCGGAGATCAAACCACGGACCTCTGTGTGTGAGCTGAGAGCGCTACCAACCCAGCTACGGGACACCAAAAGCTCTTTCAGTGACTAACATTGAAACCAGTCCCTGGAAGAGGCAAACTCAATACACAGCTTCAAGAGCAGGTATAATACGGCTCAGCCAATAAGGCCAGAAACTAGCAAAGCCTCTTCAGTTGGGCCAGGAGCCATGACTGAACCCCAGTAAAGGAAAATAGGCCAGAACAACAGACGAGGAACAATGTGGACGATGGTACAGAAATAGATGGAATGTGTGTAACCATAGTGGTTAATACCTGGGAGACTGTCTTAGTGAGGGAGGTGTGTGGGAGAGGTGTTAGGTGTGTGGGAGGTGTGTGTAGCCTTAGTGGTTAATACCTGGGAGACTGTCTTAGTGAGGGAGGTGTATGGGAGAGGTGTTAGGTGTGTGGGAGGTGTGTGTAGCCTTAGTGGTTAATACCTGGGAGACTGTCTTAGTGAGGGAGGTGTGTGGGAGAGGTGTTAGGTGTGTGTAGCCTTAGTGGTTAATACCTGGGAGACTGTCTTAGTGAGGGAGGTGTGTGGGAGAGGTGTTAGGTGTGTGGGAGGTGTGTGTAGCCTTAGTGGTTAATACCTGGGAGACTGTCTTAGTGAGGGAGGTGTGTGGGAGAGGTGTTAGGTGTGTGGGAGGTGTGTGTAGCCTTAGTGGTTAATACCTGGGAGACTGTCTTAGTGAGGAGGTGTGGGAGAGGTGTTAGGTGTGAGGGAGGTGTATGGGAGAGGTGTTAGGTGTGTGGGAGGTGTGTGTAACCATAGTGGTTAATACCTGGGAGACTGTCTTAGTGAGGGAGGTGTGTGGGAGAGGTGTTAGGTGTGTGGGAGGTGTGTGTAGCCTTAGTGGTTAATACCTGGGAGACTGTCTTAGTGAGGGAGGTGTGTGGGAGGTGTGTGTAACCATAGTGGTTAATACCTGGGAGACTGTCTTAGTGAGGGAGGTGTATGGGAGAGGTGTTAGGTGTGTGGGAGGTGTGTGTAGCCTTAGTGGTTAATACCTGGGAGACTGTCTTAGTGAGGGAGGTGTGTGGGAGAGGTGTTAGGTGTGAGGGAGGTGTATGGGAGAGGTGTTAGGTGTGTGGGAGGTGTGTGTAACCATAGTGGTTAATACCTGGGAGACTGTCCTAGTGAGGGAGGTGTGTGGGAGAGGTGTTAGGTGTGTGGGAGGTGTGTGTAGCCTTAGTGGTTAATACCTGGGAGACTGTCTTAGTGAGGGAGGTGTGTGGGAGAGGTTAGGTGAGAGTGATGGAGGTGTGAGGGAGGTGTATGGGAGAGGTGTGAGGGAGGTGTATGGGAGAGGTGTTAGGTATGAGGGAGGTGTATGGGAGGTGTGTGTAACCATAGTGGTTAATACCTGGGAGACTGTCTTAGTGAGGGAGGTGTGTGGGAGGTGTGTGTAACCATAGTGGTTAATACCTAGGAGACTGTCTTAGTGAGGGAGGTGTGTGGGAGAGGTGTTAGGTGTGAGGGAGGAGTTAGGTATGTGTTATGTGTTAGTTGTGAGGGAGAGGTGTTAGGTGTGTGTTATGTCTGAAGGAGGTGTGTGTTAGGTGTGAGGGAGGAGTTAGGTATGTGTTATGTGTTAGTTGTGAGGGAGAGGTGTTAGGTGTAAGGGAGAGGTGTTAGGTGTGAGGGAGAGGTGTTAGGTGTGAGGGAGAGGTGTTAGGTGTGAGGGAGAGGTGTTAGGTGTGAGTGAGAGGTGTTAAGTGTGAGTGATAGGTGTTAGGTGTGAGGGAGAGGTGTTAGGTGTGAGGGAGGTGTTAGGTGTGTGGGAGAGGTGTTAGGTGTAAGGGAGAGGTGTTAGATGTGAGGTAGAGGTATTAGGTGTGAGTGAGAGGTGTTAGGTGTGAGGGAGGCCTTTGGTGTGTGGGAGGTGTGAGGGAGACGTGTTATGTGTGAGGGAGAGGTGTTAGATGTGAGGGAGAGGTGTTAGGTGTGAGGGAGGTGTTTGGTGTGTTGGAGGTGTTGTGAGGGAGAGGTGTTAGGTGTGAGGGAGGTGTTAGTTGTGAGTGAGGTGTTTGGTGTGTGGGAGGTGTTAGTTATGAGAAAGAGGTGTTAGGTGTGAGGGAGGTGTTAGTTATGAGGGAGGTGTTTGGTGTGTGGGAGGTGTTAGTTGTGAGGGAGAGGTGTTAGGTGTGAGGGAGAGGTGTTAGGTGTGAGGGAGGTGTTAGGTGGAGGGAGAGGTGTTATGTGTGAGGAGAGGTGTTATGTGTGAGGGAGAGGTGCTAGGTGTTAGGAGAGAGTGTTGAGGTGTGAAGAGAGGTGTTAGGTGTGAGGGAGAGGTGTTATGTGTGAGGGAGAGGTGTTAGGTGTGAGGGAGAGGTGTTAGGTGTGAGGGAGAGGTGTTAGGTGTGAGGGAGAGGTGTTAGGTGTGAGGAGAGTGTTAGGTGTGAGGAGAGGTGTTAGGTGTGAGGGAGAGGTGTTAGGTGTGAGGAGAGGTGTTAGGTGTGAGGAGAGGTGTTGTGAGGAGAGGTGTTAGTTGCGAGGGAGAGGTGTTAGGTGTGAGGGAGAGGTGTTAGGTGTGAGGGAGAGGTGTTGTGAGGAGAGGTGTTAGGTGTGAGGGAGAGGTGTAGGGAGAGGTGTTAGGTGTGAGGGAGAGGTGTTAGGTGTGAGGGAGAGGTGTTAGGTGTGAGGGAGAGGTGTTAGTTGTGAGGGAGAGGTGTTAGGTGTGAGGGAGAGGTGTTGGGTGTGAGGGAGAGGTGTTAGGTGTGAGGGAGAGGTGTTAGGTGTGAGGGAGAGGTGTTGTGTGAGGGAGAGGTGTTAGGTGTAAGGGAGTGTTAGGGAGAGGTGTTAGACTAACAAACAGTACTCTCCAACACAGCTGTCACCTGTATATTAGCAGCTCGTCGCCTCACCAATATTTCCCAGACAGCAAAATTGGTTTCCTCTCAGTATTTTCTACGTTGTTATCATATCTCCCCTAGTGCTTCCCTCTCTGAAGTATCACAGTGCACAGGAAACAAACCTTCAACAAATCAAACAGACTAGATGATCTGTCTGTTAGAATTAGAAATGGATTTAGACATTAAATTGTACACCTGTATAGATAACTAAAATTGAAATGTTCGAGGGATTTAGATGTTCTTCTAGTATGATATGGAGTGGTCTTTTCTAAGACTTTTTTATTCCTACAGCTTTTGCTCTAACTTTTTTAGTTTTCTGTTTTGAATTTTTGAAAGTGGAAGTAGAGGGACTGACCACCTCAGACACTGTCTCCAAGGTTGAGGGACTGACCACCTCAGACACTGTCTCCAAGTTTGAGGGACTGACCACCTCAGACACTGTCTCCAAGGTTGAGGGACTGACCACCTCAGACACTGTCTCCAAGGTTGAGGGACTGACCACCTCAGACACTGTCTCCAAGGTTGAGGGACTGACCACCTCAGACACGTTTCAGTACTACACCTGCTGCCTCTGTATGTGACTGAAGAAGCCTACAGTGTAGGCAAAACGTTACATCAATAAAGATACCCAACTGCTGTACCTGTGACTTAATCATCAACTATTTTATACCATTATCAACATAAGAGGTAACTTAGAAGTGACTGGGAACCAGCCAGTCAGTCACTACAGTCCTGTACATCTCTACACCTCATTAGTTTTGGGAAGGAGTTACGACTCTCTGATTGGTTATCTGAGGATGACGAAGAGTTCCCCTATTGGCTAGAGTCAATGTCAACAATTTTAAGTGAGCTGATTGGGCACCAGGACCTTCCAAAGTCACCATACATGTGGGTCCTGCACAGGACCCTGCACAACTAAGGCATTTACCCAGACACCAGGAGGTGCCAGACACATATACACTGACAAATACTCACTGTTCATTTCCAGGAGTCACGGCCCCCGCGACCCGTCCCCAGACTGGGTTGCCTGCTGGACAGCCTCATCAGTCAGTCTAGACGTGTGTCCATCCTTCAATTAGACGTCAATTTCAGATCTACTCGGTTTTTCCCCCTTGCCATGAGACACTTGTGCAGTACTTGGGTATATTTGTGGAAACGTTTCGCCCGCCAGTGGCTTCTTCAGTCCAATACGGTGAAGAACGTTGGAAAATGAGAAGTTTGAGGTAATCAGTCCCTGGAGTCAATGTGATTTGTCCATCATTCTTTCAAGATTAACTCCAGGCCGAGGGACTGATTACCTCACTCTCCTTGTGATCTTCAACCATTCATCTCTGTGTTAGACTGAAGAAGTCACTGGCTGGATAAACGTTTCCATAATAGATATATTTCATTTTTTTCATTTTAATATATTTCTCTGTTTATCTTTAAGTGCGTACCTGGAGGGGGTTTCGGGGGTTCACGCCCCCGCTGCCCGGTTCATGACCAGGTCTCGCGGTGGATCAGGATCTGATCAACCAGGCTGTTACTGCCGGTTGCACGTAGTGTTCTCACTTACATGTCAGTTTGTATACAGTGAGTTTTAAGGTTGATTTGAGAGAGAGAGAGAGAGAGAGAGAGAGAGAGAGAGAGAGAGAGAGATTCTACCTGGGAGTTAGAACACATTTGTTGCCATTTAAGTTAGTGTGTTGACTCCCTCCTGACCTCTAGTGATGTCACCTGACTCTCCCCTGACCTCTTCCCTGGCTCTCCACCCGTCCATGACCTTCCTTAGTGATGTCATCACTCACCCTCTAATGACATCACCGCCAGTCACCGCCCTTCCTGGTGACATCACCAGTCTGACAGTCACAGTCACCCCACACTCAGTATCTCTCAAGACCAGGGTAATATAGTGCATTGTTTCTTGTTCATCTGGAGCTGGACACACACCTAAAGTCAGTACCTGATCAGCCGAGCTGTGGTTCCTACGTCGGTTTACGTGCGGATTGCAGTAACAGCCTGGTTGACCAGGCCCTGATCCACCACGAGACCTGGTCTCAGACCGGGCCGCGGGGGCGTTGATCCCCGAAACCCTCTCCAGGTATACTCCAGGGTGCTCCGGGGGTCAACGCCACCGCGGCCCGTGGTGGATCAGTGCCTGATCAACCAGGCTGTTACTGCACACAAACCAGTCTTGGTTTAGTGCATTTGTCCAATATATGTAAGGAAGGTTCTTAGGGATTGGCAAAGAATATAATTCATGCTAAGCACTAAATCCGTGTGGGTCATTCAACGCAAGACGTGGTGGAGGCTCGATCCTCCGTCTCCTCTTCTATAAAAGCAAAGGGGACAAAAGAGAGTGTAAAAATTATAGGGGAATAAGCCTATTGAGTATACCAGGTAAAGTGTATGGTAGGGATACTATTGAAAGAATTAAGAGCAAGACAGAGAGCAAGATGCTAGAATGAGCATCTGTGATCCTGCTAGAATGAGCAGGATCACAGATGCTCATTCCTTCTAGAATGAGCATCTTTGCTCACTCTAGCAAAGACACGTCCTCTGAACGTATTTGCTTCGAATTCTTCCTTTTCTGCAACACTGCAAGCTCCTGATGATGTGATTACAGGACGAAAGGCCTTGAGCTTCACGCTATGATAAGCAATGAGGTGTGAGAGGAGACTTAAGAGAGGAGATAGACAGGAAGTTGACCAGCAATTCAAGACGTCAGCACGTGAAACAAGGGGTTGCCTGTAAACCCCAGGGAGCTGCCTGGTGGTACAGGTAAACCATTGAGGCTTGAGGTAGCAGTCAGGGCTAGTCAGAAGGGACGTATAATTGGCTAGTCTGTTTCAGACCCCGCCCTTGCTGGGCACTTGAACCGCTGCCCTGGTGCCCCTGGGCAGTGTGGCTTGTGGTGTGGTGTGAGGCAGGGATGTACACAGTGTGGCCCACGGAATGTATACCAGGAGAGCTCCAGGTATATGTATATTGTATAGTATACATACTTCAATAACAGATAAGTGAACTGTTGATAAATCCAGATGAACTCCTGTTAACACCTTTTGTGGTACACAATAAACTAGCCACTACCATCCACAGGATGGATATGAGTTACACAATAAACTAGCCACTACCATCCACAGGATGGATATGAGGTACACAATAAACTAGCCACTACCATCCACAGGATGGATATGAGTACAAATAAACTAGCCACTACCATCCACAGGATGGATATGAGGTACACAATAAACTAGCCACTACCATCCACAGGATGGATATGAGGTACACAATAAACTAGCCACTACCATCCACAGGATGGATATGAGGTACACAATAAACTAGCCACTACCATCCACAGGATGGATATGAGAGTACACAATAAACTAGCCACTACCATCCACAGGATGGATATGAGTACACAATAAACTAGCCACTACCATCCACAGGATGGATATGAGGTACACAATAAACTAGCCACTACCATCCACAGGATGGATATGAGGTACACAATAAACTAGCCACTACCATCTACACCAGCAACATATTAACCTAACCAATTGCAATGTATAACATCGTATACACACTAAATGGTATACATCTCTTAATACATATACACCGAGAGGTATGTGTGTGTGTGTATATTTCTATGTATATACTCCTCTCCAACACACGAGGGAACAAGACACTCTAGTAGCCACACACGATGGAACAAGACACTCTAGTAGCCACACACGAGGGAACAAGACACTCTAGTAGCCACACACGATGGAACAAGACACTCTAGTAGCCACACACGAGGGAACAAGACACTCTAGTAGCCACACACGATGGAACAAGACACTCTAGTAGCCACACACGATGGAACAAGACACTCTAGTAGCCACACACGAGGGAACAAGACACTCTAGTAGCCACACACGATTGAACAAGACACTCTAGTAGCCACACACGAGGGAACAAGACACTCTAGTAGCCACACACGATGGAACAAGACACTCTAGTAGCCACACACGATGGAACAAGACACTCTAGTAGCCACACACGAGGGAACAAGACACTCTAGTAGCCACACACGATGGAACAAGACACTCTAGTAGCCACACACGAGGGAACAAGACACTCTAGTAGCCACACACGATGGAACAAGACACTCTAGTAGCCACACACGAGGGAACAAGACACTCTAGTAGCCACACACGAGGGAACAAGACACTCTAGTAGCCACACACGAGGGAACAAGACACTCTAGTAGCCACACACGATGGAACAAGACACTCTAGTAGCCACACACGATGGAACAAGACACTCTAGTAGCCACACACGAGGGAACAAGACACTCTAGTAGCCACACACGATAGAACAAGACACTCTAGTAGCCACACACGATGGAACAAGACACTCTAGTAGCCACACACGTGGGAACAAGACACTCTAGTAGATACACTCGAGGGAACAAAACACTCTAGTAGCCACACACGATGGAACAACACACTCTAGTAGCCACACACGAGGAACAAGACACTCTAGTAGCCACACACGATGGAACAAGACACTCTAGTAGCCACACACGATGGAACAAGACACTCTAGTAGCCACACACGAGGGAACAAGACACTCTAGTAGCCACACACGAGGGAACAAGACACTCTAGTAGCCACACACGAGGGAACAAGACACTCTAGTAGCCACACACGATGGAACAAGACACTCTAGTAGCCACACACGAGAACAAGACACTCTAGTAGCCACACAGGGAACAAGACACTCTAGTAGCACACACGAGGGAACAAGACACTCTAGTAGCGACACACGAGGGAACAAGACAATCTAGTAGTCACACACGAGGGAACAAGACACTCTAGTAGCCACACACGATGGAACAAGACACTCTAGTAGCCACACACGAGGGAACAAGACACTCTAGTAGCCACACACGAGGGAACAAGACACTCTAGTAGTCACACACGAGGGAACAAGACACTCTAGTAGCCACACACGAGGGAACAAGACACTCTAGTAGCCACACACGAGGGAACAAGACATTCTAGTAGCCACACACGAGGGAACAAGACACTCTAGTAGCCACACACGAGGGAACAAGACACTCTAGTAGCCACACACGAGGGAACAAGACACTCTAGTAGCCACACACGAGGGAACAAGACACTCTAGTAGCCACACACGAGGGAACAAGACATTCTAGTAGCGAGTCTGTGTATAGTTCACGTTGTTCACGTTGTTCACACAAGGATTACCATTGAACATCAACAGATGTTCACTTTTGTTTTATCCTCATTACTTCATCTGTTTAGATGAACATTTTGACGTTTAACGCCAATTTTATTATACATTTAAACGCATATTACTATATTTTGCTATATATTTCGTTTATAAGGATCTCTTGTGGGTAGAAGACTGTGATTTTGATCTATTGAACAAAATTAGATATTTGAGGGTAAAGGGAGGTGGTAGTGGGGCGGGAGGGTGAGAAAAAGGGGGGAGAAGGGGAGACGAGGGGAGATGAGAGGAATTGTATGGGAGAGAATATATTTGTCAGCTTGGTATGAAGAGCTGACATGGGGAAAGCAGAGAGAGAGAGGGTATATGAAGAGAAGAGATTGAGAGAGTGGAGGAGGGAGAGAGAGAGGGTATAGGAAGAGAAGAGATTGAGAGAGAGGAGGAGGGAGAGAGAGAGGGTATAGGAAGAGAAGAGACTGAGAGAGTGGAGGAGGGAGAGAGAGGGTATAGGAAGAGAAGAGATTGAGAGAGTGGAGGAGGGAGAGAGAGAGAGGGTATAGGAAGAGAAGAGAGAAAGGGAGGGTATAGGAAGAGAATAAAGGGATAGGGAGAGGAGAAAAGAAGTAGGAATAGGAAATAGAGGAGAGCGAGAATATAGAAGAGGAGGAGGAAAGGGGAGTAATTAAAGAAGAGAGGTGAGGAAGAAGAGAAGTGAGAAAGAAGAGAGGTAAGAAAGAAGAGAGGTTTGGAAGAAGAGAAGTGAGAAAAAAGAGAGGTGAGAAAGAAGAGAGGTTTGGAAGAAGAGAGGTGAGAAAGAAGAGAGGTGAGAAAGAAGAGAGGTTTGGAAGAAGAGAAGTGAGAAAGAAGAGAGGTGAGAAAGAAGAGAGGTGAGAAAGAAGAGAGGTGTGGAAGAAGAAAAGTGAGAAAGAAGAGAAGTGAGAAGGAAGAGAGGTGTGAAAGAAGAGAGGTGAGAAAGAAGAGAGGTGAGAAAGAAGAGAGGTGAGAAAGAAGAGAGGTGAGAAAGAAGAGAGGTGAGAAAGAAGAGAGGTGAGAAAGAAGAGAGGTGAGAAAGAAGAGAGGTGAGAAAGAAGAGAGGTGAGAAAGAAGAGAGGTGAGAAAGAAGAGAGGTGAGAAAGAAGAGAGGTGAGAAAGAAGAGAGGTGAGAAAGAAGAGAGGTGAGAAAGAAGAGAGGTGAGAAAGAAGAGAGGTGAGAAAGAAGAGAGGCGAGAAAGAAGAGAGGCGAGAAAGAAGAGAGGCGAGAAAGAAGAGAGGTGAGAAAGAAGAGAGGTGAGAAAGAAGAGAGGTGAGAAAGAAGAGGTGAGAAAGAAGAGGTGAGAAAGAAGAGAGGTGAGAAAGAAGAGAGGTGAGAAAGAAGAGGCGAGAAGAAGAGGCGAGAAAGAAGAGAGGCGAGAAAGAAGAGAGGTGAGAAAGAAGAGAGGTGAGAAAGAAGAGAGGGTAGAGGAGTGTCAGTGAGTTACAGAGGCAGGAAGTAAGACTTGGACTGTTGACATTGCTGCGCCGCCTCTTATTATGAGGTAATTTATGAGTTCTCTCTCTCTCTCTCTCTCTCTCTCTCTCTCTCTCTCTCTCCACAGGGTTTTACAAAGTTAGGTTAAGTCTCCTATCTTTATTTACAAGCTAAGAGCTGTTACCTACATCACGAGTCATACAAGTATTGAGCAGGGTGAAGTTGGAGCCATCTGTGTGCCAGAGGGTGAAGTTGGAGCCATCTGTGTGCCAGAGGGTGAAGTTGGAGCCATCTGTGGGCCAGAGGGTGAAGTTGGAGCCATCTGTGGGCCAGAGGGTGAAGTTGGAGCCATCTGTGGGCCAGAGGGTGAAGTTGGAGCCATCTGTGGGCCAGAGGGTGAAGTTGGAGCCATCTGTGGGCTAGAGGGTGAAGTTGGAGCCATCTGTGGGCAAAAGGGTGAAGTTGGAGCCATTTGTGTGCCAGAGGGTGAAGTTGGAGCCATCTGTGGGCCAGAGGGTGAAGTTGGAGCCATCTGTGGGCTAGAGGGTGAAGTTGGAGCCATCTGTGGGCAAAAGGGTGAAGTTGGAGCCATTTGTGTGCCAGAGGGTGAAGTTGGAGCCATCTGTGTGCCAGAGGGTGAAGTTGGAGCCATCTGTGGGCTAGAGGGTGAAGTTGGAGCCATCTGTGGGCAAAAGGGTGAAGTTAGAGCCATTTGTGTGCCAGAGGGTGAAGTTGGAGCCATCTGTGGGCCAGAGGGTGAAGTTGGAGCCATCTGTGTGCCAGAGGGTGAAGTTGGAGCCATTTGTGTGCCAGAGGGTGAAGTTGGAGCCATCTGTGGGCTAGAGGGTGAAGTTGGAGCCATCTGTGGGCAAAAGGGTGAAGTTGGAGCCATCTGTGGGCCAGAGGGTGAAGTTGGAGCCATCTGTGGGCCAAAGGGTGAAGTTGGAGCCATCTGTGGGCCAACAGTTTCAACTGACTTTATTTCGTTGACATCATAATGCTGTACAGAACATGTTCCAGACTCGAGTCATCCTGGGAATAAATGATCTCAGTTGATTTGATGTTCTGGAGAAGGTTACAGTCAGTGTGGTTGCTGTTGGCTGCCCGTCTTGTGGTGTAGTAGCTGTCTTCTCACTGCCCGTCTTGTGGTGTAGTAGCTGTCTTCTCACTGCCCGTCTTGTGGTGTAGTAGCTGTCTTCTCACTGCCCGTCTTGTGGTGTAGTATCTTTCTTCTCACTGCCCGTCTTGTGGTGTAGTATATGTCTTCTCACTGCCCGTCTTGTGGTGTAGTATATGTCTTCTCACTGCCCGTCTTGTGGTGTAGTATATGTCTTCTCACTGCCCGTTTTGTGGTGTAGTAGCTGTCTTCTGACTGCCCGTCTTGTGGTGTAGTAGCTGTCTTCTGACTGCCCGTCTTGTGGTGTAGTAGCTGTCTTCTTACTGCCCGTCTTGTGGTGTAGTAGCTGTCTTCTCACTGCCCGTCTTGTGGTGTAGTAGCTGTCTTCTCACTGCCCGTCTTATGGTGTAGTAGCTGTCTTCTCACTGCCTGTCTTGTGGTGTAGTAGGTGTCTTCTCACTGCCCGTCTTGTGGTGTAGTAACTGTCTTCTCACTGCCCGCCTTGTGGTGTAGTAGCTGTCTTCTGACTGCCCGTCTTGTGGTGTAGTAGCTGTCTTCTGACTGCCCGTCTTGTTGTGTAGTAGCTGTCTTCTGACTGCCCGTCTTGTGGTGTAGTAGCTGTCTTCTCACTGCCCGCCTTGTCGTATAGTAGCTGTCTTCTGACTGCCTGTCTTGTCGTATAGTAGCTGTCTTCTCACTGCCCGTCTTGTCGTATAGTAGCTGTCTTCTCACTGCCCGCCTTGTCGTATAGTAGCTGTCTTCTGACTGCCTGTCTTGTCGTATAGTAGCTGTCTTCTCACTGCCCGTCTTGTCGTATAGTAGCTGTCTTCTCACCTCCCATCTTGTGGTGTAGTAGCTGTCTTCTGACTGCCCGTCTTGTCGTATAGTAGCTGTCTTCTGACTGCCCGTCTTGTGGTATAGTAGCTGTCTTCTCACTGCCCGTCTTGTGGTATAGAAGCTCACTCCTCGCTGTCCTCGGAGTGGAGCCAAGTGGGGGACCTTAACATTGGCCTTATGCAACATTTACCTTGACAACATTGACCTTGTACACAACAGTAAGGTCACACAGGTACCTTAACATTGACCTTGTACACAACAGTAAGGTCACTCACCTGGTGAAATGGAAGACCTGTCCAGGCTGGGTCTAGGCCAGAGATGAGTCGTCTTGCCTTGCTTGATATACCACTGATGAGTTCCGAGAGCCTTTCTACTCCCAGAGCCCGGCCATGGGCCAGGTTTGACTGGTGTTTGCTTGGACAACCAGGCTGTTGCTGCTGGGGACTCACTGGCTCACATGTCCATCGCAGCCTGATTGATCTGGCACCTGGTGAAGATACTTGTCCAGTTTCCTCTTGAAGACTTCTACACTTGTTCCAGCAGTGTTTCTGATATCTTGAAGACTACTACATTTGTTACAGCAGTGTTTCTGATATCTTGAAGACTTCTACACTTGTTCCAGCAGTGTTTCCGATATCTTGACGACTTCTACACTTGTTCCAGCAGTGTTTCTGATATCTTGAAGACTACTACACTTGTTCCAGCAGTGTTTCTGATATCTTGAAGACTACTACACTTGTTCCAGCAGTGTTTCTGATATCTTGAAGACTACTACACTTGTTCCAGTAGTGTTTCTGATATCTTGAAGACTACTACACTTGTTCCAGCAGTGTTTCCGATATCTTGAAGACTTCTACACTTGTTCCAGCAGTGTTTCCGATATCTTGAAGACTACTACACTTGTTCCAGCAGTGTTTCTGATATCTTGACGACTTCTACACTTGTTCCAGCAGTGTTTCTGATATCTTGAAGACTACTACACTTGTTCCAGCAGTGTTTCTGATATCTTGAAGACTACTACATTTGTTACAGCAGTGTTTCTGATATCTTGAAGACTTCTACACTTGTTCCAGCAGTGTTTCCGATATCTTGACGACTTCTACACTTGTTCCAGCAGTGTTTCTGATATCTTGAAGACTACTACACTTGTTCCAGCAGTGTTTCTGATATCTTGAAGACTACTACACTTGTTCCAGCAGTGTTTCTGATATCTTGAAGACTACTACACTTGTTCCAGTAGTGTTTCTGATATCTTGAAGACTACTACACTTGTTCCAGCAGTGTTTCCGATATCTTGAAGACTTCTACACTTGTTCCAGCAGTGTTTCCGATATCTTGAAGACTACTACACTTGTTCCAGCAGTGTTTCTGATATCCTGACGACTTCTACACTTGTTCCAGCAGTGTTTCTGATATCTTGAAGACTACTACACTTGTTCCAGCAGTGTTTCTGATATCTTGAAGACTACTACATTGTTACAGCAGTGTTTCTGATATCTTGAAGACTTCTACACTTGTTCCAGCAGTGTTTCTGATATCTTGACGACTTCTACACTTGTTCCAGCAGTGTTTCTGATATCTTGAAGACTACTACACTTGTTCCAGCAGTGTTTCTGATATCTTGAAGACTACTACATTTGTTACAGCAGTGTTTCTGATATCTTGAAGACTTCTACACTTGTTCCAGCAGTGTTTCTGATATCTTGAAGACTTCTACACTTGTTCCAGCAGTGTTTCTGATATCTTGAAGACTTCTACACTTGTTCCAGCAGTGTTTCTGATATCTTGAAGACTACTACATTTGTTACAGCAGTGTTTCTGATATCGTGAAGACTACTACACTTGTTCCAGCAGTGTTTCCGATATCTTGAAGACTTCTACACTTGTTCCAGCAGTGTTTCTGATATCTTGAAGACTACTACACTTGTTCCAGCAGTGTTTCTGATATCTTGAAGACTACTACACTTGTTCCAGCAGTGTTTCTGATATCTTGATGACTTCTACACTTGTTCCAGCAGTGTTTCTGATATCTTGAAGACTTCTACACTTGTTCCAGCAGTGTTTCTGATATCTTGAAGACTACTACACTTGTTCCAGCAGTGTTTCTGATATCTTGAAGACTACTACACTTGTTCCAGCAGTGTTTCTGATATCTTGAAGACTACTACACTTGTTCCAGCAGTGTTTCTGATATCTTGAAGACTTCTACACTTGTTCCAGCAGTGTTTCTGATATCTTGAAGACTTCTACACTTGTTCCAGCAGTGTTTCTGATATCTTGAAGACTACTACACTTGTTCCAGCAGTGTTTCTGATATCTTGAAGACTTCTACACTTGTTCCAGCAGTGTTTCTGATATCTTGAAGACTACTACACTTGTTCCAGCAGTGTTTCTGATATCTTGAAGACTATTACACATGTTCCAGCAGTGTTTATGATATCTTGAAGACTTCTACACTTGTTCCAGCAGTGTTTCTGATATCTTGAAGACTACTACACTTGTTCCAGCAGTGTCTCTGATGTCTTGAAGACTTCTACACTTGTTCCAGCAGTGTTTCTGATATCTTGAAGACTACTACACATGTTCCAGCAGTGTTTCTGATATCTTGAAGACTACTACACTTGTTCCAGCAGTGTTTCTGATATCATGAAGACTACTACACTTGTTCCAGCAGTGTTTCTGATGTCTTGAAGACTTCTACACTTGTTCCAGCAGTGTTTCTGACATGGCCCCAGATTATTCAACATCTTACAAGATTATATCAGAAACACTGCTGGAACAAGTGTAGAAGTCTTTAAGAGGAAACTAGACAAGTAGCTTCACCAGGTGCCAGATCAATCAGGCTGTGATGGATATGTGGGTCAGCGGACCTCCAGCAGCAACAGTCTGGTTGACCAGGCTAGCACCAGACGAGCCTGGCCTATGACCGGACTCCGAGAGTAAGAATATGGAAACTCGTCAAAGGTATATCAGAGGCACTTGGGGACACTGATCTAATTTCTTGTTGAAAACTGAACACTTGTTTTTATAATATTTCTGATATTTACTGGTAGTAGGTTGAACAGTCTTGGACCACGCATGTTGGCACAGTATCCCCTGGAGTTATTGATCATCTCACCTCCCATGTCTCTCACTCCAGGAAGTTATGGCTTCATCAGGCTTTACAAAGTCAAGACTTGATAAAGCTCCTCACGAGCGAAACGTTGTCTTCGTCTAAAGCCTGTGTCTTTTGTTTAGGATTTTGTTCCTAGGGGAAATAAAAGGAAAATGGTCTAAAAGTATCTCCAGATCGAGGGACTGATTACCTCACACTGCATCTGCAACGTTCTTATCTGTATTAGACTGATAAAGCCACTGGTTGGCGAAACGCATCCACATTAATGACAGCCAAGTTTTGCACAGGGGTTTTATTCATCCTCATTAGAGACCAGTATCACTGTGATGTACATGTTTTGTTCATGTATTGTTTACATTAAACTGAAGTGACTTGTTTGACGAAGAGTTTGTGTCATTGTTTTATTTCTCTCTCCTTCAGGTTCCTCTCAGGAGGGTGACGTCTTTCGTGCATCCTTCTCGGGAAAGAGTTCCTGTGACAGTCCTTCAAGGAGCTCTAATCCTCCCAGGTGGCCAGAAATCCTTCCAGAGGACGCTACTCAAGGCTTCGCAGAGACTTACGCTCAGGAAGACGTCAGTAAGGTCCCCCTTGAATCGGACAGGTCCTCAGCCCCGAGGACCTTCCAGGGTGAGAATGGAGGCTACGTAGCAAGGTCCAAGACCGGCTCTGCGGTCCCAACCCTTTTGTCTCTCCCTAAGACTGCGCCGGTACATATTCGCGTCCCAAACATAACAGACTTCAATAATCGAAAACCCGAAGCTGCAGACTTTCACAGATTCAGTCCTAAGACTCCAGGCTCTAGCAAGCCACCTCCGGAAGCTACTGACTTTCACAGACAGGTCGTAGATACAACAGATTTACACAGACGCGTCTCAGAGGTTGCAGATTTATACAGATATATCTTAAGCAGACGCGTTCTAGAAGCCACGGGTCTCTATAGGTCTGCCAAAGATACCAACAGACGTGGCCTCAACAACACCGGTGCCAACACCAGCGAGCGGCGTTTTCCCTGCCTTTCTCTGGGCCGCAAAGGCCAGCAAGAGCTCCATAGGCACCAGCGGCAAGATTCGACTGAGCCCCGGCTGCCGAGCAGCTCGGAGCAGCGGTTGACCTTCAACAGGGAGGCCAACAGAGAGTGGATCAGCAGACAGAAGAACCACGCTTCCCTGGCCCCACCAGAACAGTCTTTCCGCTCTTCTGCTTCCAGTCGCTGGCCCGCCGCTCTTCAGCGAGTCTTCGAGAGACGAGGTGAGTCCATTACCCATATTACATCCCTTGAGGATCACTCAGAGCAACAAGTGTAGGCTCGATATTTCCATCCGTAAATTAATAGGCAGAAACACCGCTGTCTTAGTTATCCAGATATTGAAGAGTAGAAAGACATTATAATAATCTATGTGACATGTCAAGATATCTTCCTAATGAAAATATGATACCAGATACAGATAATGAAATGTAGATATAAATCCAGAAGTACTCTTGTAAACTCTCTTGACGCCTAGTTCCTAGGCCTTATGCGTATCCATAAGGTCTTGTGCTACCATCCACAGGATGGATTTGAGGTGCACAATAAACTAGCCACTACCATCCACAGGATGGATTTGAGGTGCACAACTAGCCACTACCATCCACTGGATGAATATGAGGTACACAATAAACTAGCCACTACCATCCACAGGATGGATATGAGGTACACAATAAACTAGCCACTACCATTAACAGGATGGATATGAGGTACACAATAAACTAGCCAATACCATCCACAGGATGGATATGAGGTACACAATAAACTAGCCACTACCATCCACAAGATGGATACGAGGTACACAATAAACTAGCCACTACCATCCTCAGGATGGATATGAGGTGCACAATAAACTAGCCACTACCATCCTCAGGATGGATATGAGGTACACAATAAACTAGCCACTACCATCCTCAGGATGGATATGAGGTACACAATAAACTAGCCACTACCATTAACAGGATGGATATGAGGTACACAATAAACTAGCCACTACCATCCACAGGATGGATATTAGGTACACACTAAACTACCCACTACCATCCACAGGATGGATATGAGGTACACAATAAACTAGCCACTACCATCCACAAGATGGATATGAGGTACACAATAAACTAGCCACTACCATCCTCAGGATGGATATGAGGTACACAATAAACTAGCCACTACCATCCTCAGGATGGATATGAGGTACACAATAAACTAGCCACTACCATCCTCAGGATGGATATGAGGTACACAATAAACTAGCCACTACCATCCTCTGGATGGATATGAGGTACACAATAATCTAGCAACTACCATCCTCAGGATGGATATGAGGTACACAATAAACTAGCCACTACCATCCTCAGGATGGATATGAGTTACACAATAAACTAGCCACTACCATCCTCAGGATGGATATGAGTTACACAATAAACTAGCCACTACCATCCTCTGGATGGATATGAGGTACACAATAAACTAGCCACTACCATCCACAGGATGGATATGAGGTACACAATAAACTAGCCACTACCATCCACAGGATGGATATGAGGTACTCAATAAACTAGCCACTACCATCCACAGGATGGATATGAGGTACACAATAAACTAGCCACAGGACTGATAATGGTAATACTCCACGACCATAGACTTTCTTAGTATGATTGTCACGCGCATCTCTTTAGTATGGTAGTGCATTATATTGGTGAGGTGACATGGTAGTGTAAATTATATAGAAATATTTACAATACAGTTATTATTACTATGGTAATTTTTCTGGTATGGTAGAACTACTATGGTATTTATCATGGTATAGAAATATTATTTGACATGAATTTGAATCACTGGAGGACAAATGGAATCCGGATGTAGTATACACAGACTTTACAAAATCCTTCGACCAGTGGAAAAATGGGTAGATATTTAAGTTTCTAACCAATAGAACACAGAGTCATGGTAAACAGAGTTAAGTCAGCGGCTGCCACAGTGGAAAGTTCTGTTCCCCAAGGCACTGTACTCGCCCCAGTTTTTTTTCATCCTCATATCCGAAATAGAGAAATAAATCACAGCAATGCATCTTCCATTGCTGACGATATTGCAACTTGCGTAGGAATGTCATCCATTGAGGACACAGTAAATCTCCAAGCTGATACAAACCAAGTCTTCCAGTGGGCCACAAAAAACGATGAGATATTCAGTGAGGTCAAATTTCAGTTCATCCTTTATAGAAAACATGACGAAATAAAAACTGGACAAGATTACAAAACAAATCCAAACTACACAACGAAGAGAAAGACTGAAGTGAGGGACTTAAGACTGATAATGTCTGAAGCTCTCGATTTGAAGGACCATAACAATGAAATGATAAAGAGAAAAACCTGAGCTCTCAAAACAAGTTATACTGAGCAAGTGATGATATACATCACCGTAGTTTTGTTGTACTCTAACAACCCTTCCAAGACAGGCGAAATTGCATATATGGACGGAGTACACTGAACCTTCACTGCTTCTATAAATTCCCTGTATAAAGTCCCGTTTATTTCTTTCATTGTAGGCGAGAAAGATACAACATAATTTCCACCAGGAAATTTCAAGACCAACAAATCCCAAATCTGCCCACAGAAATCACTCCCTACGAAAGAAAGAGGCTCGTGCTACAGTAGAAAAAAAATGTGTAAATCAGGGCCGTCATAAGAGCACTATGAGACATATGTAAAGGGACTAAGACTCTCTAGCACCTTTGTATATAAGAGGAATTGCCAATATAAGACTGCTTCTCTTCAAGACGAACTTAGTAAGTTATCAAGTCAGTTCTTGATTAGCTCAGGCTGACACTACTGAAGTCTCCCAGCTCAGGCTGACACTACTGAAGTCTCCCAGCTCATGCTGACACTACTGAAGTCTCCCAGCTCATGCTGACACTACTGAAGTCTCCCAGCTCATGCTGACACTACTGAAGTCTCCCAGCTCAGGCTGACACTTTTGAAGTCTCCCAGCTCAGGCTGACACTACTGAAGTCTACAAGCTCAGGCTGACACTACTGAAGTCTCCCAGCTCATGCTGACACTACTGAAGTCTCCCAGCTCATGCTGACACTACTGAAGTCTCCCAGCTCAGGCTGACACTACTGAAGTCTCCCAGCTCATGCTGACACTACTGAAGTCTCCCAGCTCAGGCTGACACTTTTGAAGTCTGACAGCTCAGGCTGACACTACTGAAGTCTACAAGCTCAGGCTGACACTACTGAAGTCTCCCAGCTCAGGCTGACACTACTGAAGTCTACAAGCTCAGGCTGACACTACTGAAGTCTCCCAGCTCAGGCTGACACTTTTGAAGTCTCCCAGCTCAGGCTGACACTACTGAAGTCTACAAGCTCAGGCTGACACTACTGAAGTCTCCCAGCTCAAGCTGACACTACTGAGGTCTCCCAGCTCAGACTGACACTACTGAAGTCTCCCAGCTCAGGCTGACACTACTGAAGTCTCCCAGCTCAGGCTGACACTACTGAAGTCTCCCAGCCCAGGCTGACACTACTGAAGTCTCCCAGCTCAGGCTGACACTACTGAAGTCTCCCAGCTCAGGCTGACACTACTGAAGTCTCCCAGCTCATGCTGACACTACTGAAGTCTCCCAGCTCAGGCTGACACTTTTGAAGTCTCCCAGCTCAGGCTGACACTACTGAAGTCTACAAGCTCAGGCTGACACTACTGAAGTCTCCCAGCTCAAGCTGACACTACTGAGGTCTCCCAGCTCAGACTGACACTACTGAAGTCTCCCAGCTCAGGCTGACACTACTGAAGTCTCCCAGCTCAGGCTGACACTACTGAAGTCTCCCAGCCCAGGCTGACACTACTGAAGTCTCCCAGCTCAGGCTGACACTACTGAAGTCTCCCAGCCCAGGCTGACACTACTGAAGTCTCCCAGCTCAGGCTGACGCTACTGAAGTCTCCCAGCTCAGGCTGACACTACTGAAGTCTCCCAGCTCAGGCTGACACTACTGAAGTCTCCCAGCTCAGGCTGACACTACTGAAGTCTCCCAGCTCAGGCTGACACTACTGAAGTCTTCCAGCTCAGACTGACACTACTGAAGTCTCCCAGCTCATGCTGACACCATCGTGTGTGATGGAATATGACAGAGAAACATAGCTTTAGTTCCCACAATGTAACTATCATATAGAATAGTGTAGCAACACTGCTGGTGTTCCCACAATGTAACTATCATATAGAATAGTGTAGCAACACTGCTGGTGTTCCCACAATGTAACTATCATATAGAATAGTGTAGCAACACTGCTGGTGTTCCCACAATGTAACTATCATATAGAATAGTGTAGCAACACTGCTGGTGTTCCCACAATGTAACTATCATATAGAATAGTGTAGCAACACTGCTGGTGTTCCCACAATGTATCTATCATATAGAATAGTGTAGCAACACTGCTGGTGTTCCCACAATGTAACTATCATATATAATAGTGTAGCAACACTGCTGGTGTTCCCACAATGTAACTATCATATAGAATAGTGTAGCAACACTGCTGGTGTTCCCACAATGTAACTATTATATAGAATAGTGTAGCAACACTGCTGGTGTTCCCACAATGTAACTATCATAGAGAATAGTGTAGCAACATTGCTGGTGTTCCCACAATCTAACTATCATATAGAATAGTGTAGCAACACTGCTGGTGTTCCCACAATGTAACTATCATATAGAATAGTGTAGCAACACTGCTGGTGTTCCCACAATGTATCTATCATATAGAATAGTGTAGCAACACTGCTGGTGTTCCCACAATGTAACTATCATATAGAATAGTGTAGCAACACTGCTGGTGTTCCCACAATGTAACTATCATATAGAATAGTGTAGCAACACTGCTGGTGTTCCCACAATGTAACTATCATATAGAATAGTGTAGCAACTGCTGGTGTTCCCACAATGTATCTATCATATAGAATAGTGTAGCAACACTGCTGGTGTTCCCACAATGTAACTATCATATAGAATAGTG
Organism: Cherax destructor; assembly: GCA_009830355.1. Classification (NCBI taxonomy): domain Eukaryota; kingdom Metazoa; phylum Arthropoda; class Malacostraca; order Decapoda; family Parastacidae; genus Cherax; species Cherax destructor. Next base: position 153,353 of record WNWK01001213.1, on the reverse strand, counting down.
TAGCAACACTGCTGGTGTTCCCACAATGTAACTATCATATAGAATAGTGTAGCAACACTGCTGGTGTTCCCACAATGTAACTATCATATAGAATAGTGTAGTAACTGCTGGTGTTCCCATAATGTAACTATCATATAGAATAGTGTAGTAACTGCTGGTGTTCCCACAATGTAACTATCATATAGAATAGTGTAGCAGCACTGCTGGTGTTCCCACAATGTAACTATCATATAGAATAGTGTAGCAACACTGCTGGTGTTCCCACAATGTAACTATCATATAGAATAGTGTAGCAACACTGCTGGTGTTCCCACAATGTAACTATCATATAGAATAGTGTAGCAACACACTGCTGGTGTTCCCACAATGTAACTATCATATAGAATAGTGTAGCAACACTGCTGGTGTTCCCACAATGTAACTATCATATAGAATAGTGTAGCAACACTGCTGGTGTTCCCACAATGTAACTATCATATAGAATAGTGTAGCAACACTGCTGGTGTTCCCACAATGTAACTATCATATAGAATAGTGTAGCAACACTGCTGGTGCATCGACTCTCTGGTGTTCCGTTTTTTTGGTGTTTATTCTATAATAAACATTACGTCACTGGTGGTGCTCCGTCGTTCGTGTTTAACGTTAACATCACCAGTCACTGGTGGTGCTCCGTCGTTCGTGTTTAACGTTAACATCACCTGTCACTGGTGGTGCTCCGTCGTTCGTGTTTAACGTTAACATCGCCTGTCACTGGTGGTGCTCCGTCGTTCGTGTTTAACGTTAACATCGCCTGTCACTGGTGGTGCTCCGTCGTTCGTGTTTAACGTTAACATCGCCTGTCACTGGTGGTGCTCAGTCATTGGTGTTCAGCCTAAACACGAGCAGGTGGGTCACACAGTAACACAGGAAGGAGTGATTTCATTGTTGAAATGTTTGGGTCGAGGTTATAGAAGAAGGTCGTAGTACTTAGGCTTGTATTATGTGGTCTGATTCTCTTCTCTTTTGTCAGGCTTAAATACCTGTCTGTTACACGATGGTCCTGGGTTATATACACCGTCTGGTGTGTATATTTATCTGTATATACTCTGAGAGTTTTTTTTAATAACTGTTTTAGTTATTAGAGTATTCTTGACTGGTAGTGAACAGATGATATGCTTAATGACCCTCGAGTAGTTGTTAGGTTTTAAAGCTAATTACCCAACCTACGAGGGTAGCACAAAGCCGTAGAGGTGGCTTATATGCTTCATCTCACCTGATTACAGCATATAAGCCACCTCTACGGCTTTGTGCTACACTTCTAACAAGATTGATGGACTGAACACATCGACTCCAGGCCGAGGGACTGATAACCTCAAACTCCTCCTCTCCTTACACCTTTCCACTTTGTTATGGACTGATGAAGCCACTAGTTGTCAATGCTCCAAGTTGGACCGAAACGTCTTCACAAGATTCTTTCTTCTAAATGAGGGTTATTTAGAACATAAGAAAGGAGGACCACTGCAGCAGGCCTGTTGGCCCATGCTGGGCAGGTCCTTCACAAATCCAACCCACTAACAGAATATTTGCCCAACCCACTTTAGTTCTACCCTGCCAATAAGTTCTGATAAATCCACTAACTCATGTTCAAGTCCCACTCAAATCCAACTTGTTAATCCAATTCGTAAAATAACACGAGTGGAAAAAATGGTGAACTCGAAACGTTTTCGTGATTTCTCGATAATGTATAAATGGTATAAAATACTGACGGGTTGTTAGGCAGGACACGTGTGCAACAGTAGTTCTGAGGTGGTCAGTCCCTCAGCCTGGAGAAGAGTTTTGTTCCATAGTCTGGAACAATGTGAAGTTGACAATGGTTGGATCTGAGAGAGACGTGACCTCTCAGTGACTACATTCTTTCTCCTACTAGTGACCTCCGTCTCACCTCCTGACAGTCTCCATACTGTCACATACTGGGACTGACCACCTCAAAACTACGTCTTCAAGGGTGATGGACTGATAACATCGTCTTCACATCTCTTCTGCTTCTACCAACTTTTCTGTACTTGACTGAAGAAGTGTACTGTGTAGACGAAACGTCTCGGAATAAAGACACCTAACTGTTGCAAAAGTCAGTACCTGACTAGCCGGGCTGTGGTTCGTACGTCGGGTTGCGTGCAGCCAACAGTAACAGCCTGGTTGATCCATCAAGAGGCCTGGCCACAGACCGGGCCGCGGGGGCGTTGACCCCCGAAACCCTCTCCAGGTATGTGTCTTAATGAGCTGGGAATTTCAGTGGTGGTGGTGCACACTTACTGCTTGATATATCCGACCCTGGACCTGAGTGTGTCGAGACGTAGCTCCTGGGTCATTATGTGATTAAGACCCGCGTCATGAGGCACTCGTCCTGTTTCCTGACGAACCTTACCTAACATAGCCTAGCCTAACCTAACCTAGTTGGTAAATTAGACACATATGCAACACTTGGGTATCTTTATTGAGGAAACGTTTCGCCACACAGTGGCTTCATCAGTCCAATACAAAGGAGAATCGTGAAGAACCTAGCCTAACCTAGCCTAACCTAACCTAGCCTAGCCTAACCTAGCATAACCTAACCTAGCCTAGCCTAACCTAACCTAACCTAGCCTAGCCTAGCCTAGCCTAACCTAGCCTAGCCTAACCTAGCATAACCTAACCTAGCCTAGCCTAACCTAACCTAACCTAACCTAGGCTAGCCTAGCCTATCAATCTTGTTAGAAGTGGACTGAACACATCGACTCCAGGCCGAGGGACTGATAACCTCAAACTCCTCCTCTCCTTACACCTTTCTACTTTGTATTGGACTGATGAAGCCACTGTGTGGCGAAACGTTTCCTCAATAAAGATACCCAAGTGTTGCATATGTGTCTAATTTAACAACTTGTCGGTTCTCTGAACCATTCATCTATAGCCTAGCCTAGCCTAACCTAGCCTAGCCTAGCCTAACCTAACCTAACTTAACCTAGCCTAGCCTAACCTAACTTAACCTAGCCTAGCCTAACCTAACTTAACCTAGCCTAGCCTAACCTAACCTTACTTAACCTAGCCTAGCCTAACCTAACTTAGCCTAGTCTAGCCTAACCTAGCCTAACCTAACCTAGCCTAGCCTAGCCTTGCCTAACCTAACTTAGCCTAGCCTAACCTAACCTAGCCTTGCCTAACCTAACTTAACCTAGCCTAGCCTAACCTAGCCTAGCCTAACCTAACTTAACCTGTAATAATATTGGTAGAATTACCGACAATATATTAAGTAAAAGGACACAAATGCAACTAATGAGACATTTTATTGTGGCAACGTTTGCTCCAGAGCTTCTCAGCCGTTACAAGCGATACATGGACACAGTGGGCTTATATATACTCTCAAAGTGAGGTGAAATACTAGTGGTGGTAGAAGTAGTAGTGATATAAGTAGTATTAGTAGTAGTAGTAGTAGTAGTAGTAGTAATACAATAAGGTAGAACAATCAATATGCATATGAGTAAAAGGTGATAAAACAAATACTTGGGTAGTATAACAATAGGTTAGACAAATATTTTATGCTGGATGTGGAACACTCCTACAGGCCTATATTTCAACATCCAGCAGAAATATTTGTCTAACCTATTGTTATACTACCCAAGTATTTGTTTTATCACCTTTTACTCATGTGCATATTGATTGTTCTACCTTATTGTATTACTACTACTACTTATATCAGTACTACTTCTACCACCACTAGTTTTTTCACCTCACTTTGAGAGTATATATATGCCAACTGTGTCCATATATCGCTTGTAACGGCTTGAGAAAGCTCCTGGAGAGCGAAACGTTGCCACAATAAAATGTCACATTAGTTGCATTTGTGTCCTTTTACTTAACTTAACCTAGCCTAGCCTAACCTAGCCTAGCCTAACCTAGCCTAACCTAACCTAACCTACCGTTCTTCAGGGGAAGGTGAAAGGAAGAGATGGAGGGGGGGAATGGAAGAGAGGGATGGAGGGGAGAGAGAGGGACGATGAAATTATTGAATAATTTTACGTCCCATGAGGATGTTATGTCGTTCAAGGTGACATGGACACCCAGATTGTGCATGTTGACAAAATTATGTGTGTACGTGTACTCACCTAGTTGTGGTTGAAGGGGTCGAGTCACGGCTCCTGGCCCCGCCTCTTCACTGGTCGCTACTAGGTCACTCTTCCTGCTCCATGAGCCTTATCATACCTCTTCTTAAAGCTATGTGCGTGTGTACTCACCTAGTTGTGGTTGCAGGGGTCGAGTCATAGCTCCTGTGTGTGTGTGTAAAAGAGTGAGTTTGTACTCATTAATTTGTGTTTACGGGGTCGAGACTCAGCTCCTGGCCCCGGCTCATAGGCCACTTTGATTAGCATCACTGACTTTATTTATACAGATCAGTTTTACTGGCTAAGAACTGTTATCCTGCCTAAGCTTATTTCAAAGCCCTGCCCCAGGATGCCACCCATACCAGTTAACTAACACCCAGTACCTACTTTCAGCTAGGTGAACAGGGACAGTAGGTGTCTTAAGGAAACATGCCCATTGCTTCCACTCGTACAGGGAATCAAACCATGGACACTCACTGTGTGAGCTGAATGAGCTACCAACCCAGCTTTACTGGTCAGGTACTGACTTTAGGTGCCTGTCCAGCGCCTACTTAGGTAAGGTTTGTCAGGAAACAAGTGGTTCCTGACGCGGGTCTTAGTCACGTCTCTTTACTCTTCCTTACCTTTGATACCTTTGATATACCTTTGAAGAGTTTCGAGAGTTTATCTACTCTCTGAGCCCGGCCATGGGCCAGGCTTGTCTGGTGCTTGCCTGGTCAACCAGGCTGTTGCTGCTGGAGGCCCGCTGCCCCACATATCCATCACAGCCTGGTTGATCTGGCACCTGGTGAAGATACTTGTTCAGTTTCCTCTTGAAGGCTTCTACACTGGTTCCAGCCGTGTTTCGGATATCTTCTGGTAAGATGTTGAATAGTCTGGGACCCCGGATGTTAATACAGTGCTCCCGTATTGTCCCCACCGCACCCCTGCTCCTCACTGGTTTTATTTTACACTTTCTCCTATATCTCTCACTCCAGTATGTTGTTATGGCAGTGTGCAGATTCGGGACCAGGCCCTCAAGTACTTTCCAGGTATATATTATCATGTATCTCTTTCTCCTCCGCTCCAATGAGTACATGTTCAAGAGTTGAAGGCGTTCCCAATAATTTAGATGTTTCAATGGCTCAATGTGAGCCGTAAACGATCTCTGAATTTGTTCCAGCTCTGATATTTCTCCTGCCCTGAACGGGGCCGTCAGCACTGAGCAGTATTCTAAGTGGGGGAGCACTAGCGATTTAAAGAGTGTCACCATCGGCATTATTTCCTTAAACCCTAATGGTATATCTTTTTTCTTGTTTCTTTTCGTTCATAGTTGGTATTTATCTCACCTTCTCGGCTCTTTAACTGTGTTACCTCCTTCATTCCACGTTCACTTCCGTCTTCCATTTTCCATTTCAGTTCACTCGGGAAAAAATCACATAGGCTGTGCTCGCCACATAGACTGTGCTCGCCACATAGGCTGTGCTCGCCACATAGGCTGTGCTCGCCACATAGGCTGTGCTCGCCACATAGGCTGTGCTCGCCACATAGGCTGTGCTCGCCACATAGGCTGTGCTCGCCACATAGGCTGTGCTCGCCACATAGGCTGTGCTCGCCACAAAGGCTGTGCTCGCCACGTTATCAATACAATGTGTCTATCAAACCACACCACGGGTGGGGATTGAACCCAGTCTTTCGAAAATCAGTCTCTCATTTGAATAAACAGAACATTAGAGTCTTGTCCAGTTCTAATGTTATATTTATGTTGTTTTAATCTAAGTTCAAAACTTTTACCAGTTTGACCGTAATAAACTTTATCGCATATTTTACAAGGAATCTTATAGACACATCCGTCAGCATTTTGGGGGGAATTTTTATTTTTTTTTACCATCTTTTGATGGTAAGGAAGAACCAACATATTTATAGTTGTTTGTCACTTTCCGAATTGTAAAAAGTATTTCTGGCAATTAAGATTTGTCAATTAACTTTCTTTGGTATTTTAGATCATTAGTTATTTCATAAATCTTCAAGATTTCTTCATCTATGAACTCTGGACTACAAATACGTAAAGTTCTCAAAAACACTGATGCCAACACTGACAGTTTAACTCCATCATGATGTGAAGAATAACAGTGTACATAACAACAGTTATTTGTTGTTGTTGTTGTTATTTTTTAATTTAAAATCCTGGTTCCCCTTAATAATTAAAACATCTAGAAAAGGCAGTGAGTTATATGGTTCAAATTCAACAGTAAAATTTATGGAATGAGTTAGATTATTTAATTTAACAAGGAAATGGTTGATATCTATATTCTGAGGCACAAAATATCGTCAACATATCTATGCCACTTATCTCTATTGGGAAGGATTTTGTTAAGGAATCTTATTTTAAAATATTCTATGTACAAATTACTTAGGACAGTTGAGAGAGGATTTCTCATTGCCATGCCAAACTTCTGAGTGTAAAATTAGTCATTAAACTCAAACTTTGCATCAACAATACAGAGTTTAATAAGCTTTATAATAGTAGGTACTGGCAATAGTCAATCATATTTACCAAGTTCTTTAAATAGGAAACTTAATAAATCGTCAAGCTCATCGTTTAGCTCATTCCATAAATTCCATAAATTTTTTATGCAAAACTCAACAGGGTCACCTAATATAACGAAAGGAACACGTAAAAAACCTGGGAATAATTATGTCAGCTGACCTTTCTTTTAAAGAACATAACAAGACAAAGGTCACAACAGCCAGGAAGATGACGGGGTGGGTATTGAGAACTTTCAAAACAAGGGAAATAATGCCGATGGTGACACTCTTCAAATCGCTAGTGCTCCCTCACTTAGAATACTGCTCAGTGCTGACGGCCCCGTTCAGGGCAGGAGAAATATCAGAGCTGGAACAAATTCAGAGATCGTTTACGGCTCACATTGAGCCATTGAAACATCTTAATTATTGGGAACGCCTTCAAGTCTTGAACATGTACTCACTGGAGCGGAGGAGAGAGAGATACATGATAATATATACCTGGAAAGTACTCGAGGGCCTGGTCCCAAATCTGCACACTGCCAAAACAACATACTGGAGTGAGAGATATGGGAGGAAGTGTAAAATAAACCCAGTGAGGAGCAGGGGTGCGGTGGGCACAATACGGGAGCACTGTATCAACATCCGGGGTCCCAGACTATTCAACATCTTACCAGAAGATATCAGAAACACTGCTGGAACCAGTGTAGAAGCCTTCAAGAGGAAACTGGACAAGTATCTTCACCAGGTGCCAGATCAACCAGGCTGTGACGGATATGTGGGGCAGCGGACCTCCAGCAGCAACAGCATGGTTGAACAGGCAAGCACCAGACGAGCTTGGCCCATGGCCGGGCTCCGAGAGTAGTGAAACTCTCGAAACTCTTCAAAGGTAAGGTAAAGGAGGGATGAAGTGAGGGAGGGATTGAAAGAAGGGGGGGACTGAAGGAGTGAGTGAGTTAGGGAGTGAGGGAATATCATAAACAAGACAGCAGACAAACAGATCTGGTTGTTACTCAACTTCCTCTTCTTAAATCATTTCCACAATTACTTCCAGTTATCAACTTGTACTTAACATTATTACACTTGGTAATGTAATTGAGCTGTTACGCTTGTGAAGGACGAGTCATGCTTAGTTGAGAGAGAGAGTATCTGCTCCTGGCTCTCGTTGATCATTTGCGAAGCCTTGAACCCCTTACATTGATCTGTAAAGTTGTATCATATGCTTGTACAAATTAAGATTATTATTATTATTATTATTATTATTATTATTAGTAGTAGTAGTAGTAGTAATAATAGTAGTAGTATTAGTGATAGTAGTATTAATAATAGTAGTACTAGTAATAGTATCTCGGTGTATCACGACACTCTGGGTTTCATTGGGGTTCAGTCCACTCTCTTTTGAACCTCTTTCATATAGTGAAATTTTTACGTAAACGAGACTAAAAAAAAGTGTATAAAAGCTTGAATAACACAAAAATAGGCCTAGTACATGTTGTTTAAGTTTGGGGCCGTTTTTCCCATTGCACTTACAAGACACCCACTCTACAGACCAGTATTATAAGACGACTCTATTTTTCACTGGCTGCCAAGAATCTTGCTCACTTAGGGAGAGATTCTTAGCTCAACTATTGTATTTTCTGGCATATAAGGCGCACCAGTATATGAGGTGTATACAAGACGCTGTTACCAAGCAGCTGTAACGTAACGTTAGTAAACAACTGCTAATGTGTAACACACAGTCTACCCTTGACCCTGACCTTGAGCATATAAGACGCAGGTTGATTTTCCGAGATTTTGTATGAAAAAAGTGCGTCTTATATAACGGAAAATACGGTTTTGGAATTGGTTCCTCTTGGATTTTTTCCAGGTGTAAATTATGATGCGTCTTGATCAATTAGACACTGATCCAACACTTGGCATTCTTTTGAAGAATAGTGGACCGAACACATCCACTCCAGATTGAGGGACTGATTACCTCAAACTCATTTTCCACCATTCTCCTCTGTATTGGACTGAGGAAGGTACTGGCTGGTGAAAAGTTTCCACAATACAGATACCCAAGTATTTAATTCATTATATTTCTGGTTCTATGAACAATTTATCTACAAATTGTATCTGTCTCACCTGTGTCGTATACAGTATCGTCTACAGTGTTACAGTATCGTCTACGGTTTTACAGTATCGTCTACAGTGTTACGGTATCGTCTACAGTGTTACGGTATCGTCTACAGTGTTACGGTATCGTCTTACAGTGTTAGAGTATTGTGTACAGTGTTACGGTATCTTCTACAGTGTTACAGTATCGTCTACATTGTTACGGTATCGTCTACAGTGTTACAGTATCGTGTACAGTGTTACAGTATCGTCTACAGTGTTACGGTATTGTGTACAGTGTTATAGTATCGTCTACAGTGTTACAGTATTGTGTACAGTGTTACGGTATCTTCTACAGTGTTACGGTATCGTCTACATTGTTACGGTATCGTCTACAGTGTTACAGTATAGTCTACAGTGTTACAAAAATGTCTACAGTGTTACAGTACCATCTACAGTGTTACAGTATTGTCTACAGTGTTACAGTATCGTCTACAGTGTTACAGTATCGTCTACAGTGTTACAGTATTGTCTACAGTGTTACGGTATTGTATACAGTGTTACGGTATCGTCTACAGTGTTACGGTATCGTCTACAGTATTACGGTATCGTCTACAGTGTTACGGTATCGTCTACAGTGTTACGGTATCGTCTACAATGTTACGGTATCGTCTACAGTGTTACGGTATCGTCTACAGTGTTACAGTATCGTCTACACAGAATTGTCTACAGTGTTACAGTATCGTCTACAGTGTTACAGTATTGTCTACAGTGTTAGAGTATCGTCTACAGTGTTACAGTATCGTCTACAGTGTTACGGTATTGTCTACAGTGTTACGGTATCGTCTACAGTATTACGGTATCGTCTACAGTGTTACGGTATCGTCTACAGTGTTACGGTATCGTCTACAGTGTTACGGTATCGTCTACAGTGTTACGGTATCGTCTATAGTGTTACAGTATCGTCTACACAGAATTGTCTACAGTGTTACAGTATCGTCTACAGTGTTACAGTATTGTCTACAGTGTTACAGTGTCGTCTACAGTGTTACAGTATTGTCTACAGTGTTAAAGTATCGTCTACAGTGTTAAAGTATCGTCTACAGTGTTACAGTATCGTCTACAATGTTACAGAATCGTCTACAATGTTACAGTATCGTCTACACAGAATCGTCTGCAGTGTTACAGTATCGTCTACAGTGTTACAATATTGTCTACAGTGTTACAGTATTGTCTACAGTGTTACAGTATTGTCTACAGTGTTACAGTATCGTCTACAATGTTACAGTATTGTCAACAATGTTACAGTATCGTCTACAGTGTTACAGTGTGGTCTACAGTGTTACAGTATTGTCTACAGTGTTAGAGTATCGTCTACAGTGTTAGAATATCGTCTACAGTGTTACAGTATCGTCTACAGTATTACGGTATCGTCTACAGTGTTACGGTATCGTCTACAGTGTTACAGTATCGTCTACAGTGTTACAGTATTGTGTACAGTGTTACGGTATCTTCTACAGTGTTACGGTATCGTCTACATTGTTACGGTATCGTCTACAGTGTTACAGTATCGTCTACAATGTTACAGTATTGTCTACAGTGTTACAGTATCTTCTACAGTGTTACGGTATCGTCTACAGTGTTACAGTGTCGTCTACAGTGTTACAGTATTGTCTACACAGAATCGTCTACAATGTTACAGTATTGTCTACAGTGTTACAGTATCTTCTACAGTGTTGCGGTATCGTCTACAGTGTTACAGTATCGTCTACAGTGTAACAGTGTCGTCTACAGTGTTACAGTATTGTCTACAGTGTTACAGTATTGTCTACAGTGTTACAGTATTGTCTACAGTGTTACAGTATCGTCTACAGTGTTACAGTATTGTCTACAATGTTACAGTATTGTCTACAGTGTTACAGTATTTTCTACAGTGTTACAGTATTGCCTACAGTGTTACAGTATCGTCTACAGTGTTACAGTATTGTCTACAGTGTTACAGTATTGTCTACACAGAATCGTCTACAATGTTACAGTGTCGTCTACAGTGTTACAGTATTGTCTACAGTGTTACAGTATTGTCTACAGTGTTACAGTATTGTCTACAGTGTTACAGTTTTGTCTACAGTGTTACAGTATCGTCTACAGTGTAGTCTACAAAGAACATTACAGTGTCAACCACTGAGAACATTACAGTGTCAACCACTGAGAACATTACAGTGTCAACCACTGAGAACATTACAGTGTCATCCACTGAGAACATTACAGTGTCATCCACTGAGAACATTACAGTCATCACTGAGAACATTACAGTGTCATCCACTGAGAACATTACAGTGTCATCCACTGAGAACATTACAGTGTCATCCACTGAGAACATTACAGTGTCATCCACTGAGAACATTACAGTGTCATCCACTGAGAACATTACAGTGTCATCCACTGAGAACATTACAGTGTCATCCACTGAGAACATTACAGTGTCATCCACTGAGAACATTACAGTGTCATCCACTGAGAACATTACAGTGTCATCCACTGAGAACATTACAGTGTCATCCACTGAGAACATTACAGTGTCATCCACTGAGAACATTACAGTGTCATCCACTGAGAACATTACAGTGTCATCCACTGAGAACATTACAGTGTCATCCACTGAGAACATTACAGTGTCATCCACTGAGAACATTACAGTGTCATCCACTGAGAACATTACAGTGTCATCCACTGAGAACATTACAGTGTCATCCACTGAGAACATTACAGTGTCATCCACTGAGAACATTACAGTGTCATCCACTGAGAACATTACAGTGTCATCCACTGAGAACATTACAGTGTCATCCACTGAGAACATTACAGTGTCATCCACTGAGAACATTACAGTGTCATCCACTGAGAACATTACAGTGTTATCCACTGAGAACGTTACAGTGTCATCCACTGAGAACGTTACAGTGTCATCCACTGAGAACGTTGCAGTGTCATCCACTGAGAACATTACAGTGTCATCCACTGAGAACATTACAGTGCTATGGTTCACTGTATCAACCAGACTGACACAGTAGCAGCTGTCCTGATCAAGGTGTGTCCTGATCAAGGTGTGTCCTGATCAAGGCCGCCTTGAGCCTTCAATTGGAAATCAAGATGTGTTTCGCCCTGGAACGTCGACGTTTCGCCCAAGGCTTGACTTAAAATATACAGGAAATGCAAACCACGGTACAGGTGGGGATTGAATTCACGGCAAGTGAATGTAAAACTCCCTTGTATGGTATACTTGACCCTGAGGTCAAGCTTGGAGAGCGAGAGGTCAGAGGTGAGGCAGGTTCCTGTGAGAGGTAGTGGGGTCAAGGTCACAGCACGATGGTCATGGGACGGGTGGGATTAAACTCATGGCGAGTGAGTCATTAAATAATAATAATAATAATAATAATAATAATAATAATAATAATGGTTATAAGTATGACCCTAATTTTAAAGTGATGGAGGGGTAAGCCAGCGGAAGGCCTCGGTCAGATGACCAAAAGCCCCAACGATGGGTCATCATTTGACTTGTTCTGTTTCCTGACAAATTTTACCTAACCTAATAATAATAATAATAATAATAATGATAATAATAATAATAATATTAATAATAATAATAATAATAATAATAATAATGTCTTTATTTCTACCAGTACATGTACAAGGTATACAGACCATAGCTGACATCAAAGGTCAGTTTTGTCCCAGGATGCCACCCACACCAGTTCACTAGCACCCAGGATGCCACCCACACCAGTCCACTAACACCCAGGATGCCACCCACACCAGTCCACTAGCACCCAGGATGCCACCCACACCAGACCACTAACACCCAGGATGCGACCCACACCAGTCCAGTAACACCCAGGATGCGACCCACACCAGTCCACTAACCATAAATTTCAATTGCAATAGAAATTCTATTAAAAAGTTTGATAATCAAAGTATTTTAGCAAAACAATGAGTTTTGTCAAAGAAGCATTCAAACCGCTCTAAAACGTCGAAATAGATAACGCATGTCGACGTGGCTGAGAATTAATGGTCAAGTGGATTGAGAGAAGCTTACTTTGTCCTGTTCTTACGGAGCTGGGTATTGTGACGCAGGAACGAATCCTGGCTAGCTGCAAGTCTGTTAATCACCCAGGATGCGACCCACACCAGTCCACTAACACCCAGGATGCGACAAACACTAGTCCACTAACACCCAGGATGCCACCCACACCAGTCCACTAACACCCAGGATGCCACCCACACTAGTTCACTAACACCCAGGATGCGACCCACACCAGTCCACTAACACCCAAGATGCGACCCACACTAGTCCACTAACACCCAGGATGCGACCCACACCAGTCCACTAACACCCAGGATGCCACCCACACCAGTCCACTAACACCCAGGATACGACCCACACCAGTCCACTAACACCCAGGATACGACCCACACCAGTCCACTAGCACCCAGGATGCCACCCACACCAGTTCACTAACACCCAGGTGACTATTTTACTGCTAGGTGAACATGGACAACAGGTGCTTTAAGGAAACACGTTCTAATGTTTCCACCCGTACCGGGGTTCGACGCCCGGACCTCAGTGTGTGAGGCGAGTGTGCTAGCCAGGCCAGTGAGTTAACCACTGGGCCAGGTGTTTCTAATAAGATTCATTCGACTAGGTATATTTCTATACATCATAGTAAGGTTAGCATGGGCCAACACTCTGACAAATTGATTCGAGCCCCGACTAGTTCCGTGATTTCAGCGTACTGTTTATATTGCGAATAGTTTTGCTTAACAAATAAATATACATTCTCCTGTTCTGCTCTATGGTGTTGAAGTGGATCGTTGCTATTGGTAAAGCTCCTGGTCCCGTGGTTCTTGTGGTGTTAAAACTGTGTCCTTCACCAGGGAACTTGACAAGTCCCTCAGGTCAGCCACTGACCAGCCGGGCTGTGGTTCCTACCTTCGACCGTGTGCAACCAGTAGTAACAGACTGGTTGATCATGCGCTGATCCACCGCGAAACCTGGTCTGAGGCCTGACCTCGGGAGGGGTATGACCTTCCCCCTGCGAACATCCATCATGCATGATGCATTGTAGATGTTATTCATTTTGAAGGTATATCTGTGTTCTTGAAGATATATCTGTGTTCTTGAATGTATATTCGTATATCCGTGTTCTTGAATGTATATCTGTGTTCTTGAATGTATATTCGTGTTCTTGAAGGTATATCTGTGTTCTTGAAGGTAGGTCTGTGTTCTTGAAGGCATATATGTGTTCTTGAAGGTATATCTGTGTTCTTGAATGTATATCCGTGTTCTTGAAGGTATATCTGTGTTCTTGAAGGTATGTCTGTGTTCTTGAAGGTATATAGTAGTGTTCTGAAGTATATCTGTGTTCTTGAAGGTATATATGTGTTCTTGAAGGTATATCTGTGTTCTTGAAGGTATATATGTGTTCTTGAAGGTATATATGTGTTCTTGAAGGTATATCTGTGTTCTTGAAGGTATATATGTGTTCTTGAAGGCATGTATGTGTTCTTGAAGGTATATCTGTGTTCTTGAAGGTATATATGTGTTCTTGAAGGTATATATGTGTTCTTGAAGGTATATCTGTGTTCTTGAAGGTATATATGTGTTCTTGAAGGTATATCTGTGTTCTTGAAGGTATATCTGTGTTCTTGAAGGTATATCTGTGTTCTTGAAGGTATATCTGTGTTCTTGAAGGTATATATGTGTTCTTGAAGGTATATCTGTGTTCTTGAAGGTATATCTGTGTTCCTTGAAAGTATATCTGTGTTCTTGAAGGTATATCTGTGTTCTTGAAGGTATATAGTGTTCTTGAAGGTATACTCTGTGTTCTGAAGGTGATATCTGTACTTTCTTCGACATTGTTAGTGAGATTTTGAAGGTTAACCTGATTCCTCAAACTCTTCTTTTCGACATTGTTCAGATGAGATTTAGACTCGGTTGAGGACTGTTTCTCAGAATCCATTCTCAATTTCGCTTTCTGAGCCATTTGTTCAAAGACTGTTTTTGTCTGCTGTGTGTGAAGTACCAGTGTTGTTGTCTGCTGTGTGAGAAGTACCAGTGTTGTTGTCTGCTGTGTTAGAAGTACCAGTGTTGTTGTCTGCTGTGTGAAGTACCAGTGTTGTTGTCTGCTGTGTTAGAAGTACCAGTGTTGTTGTCTGCTGTGTGAAGTACCAGTGTTGTTGTCTGCTGTGTGTGAAGTACCAGTGTTGTTGTCTGCTGTGTGTGAAGTACCAGTGTTGTTGTCTGCTGTGTGTGAAGTACCAGTGTTCTCTGCTGTGTGTGAAGTACCAGTGTTGTTGTCTGCTGTGTGTGAAGTACCAGTGTTGTTGTCTGCTGTGTGTGAAGTACCAGTGTTGTTGTCTGCTGTGTGAGAAGTACCAGTGTTGTTGTCTGCTATGTGTGAAGTACCAGTGTTGTTGTCTGCTGTGTGAGAAGTACCAGTGTTGTTGTCTGCTATGTGTGAAGTACCAGTGTTGTTGTCTGCTGTGTGTGAAGTACCAGTGTTGTTGTCTGCTGTGTGTGAAGTACCAGTGTTGTTGTCTGCTATGTGTGAAGTACCAGTGTTGTTGTCTGCTGTGTGTGAAGTACCAGTGTTGTTGTCTGCTGTGTGTGAAGCACCAGTGTTGTTGTCTGCTGTGTGTGAAGTACCAGTGTTGTTGTCTGCTGTGTGAGAAGTACCAGTGTTGTTGTCTGCTGTGTGAGAAGTACCAGTGATGTTGTCTGCTGTGTGAGAAGTACCAGTGTTGTTGTCTGCTGTGTGAGAAGTACCAGTGTTGTTGTCTGCTGTGTGAGAAGTACCAGTGTTGTTGTCTGCTGTGTGTGAAGTGCCAGTGTTGTTGTCTGCTATGTGTGAAGTACCAGTGTTGTTGTCTGCTGTGTGAGAAGTACCAGTGTTGTTGTCTGCTGTGTGAGAAGCACCAGTGTTGTTGTCTGCTGTGTGTGAAGTACCAGTGTTGTTGTCTGCTGTGTGTGAAGTACCAGTGTTGTTGTCTGCTGTGTGAGAAGTACCAGTGTTGTTGTCTGCTGTGTGAGAAGTACCAGTGTTGTTGTCTGCTGTGTGAGAAGTACCAGTGTTGTTATCTGCTGTGTGAGAAGTACCAGTGTTGTTGTCTGCTGTGTGTGAAGTACCAGTGTTGTTGTCTGCTGTGTGTGAAGTACAAGTGTTGTTGTCTGCTGTGTGAGAAGTACCAGTGTTGTTGTCTGCTGTGTGAGAAGCACCAGTG
Source organism: Cherax destructor (assembly GCA_009830355.1). NCBI lineage: Eukaryota > Metazoa > Arthropoda > Malacostraca > Decapoda > Parastacidae > Cherax > Cherax destructor. The sequence goes on along the minus strand of WNWK01001213.1, from coordinate 137,361 downwards.
TTGTTGTCTGCTGTGTGTGAAGTACCAGTGTTGTTGTCTGCTGTGTGTGAAGTACCAGTGTTGTTGTCTGCTGTGTGAGAAGTACCAGTGTTGTTGTCTGCTGTGTGAGAAGCACCAGTGTTGTTGTCTGCTGTGTGTGAAGTACCAGTGTTGTTGTCTGCTGTGTGTGAAGTACCAGTGTTGTTTTCTGCTGTGTGTGATGTACCAGTGTTGTTGTCTGCTGTGTGTGTGAAATACCAATGTTGTTGTCTGCTGTGTGAAGTGCCAGTATTGTTGTCTGCTGTGTGAGAAGTACCAGTGTTGTTGTCTGCTGTGTGTGAAGTACCAGTGTTGTTGTCTGCTGTGTGTGAAGTACCAGTGTTGTTGTATGCTATGTGTGGAGTACCAGTGTTGTTGTCTGCCTTGTGAGAAGTACCAGTGTTGTTGTCTGCTGTGTGAGAAGTACCAGTGTTGTTGTCTGCTGTGTGAGAAGTACCAGTGTTGGTGTTTGCTGTGTGAGAAGTACCAGTGTTGTTGTCTGCTGTGTGAGAAGTACCAGTGTTGTTGTCTGCTGTGTGAGAAGTACCAGTGTTGTTGTCTGCTGTGTGTGAAGTACCAGTGTTGTTGTCTGCTGTGTGAGAAGTACCAGTGTTGTTGTCTGCTGTGTGAGAAGCACCAGTGTTGTTGTCTGCTGTGTGTGAAGTACCAGTGTTGTTGTCTGCTGTGTGTGAAGTACCAGTGTTGTTTTCTGCTGTGTGTGATGTAACAGTGTTGTTGTCTGCTGTGTGTGTGAAATACCAATGTTGTTGTCTGCTGTGTGAAGTGCCAGTATTGTTGTCTGCTGTGTGAGAAGTACCAGTGTTGTTGTCTGCTGTGTGTGAAGTACCAGTGTTGTTGTCTGCTGTGTGTGAAGTACCAGTGTTGTTGTATGCTATGTGTGGAGTACCAGTGTTGTTGTCTGCTGTGTGAGAAGTACCAGTGTTGTTGTCTGCTGTGTGAGAAGTACCAGTGTTGTTGTCTGCTGTGTGAGAAGTACCAGTGTTGGTGTTTGCTGTGTGAGAAGTACCAGTGGATTTGTCTGCTGTGTGAGAAGTACCAGTGTTGTTGTCTGCTGTGTGAGAAGTACCAGTGTTGTTGTCTGCTGTGTGAGAAGTACCAGTGTTGTTTTCTGCTGTGTGTGATGTACCAGTGTTGTTGTCTGCTGTGTGTGTGTTGTGGGGTTCTTTTCATAGATTTGGTAATATTAACAGACGATGAGCTTGGGTTTTGGTAGCGTTTAATGAGGCGTTGGATATATGGGAGCTGAGAGCCTATGCCTGTGTCCGTCTCGTATGCCTACCCCAAGGGAACTGCTGGAGGGGCCGCACGGCACTGAGACATTCAAAAGGCAGGCCTATGATTGGCTAATGCCAGATCACATGGCCAGAGGTTTGAAATCACGTGAACAGCCGTTATAAGTACAACCGTACAGCTCGGGCATGCTACGTATGGCGTCTCGACATACAACTATACAAACTAAGGGCAACAGGCAACAACTCTCAGCTGATTCTATACAATGTCAAAGTACACAACAGTTAACATTATACTTCACATGGATATTATCGTGACGGAACAATCTACATTACTATATGATGCATCATGATACATAGGAATTAATTAAATGAGCTCATTCTAGAAAAATCATGATAAAAGAGATAAAAAAAAATAATTTATTCGATCGAACTGTCTTCATGTGATCTACGAATTCTGAGGAAATATATTTACAAGAAGGTAGTGATTAACAGACAAGGTAGATCTGGTGCACTCAAATCTATACTGTTAATTCTCAGAACTCGGAGAGAACGTGAACACACAAAAAAATTTGAGTAATACTAAGTAGATATTATAACACACAGTTAAACGCTTACTACATATTTATCTATACAGGTTATTTACATTTAACCCCAACTCTGCTAGGGTGAGATTGATATAGGCTGTATAATTATCATCTCTGGGTGGATCAAACTCTGTTACAATAGGTAACTCAACTTCTGATTGAGGAGGATCTACACTGGTATCTACAAATGATACTTGAGGATTTATCAACACTTGCCGTGTACGTAGGGAATAACGACATTCAGGTTGATCTGACTGATCATTAGAGGTAGAGGGAACAGCAACAGGAGAATTATCAGATTCTGTCTCACTTGTCTGATTATTAGGGTGACAGGGACTTCGTCATCATCATCGCATACTAACTTCATATGATCTAAATGCGATTCTTTAAACTGACCCGTACTAATTTCTCTAACTTTATACTTATTGCCGTTAATATGTTCGACTACTCTATAAGGACCAACGAACTTTTGATCAAGTTTTGGCATTGCTGACGTTTTGTTAAAGTTGAACAACATGACTCTGGACCCTACTTGAACTTTAGTCGATTTAGCTTTAGTATTAGTTACTTTAGTAAATTCTGCTGTTGACTTATGAAGTGTTTCACGTATTCTTCTGAAAACACACTGAGCTTGGCTGGTACGAGTTGCTATGAAATCATCAGGTTATACGACGGTTTTGGATTAGAATATAACAACTCATAAGGCAAACGCTTGTCAACACCATACAAGGCGTAATGCGGCGTATCACCTATAGAAGCATTGAAAGCAGAATTTATAGCACATTGAACATCAGGTATAACTTCATCCCAGGTTACACTATTGGGATTGATGGTAGCTCTCAAAACGTCAAGGACTTTCTTATTAGTTCTTTCTGCTAACCCATTACTGGCAGGATGGATGTACCAGTGTTGTTGTCTGCTGTGTGAGAAGTACCAGTGTTGTTGTCTGCTGTGTGTGAAGTACCAGTGTTGTTGTCTGCTGTGTGTGAAGTACCAGTGTTGTTGTATGCTATGTGTGGAGTACCAGTGTTGTTGTCTGCTGTGTGAGAAGTACCAGTGTTGTTGTCTGCTGTGTGAGAAGTACCAGTGTTGTTGTCTGCTGTGTGTGAAGTACCAGTGCTGTTGTCTGCTATGTGTGAAGTACAAAGTGTTGTTGTCTGTTGTGTGTGAAGTACCAGTGTTGTTGTCTGCTGTGTGTGAAGTACCAGTGTTGTTGTCTGCTGTGTGTGAAGTACCAGTGTTGTTGTCTGCTATGTGTGAAGTACCAGTGCTGTTGTCTGCTATGTGTGAAGTACCAGTGTTCTTGTCTGCTGTGTGTGAAGTACCAGTGTTGTTGTCTGCTATGTGTGAAGTACCAGTGTTGTTGTCTGCTGTGTGAGAAGTACCAGTGTTGTTGTCTGATGTGTGTGAAGTACCAGTGTTGTTGTCTGCTGTGTGTGAAGTACCAGTGTTGTTGTCTGCTATGTGTGAAGTACCAGTGTTGTCTGCTGTGTGAGAAGTACCAGTGTTGTTGTCTGCTGTGTGTGAAGTACCAGTGCTGTTGTCTGCTATGTGTGAAGTACAAGTGTTGTTGTCTGTTGTGTGTGAAGTACCAGTGTTGTTGTCTGCTATGTGTGAAGTACCAGTGTTGTTGTCTGCTGTGTGTGAAGTACCAGTGTTGTTGTCTGCTATGTGTGAAGTACCAGTGTTGTCTGCTGTGTGAGAAGTACCAGTGTTGATGTCTGCTATGTGTGAAGTACCAGTGTTGTTGTCTGCTGTGTGAGAAGTACCAGTGTTGTCTGCTGTGTGAGTAGTACCACTGTTGTTGTCTGCTGTGTGAGAAGTACCAGTGTTGTTGTCTGCTGTGTGTGAAGTACCAGTGTTCTCTGCTGTGTGAGAAGTACCAGTGTTGTTGTCTGCTGTGTGTGAAGTACCAGTGTTGTTGTTTGCTGTGTGGGAAGCACCAGTGTTGTTGTCTGCTGTGTGTGAAGTACCAGTGTTTTTGTCTGCTGTGTGTGAAGTACCAGTGTTTTTGTCTGCTGTATGTGAAGTACCAGTGTTGTTGTCTGCTGATGGAGAAGTACCAATGCTGTTGTCTGCTGTGTGTGAAGTACCAGTGTTTTCTGCTGTGTGAGAAGTATCAGTTTTGTTTTCTGCTGTGTGAGAAGTACCAGTGTTGTTGTCTGCTGTGTGAGAAGTACCAGTGTTGTCTGTTGTGTAAGTAGTACCAGTGTTGTTGTCTGCTGTGAGAGTAGTACCAGTGTTGTTGTCTGCTGTGTGTAAAGTACCAGTGTTGTTGTCTGCTGTGTAAGTAGTACCAGTGTTGTTGTCTGTTGTGAGAGTAGTACCAGTGTTGTTTTCTGCTGGGTAAGAAGTACCAATGTTGTTGTCTGCTGTTTGTGAAGTACCAGTGTTCTCTGCTGTGTGAGAAGTACCAGTATTGTTGTCTGCTGGGTATGAAGTACTCTGGGTATGTTGTGTATAAGGAAGACTTTGAAGGAGTACAGACTCTGAGGAGGACATCTGAGAGTACAGACTCTGAGGAGGACATCTGAGAGTACAGACTCTGAGGAGGACATCTGAGAGTACAGACTCTGAGGAGGACATCTGAGAGTACAGACTCTGAGGAGGACATCTGAGAGTACAGACTCTGAGGAGGACATTTGATGTCGTGTGGACAGTGCCCCAAGGCACTGTCCTGGCACCTCTGCTGTTTCTCATCCTCATAGCAGACATAGATAAAAACACCCAGCACACTTTTGTATCATCATTTGCAGATGACACTAAAATAAGCATGAAAGTCACTACGGTAGAGGACACTGAAAAATTACAGGAGGACATAAGCAGGGTCTTCCAATGGGCAGTGGAGAACAACATGACGTTCAATGGTGATAAGTTTCAGCTGCTTAGGTATGGAAAAAATGAAGAACTCAAAAGGAACACTATATACAAAACGCAAGAGGGTCACCACATAGAACGAAAGGAACACGTAAAGGACTTGGGAATAATTATGTCTGCTGATCTGTCGTTTAAAGACCATAACAAGACAAAGATCACAACAGCCAGGAAGATGACGGGGTGGGTATTGAGAACTTTCAAAACAAAGGAAATAATGCCGATGGTGACACTATTCAAATCGCTAGTGCTTCCTCACTTAGAATACTGCTCAGTGCTGACGGCCCCGTTCAGGGCAGGAGAAATAGCAGAGCTGGAACAAATCCAGAGATCGTTTACGGCTCACATTGAGCCATTGAAACATCTAAATTATTGGGAACGCCTTCAAGTCTTGAACATGTACTCATTGGAGCGGAGGAGAGAGAGATACATGATAATATATACATGGAAAGTACTCGAGGGCCTGGTCCCAACTCTGCACACTGCCATAACAACATACTGGAGTGAGAGATATGGGATGAAGTGTAAAATAAACCCAGTGAGGAGCAGGGGTGCGGTGGGGACAATACGGGAGCACTGTATTAACATCCGGGGTCCCAGACTATTCAACATCTTACCAGAAGATATCCGAAACACGGCTGGAACCAGTGTAGAAGCCTTCAAGAGGAAACTGGACAAATATCTTCACCAGGTGCCAGATCAACCAGGCTGTGATGGATATGTGGGGCAGCGGGCCTCCAGCAGCAACAGCCTGGTTGACCAGGCAAGCACCAGACGAGCCTGGCCCATGGCATGGCTCAGAGAGTAGATACTCTCGAAACTCTTCAAAGGTATATCAAGGTATATGGGCTAACTCTATACAATGTCAAAGTACACAACAGTTGAACATTATGACTATTCATAAGGATATTATCAGAATGGAAGTTAATGTACTGCATTACAAGGTATGATATATCACAATTTATATTAATTAATAAGCTCAATGGTGGAATAGTACAATAAAAGTGATAAAAAATAATGATCGATCAATCTGTATTCATGTGATCTACAGATTCTGAGGAAATATATTTACAAAAAGGAAGTGTGTAACAGAAAAGGCAGACTTGGTGCACTCAAATCTAGTATTGTTAAATCTCAGAATTCAGAGAGAACATGAACACAAAAAAATAAAAATTCTTGAATAATACTAAGTTGATATAATAATATACAGTTGAAATAGATGTTAAACTATATTATTCATCTATACAGGTTATTAACATTTAACCCCAACTCTGTTAGGGGGAGATTGACATATACTGAATGGTTATCTCTGGGAGGATCAAACTCTGTTGCAATGGGTAACTCAATTTGTGGATGAGGAAGATCTAAATTGGTATTTACAAATGATACTTGAGGATTTCTCAATACTTGTCGTGTACGTAAGGAATAACGACATTCAGGTTGATCATCTGACTGATTATTCGAGGTAGATGGTACAGCATCAGGAGGACTGTCAGAGTCTGTCTCATTTGTCTGGTTGTCAGGGACCTCGTCCTCATCGCATACTAACTTCATATGATCTAAATGCGATTCTTTATACTGACCCGTACTTATTTCTCTAACCTTATACTTATTTCCATTGATATGTTCAACTATTCGATAAGGACCAACAAACTTTTGATCAACCTTAGGCATTGCAGACGTTTTGTTAAAGTTAGTCGAACCTACTTTAATTTTGGTTGGTTTTGCTCGAATATTAGTGACTCTTGTAAATTCTGCTATTGATTTACGAAGTGTTTGGCGGATCCTTCTGAAAACACTTTGAGCTAAGCTGGTACTAGTTGCTATGAAATCATCAGGATTGTAATTTGGTTGTGGATTAGAATATAACAACTCATAAGGCAAACGCTATCGACACCGTACAACGCGTAATGTGGAGTGTCACCTATAGAAGCATTGTAAGCAGAATTTATTGCACACTGAACATCAGGTATCACTTCATCCCAGGTTACACTATTGGGATTGATAATGGCTCTCAATACATCAAGTACTTTCTTATTAGTTCTTTCAGCTAAACCATTACTGGCAGGATGGTGAGGAACAATGGTCGATTTAGAGATCTTGTACAAAGTACACATATTTTCGAGAATCTCATTACAGAATTCACCTCCATTATCTGTTACTAGGGACTTCGGAGTTGTATGCCTGCAGATTATACGTTCTTAAATGCTTTAGCTACTGTCTCGGCAGTCTTATTTGCAATTGGAACTAACTCACAATATCTGGTGAAATGATCTACCATAAAACACAGATGTTTGTTGTCCTGGAGGGAACATTGGAAATTAGTTAACAGATCTAGTGTAACTCTTTCCCATGGCTCACTAGTAGTTGAATACACCTGGATTGGATTAGGACCAGTAACATTACTTCTATGTTTCATACAGACACTACATTTCTTAACATACTCAGTAATATCAGTTGACATACGAGGCCAAAAGTATTTCAATCTGGCTTGTTTCACAGAACGATCCATACCAGGGTGTGCAACACCTGGTACATCGTGAACTAGCTGCAAGGCTACTTTCACTAGTGACTGTGGAATTACTAACTGCTATACTCTTCTACTAGGATTACCCAGCTCGGTAGTGCGATACAGTAATTCTTGGTTCATGACAAAGTCACTGATGGGTGCTGGTGGCTTCACAGTAAGAATAAGATCTTCCTGGAGCAGGAATCGAATCACACCAGACCACATAGGATCTGTTCTTTGGGCATTCTTTACATCCTCAGCACTAAATGGAGGATCAGCAGTTACTACACTAACATGACGCGATAAAGCATCAACAACTACATTTGACTTGCCAGGTAAATGTTCAAAGGTGGGGTTGAACTCTTGGATAGTCAAGGATCATCTGGCTAGTCTTCATGTCAACACATGAACATAGTACTGATATATGATGTCTCGGAAGTGCTTTAAAGACCATACTATCGCTGAAGCTTCTTGCTCAGTAACTATATAATTACGTTCAGCCTTTGTAAGGACTCGGCTAGGAAATGCAACTGCATTATACTTGCAACAGGTCTTCTGAGCTAGTATGACACCTATGCCAATCGAACTAGCATCAGTGGTTAGGTAGAAAGGCTTTGAAAAATCAGGAAATTTCAAAATTGGAACAGATGTTAGCTTGTCTTTGAGAGTTTGGAATGCTCTTTCTTGATGGAAGGTCCAAACAAATGGAGCATCTTTCTTAAGCAACTCAGTTAAAGGAGCTGCTATGGAAGAAAAATTAGCAATGAAAGATCTATAAAAACCTGCTAAGCCCACAAAGGATCTTACGGCATCAGCAGTTGGAAAATTTAATACTGCAGTTACCTTACTTTGGTCAGTCGTAACCCCTCTAGCAGTGACTACGTGACCAAGAAGCTTGATTTCTGATCTGAAAAATTGACATTTAGACAGTTAGATCTTTAAATTGGCTTCTTCAAGCTTACCAAGTACTACGTCAAGTCTTTTCAAGTGCGTATCTACGTATTGTGACATGACAATCACATCATCTAAGCACACCATAAGTGCGTTACCTATGATGCACTATGCACACAGCATGAAGGGGCATGTTGCATGACTAAAGAAACAGGCTGGATGATTGGCTGAGGCTCTCTCCCATAGACTGGTTTAACTGGCTGGCTTAATTGCAAAACCCGGATCAACTCCTTAAAGGTTAGCAATTAACACGATAACTAAGCCAGGAAGCTGTAGAAACTGGCCTGGACGGTTGAAGAAGCCGGCTGAGTGGCTGGCTTTGTCATTTAGAGTTGGCGGGTGGTGTGTGGTGGGCTGGCTTGAGGGACCCCGGTGGCACTCTACCTGGCTCTATCTTCTTAAATCTGCGTAAATACCCTAATCCATCCCACCACTGTCACCAATTTGTCGTGTGGGTTCTTGATGGATTTGGTAATAAACACAAACGTAGCTTGGCTTAGTAACTTATATATTAGTGGAAAAATATGGGAAGCACTCAGGCCTGACCTGCCCGTCTCTATCTCTGCTCTGCACTGACGTCTGTGAGCGAGGACACTCACGGCATTCAAAGGGTGACCTATGACATCGCTAGGTCAGCAGGAACTAGTAACTGTCAGTGATCACGTAGGAAGGCTGTGACGCACTGAGAGTACAGACTCTGAGGAGGACATATGAGAGTACAGACTCTGAGGAGGACATCTGAGAGTACAGACTCTGAGGAGGACATCTGAGAGTACAGACTCTGAGGAGGACATCTGAGAGTACAGACTCTGAGGAGGACATCTGAGAGTACAGACTCTGAGGAGGACATCTGAGAGTACAGACTCTGAGGAGGACATCTGAGAGTACAGACTCTGAGGAGGACATCTGAGAGTACAGACTCTGAGGAGGACATCTGAGAGTACAGACTCTGAGGAGGACATCTGAGAGTACAGACTCTGAGGAGGACATCTGAGAGTACCGAGAACGTCCTCGGTACCTTTTTGGTCTGCATCAGCAGCATCAGTAACAGCAGACAGCAGCAACAGAAAACAGCAGACAGCAGCATCAGTAACAGGTTAGCAGACAGCAACAACAACAACATACAACAGCAGCATAAGCAGACAGCAGCAGTAACAACAGCAGAAAGCCACAGTAACAACTTCAGCAGACAGCAGCAGCAATAATAGACTACAACAGTAGATTAACAGACAACAGTAGCAACAACAGCAGACAACAACTACAACAGCAACAGACAACAGCAGCAACAGCACGCAAAAACAACAACAACAGACAGCAGCAGCAGCACTATCAGACAGCAGCATCAACCATCAAGCTGACAGACAGTCATCAAAAAGTGTCACCAACACACACACACACTCTCTCTCTCTCTCTCTCTCTCTCTCTCTCTCTCTCTCTCTCTCTCTCTCTCTCTCTCTCTCTGTCTCTCTCTCTCTTCTGTCTCTCTCTCTCTCTCTCTCTCTCTCTCTCTCTCTCTCTCTCTCTCTCTCTCTCTCTCTCTCTCTCTCTCTCTCTCTCTCTCTCTCTCTCTCTCTCTCTCTCTCTCTCTCTCTCTCTCTCTCTCTCTCTCTCTCTCGTCTTAAAATATAATTTTAAGTGACAGTTTCCTGGTCAAAAATCCCATTATTGTTTTTGGTACAATCGTCATAGAGGATAAAAATTATTTAATTCCCGGTGTTTGTGTCTCCTACTTAACACAGTAAATATTTCGACTCTTTAGCTTCCTATCTTCTCTCTCTTAACGATGTTTTTTACTATCTCAATTTCTTATATTTTTAAATTAGATTAAGTCCAGGTTGAGGGACTGATTACCTCAAACTCCTCCTGTTCTTCACCATTCTAATTTGTATTGGACTGATGAAGCCACTGTGTGGCGAAACGTTTCCTCAATAAAGATACCCAAGTGTTGCATATGTGTCTTATTCATCCATGACAGAGAAAAATGGGGCAAGACGTGAAGACGAAGTTTGAGGTAGTCAGTCCCTCATCCCACATATCTGTGTATTGGACTGAGGAAACCACTGGCTAGCCAAACTTTTCCACAATCACGATGCCCAAGTATTGCACAAGTTTGTGAAATCGTAATAACAATATTGCAAACAAGCCACGGTGCGAGTGGGGATCGAACTCGTGGCAAATGAGTGGTAAAACTCCAGGCCAGTGCGTAAACCACTGGGCCAGCTGGCTACAATAAGATTCATACAGCTAGGTATATCTCTATACACAATAGTAAGGTTAGCATGGGCCACCACTGTGGCCACAAATACGGCCACACTGGTGTGAGATTCATCTATAATAATAATAATAATCTTTATTTCTACAAGTACATGTACAAGGTATACAGACCATAGCTGACATCAATGACATCTACTATATAGAAAGCCGCTTGTTATGCTGAGCATTTCCCGCAAATTAGGTCAGTTTTGTCCCAGGATGCCACCCACACCAGTCCACTAACACCCTGAATGCCACTCACACCAGTCCACTAACACCCAGGATGCCACCCACATCAGTCCACTAACACCCTGGATGCCACTCACACCAGTCCACTAACACCGAGGATGCCACCCATACCAGTCCACTAACACCCAGGATGCCACCCACACCAGTTCACTAATACCCAGGATGCGACCCACACCAGTTCACTAATACCCAGGATGCCACCCACACCAGTCCACTAACACCCAGGATGCCACCCACACCAGTTCACTAATACCCAGGATGCCACCCACACCAGTTCACTAATACCCAGGATGCCACCCACACCAGTCCACTAACACCCAGGATGCCACCCACACCAGTTCACTAATACCCAGGATGCGACCCACACCAGTCCACTAACACCCAGGATGCGACCCACGCCAGTCCACTAACACCCAGGATGCGACCCACACCAGTCCACTAACACCCTGGTACCTATTTTACTGATGGGTGAACATGGGCAACAGGTGTCTTAAGGAAACACGTCCTAATGTTTCCACCAGTACCGGAGATCGACCCCCGGACTTCAGTGTGTGAGCTGAGTGCGCAAGCAGTCGAGCTACGGGACACAACCAAACCATTATTTGTGGTCACAGTCGTGGCCCATGCTAACCTCTCTATGGTGTATAGAAATAAGACAGAACACAGGAACACTGCAGGAGACCTACTGGCCCATACTAGGCAAGTCTTTCTCAAACCAGAGCCCACTACAAAAAAAATTGATAACCCTATTAACTAGTTCTATGAACCTTATTAGAACTAACTGGTTCAGTGGCTAACGCACTGGCCAGTGAGTTTTAAGATTCACTTGCCATGGGTTCGAACCCCCCTCCGGTTCCCTGATTTGTCAGCTTCTTAAATCATTTTTCTAATGCTGTTTTAGTCCCCCGTGTTCTAGAGTATTGCCAGACTAACATGATACATATTCTCCTCTTTTCCAGGAGACAGCCGCGGGTCTGAAGGCGCAGTCCGCGTCTGCCGCGCCTCCTTCAGTTGGCAGAAGTCTTCCAGTTCAGCGGAGGAGTTGGTGGCCGCCCTTGGGTGCCCCTCGACGCGGCTGTACGCCGCCCTTAGGAGGAAGCTAGGGGAGCACCGCCCCACCTGGGTGCGGGATTTCCTGCGTCTGGACGGGCTAGCTGTGCTCTTTGACTCTCTGGCTGCTCTCTGTGAGAGTGGCGTCCCTTCCCCCACTGACGCACATCTCCAGGTCAGTGTTGATGTATTCCCGGGGACCTACTGAATCAGTAAGGGTCAGACACAGCCGGGGGGAATGGCAGCCAATCAGAATTGATCTCGTCTCAGTCAAAGGCAGGCAGTATTGATCCGTTTTAAAGGCAGGCAGTATTGATACTGTTTCAAAGGCAGGCAGAACTGATCCTTTTCAAAGGCAGGCAGTATTGATCCCGTTTCAAAAGCAGGCATAATTGATCCGTTTCAAAGGCAGGCAGTATTGATCCCGTTTCAAAGGCAGGCATAATTGATCCATTTCAAAGGCAGGCAGTATTGATCCCGTTTCAAAGGCAGGCATAATTGATCCATTTCAAAGGCAGGCAGTATTGATCCCGTTTCAAAGGAAGGCAGATTTGATCCGTTTCAGTCAAAGGTGATTTTTACCCAGCCAGTCAGTACCAAAGAGAGGACACAGAAAAGCACGAAGGGGACACAGACGAGCAAGGAGGGGACACAGAAGAACAAGGAGGGGACACAGAAAAGCACGAAGGGGACACAGACGAGCAAGGAGGGGACACAGAAGAACAAGGAGGGGACACAGAAGAACAAGGAGGGGACACAGAAAAGCACGAAGGGGACACAGACGAGCAAGGAGGGGACACAGAAGAACAAGGAGGGACACAGAAGAACAAGGAGGGGACACAGAAAAGCAAGAAGGGGACACAGACGAGCAAGGAGGGGACACAGAAGAACAAGGAGGGGACACAGAAGAACAAAGAGAGGACACAGAAGAACAAGGAGGGGACACAGAATAGCAAGGAGGGGACACAGAAGAACAAGGAGGGGACACAGAATAGCAAGGAGGGGACACAGAAGAACAAGGAGGGGACACAGAAGAACAAAGAGAGGACACAGAAGAACAAGGAGGGGACACAGAATAGCAAGGAGGGGACACATAAGAACAAGGAGGGGACACAGAATAGCAAGGAGGGGACACAGAATAGCAAGGAGGGGACACAGAAGAACAAGGAGGGGACACAGAAGAACAAAGAGAGGACACAGAAGAACAAGGAGGGGACACAGAATAGCAAGGAGGGGACACTGAAGAGCAAGGAGGGGACACAGAAGAACAAGGAGGGGACACAGAAGAACAAGGAGGGGACACAGAAGAGCAAGGAGGGGACACAGAAGAACAAGGAGGGGACACAGAAGAACAAGGAGGGGACACAGAAGAGCAAGGAGGGGACACAGAAGAACAAGGAGGGGACACAGAAGAACAAGGAGGGGACACAGAAAAGCACGAAGGGGACACAGACGAGCAAGGAGGGGACACAGAAGAACAAGGAGGGGACACAGAAGAACAAGGAGGGGACACAGAAGAACAAGGAGGGGACACAGAAAAGCACGAAGGGGACACAGACGAGCAAGGAGGGGACACAGAAGAACAAGGAGAGGACACAGAAGAACAAGGAGGGGACACAGAAAAGCAAGAAGGGGACACAGACGAGCAAGGAGGGGACACAGAAGAACAAGGAGGGGACACAGAAGAACAAAGAGAGGACACAGAAGAACAAGGAGGGGACACAGAAGAACAAGGAGGGGACACAGAAGAGCAAGAAGGGGACACAGAAGAGCAAGGAGGGGACACAGAAGAGCAAGGAGGGGACACTGAAGAGCAAGGAGGGGACACAGAAGAACAAGGAGGGGACACAGAAGAACAAGGAGGGGACACAGAAGAGCAAGGAGGGGACACATAAGAACCAGGAGGGGACACTGAAGAGCAAGGAGGGGACACAGAAGAGCAAGGAGGGGACACAGAAGAGCAAGGAGGGGACACAGAAGAGCAAGGAGGGGACACAGAAGAACAAGGAGGGGACACAGAAGAACAAGGAGGGGACACTGAAGAGCAAGGAGGGGACACAGAAGAACAAGGAGGGGACACAGAAGAACAAGGAGGGGACACAGAAGAACAAGGAGGGGACACAGAAGAACAAGGAGGGGACACAGAAGAGCAAGGAGGGGACACAGAAGAGCAAGGAGGGGACACTGAAGAGCAAGGAGGGGACACTGAAGAGCAAGGAGGGGACACAAAAGAGCAAGGAGGGGACACAGAAGAGCAAGGAGGGGACACAGAAGAGCAAGGAGGGGACACAGAAGAGCAAGGAGGGGACACAGAAGAACAATGAGGGGACACTGAAGAGCAAGGAGGGGACACAGAAGAACAAGGAGGGGACACAGAAGAGCACGGAGGGGACACAGAAGAGCAAGGATGGGACAAAAACACAGAAATACATAGAAGATGTAATAGGAAGAGTCAAACACGGCACCAACTATTATAGGGTCACAGAGGCGGACAACATGTACACAAGTACTGTTTCCTAATCTTCCCTATTAGAAGCCCCTGCCACACCCAGGACCACGGTTCAAGCCCTCCGTTCATCTTTCTGTTTATTCATACAATATTATATGGGAAAATATCATAGCGAAAATAGGAAATAAAACCTGAGGGGTTTCGTGTGCTTACATCTTCAGAGGAATAGGAAGAGGACGCGAGAGAAGCATATTTTATGTTACACTGTGGTGACACCTCAGAGGAGGTGTAGGTGTGAGGTGTTGTCACCTTCAGTGAGTGAGGTGTTGTCACCTTCAGTGAGTGAGGTGTTGTCACCTGTGAGTGAGGTGTTGTCACCTGTGTGTGAGGTGTTGTCACCTTCTGTGAGTGAGGTGTTGTCACCTTCGTGAGTGAGGTGTTGTCACCTTCGTGAGTGAGTGTTGTCACCTTCTGTGAGTGAGGTGTTGTCACCTTCTTGGTGAGGTGTTGTCACCTTCTGTAGTGGAGGTGTTGTCACCTTCTGTGAGTGAGGTGTTGTCACCTTTAGTGTCACTTCTGTGAGTGAGTGTTGTCACCTTCGAGTGAGGTGTTGTCACCTTCTGTGAGTGAGTGTTGTCACCTTCTGAGTGAGGAGGTTGTCACCTGGTAGGTTGTCACCTTGTGAGAGGTGTTGTCACCTTCGTGAGTGAGGTGTTGTCACCTTCTGTGAGAGTGTTGTCACCTTCTGTGAGTGAGGTGTTGTCACCTTCTGTGAGTGAGGTGTTGTCACCTTCTGAGTGAGGTGTGTCACCTCTGTGAGTGAGGTGTTGTCACCTTCTGTGGTGAGGTGTTGTCACCTTCTGTGAGTGAGGTGTTGTCACCTCTGGTGAGTGTTGTCACCTTCTGTGTGAGGTGTTGTCACCTCTCTGTGAGTGTTGTCACCTCTGTGAGTGAGTGTTGTCACCTTCTGTGTGAGGTTTGTCACCTTCTGTAGTGAGGTGTTGTCACCTTCTGTGAGTGAGGTGTTGTCACCTTCTTGTGTGAGGTGTTGTCACCTTCTGTGAGTGAGGTGTTGTCACCTTCTGTGAGTGAGGTGTTGTCACCTTCTGTGAGGTGTTGTCACCTCTGTGAGTGAGGTGTTGTCACCTTCTGTGAGTGAGTGTTGTCACCTTCTGTGAGTGAGTGTTGTCACCTTCTGTGAGTGAGTGTTGTCACCTTCTGTGGTGAGGTGTTGTCACCTTCTGGAGTGAGGTGTTGTCACCTTCTGTGTGAGGTGTTGTCACCTTCTGTGTGAGGTGTTGTCACCTGTGAGTGAGGTGTTGTCACCTTCTGTGAGTGAGTGTTGTCACCTTCTGGGTGAGGTGTTGTCACCTTCTGTAGTGAGGTGTTGTCACCTTCTGTGTGAGTGTTGTCACCTTCGAGTGAGGTTTGTCACCTTCTGTGAGTGAGGTGTTGTCACCTTCTTGGTGAGTGTTGTCACCTTCTGTGAGTGAGGTGTTGTCACCTTCTGTGAGTGAGGTGTTGTCACCTTCTGTGAGTGAGGTGTTGTCACCTTCTCTGTGTGAGGTGTTGTCACCTTCTCTGGTGAGGTGTTGTCACCTTGTGAGGTGTGTCACCTGGGTGAGGTGTTGTCACCTTCTTGGTGAGTGTTGCACCTTCTGTAGTGAGGTGTTGTCACCTTCTGTGAGTGAGGTGTTGTCACCTTCTGTGTGAGGTTTGTCACCTTCTTGGTGAGGTGTTGTCACCTTCTGTGAGTGAGTGTTGTCACCTTCTTGAGTGAGGTGTTGTCACCTTCTGTGAGTGAGGTGTTGTCCCTCTGAGTGAGGTGTTGTCACCTTCTGTGGTGAGTGTTGTCACTTCTCTGGTGAGGTGTTGTCACCTTCTGTGGTGAGGTGTTGTCACCTGTGAGTGGAGGGGGTTGTCACCTTGTGTGAGGTTTGTCACCTTCTGAGTGAGGTTTGTCACCTTCTGTGAGTGAGTGTTGTCACCTTCTGTAGTGAGGTGTTGTCACCTTCTCTGTGTGAGGTTTGTCACCTTCTGTGAGTGAGGTGTTGTCACCTTCTGTGAGTGAGGTGTTGTCACCTTCTGTGTGAGGTGTTGTCACCTTCTGTGAGTGAGGTGTTGTCACCTTCTGTGAGTGAGGTGTTGTCACCTTCTGTGAGTGAGGTGTTGTCACTTCTGTGTGAGGTGTTGTCACCTTCTGTGAGTGAGGTGTTGTCACCTTTGATGATGAGGTTTGTCACCTTCTTGTGTGAGGTTTGTCACCTTCTGTGTAGTGAGGTGTTGTCACCTTCTGTAGTGAGGTGTTGTCACCTTCTGTGTGAGGTTTGTCACCTTCTGTGTGAGGTGTTGTCACCTTCTGTGGTGAGGTGTTGTCACCTTCTGTGGTGAGGTGTTGTCACCTTCTGTGAGTGAGGTGTTGTCACCTTCTGTGAGTGAGGTGTTGTCACCTTCTGTGAGTGAGGTGTTGTCACCTTCTGTGAGTGAGGTGTTGTCACCTTCTCTGTGTGAGGTGTTGTCACATTCTCTGTGTGAGGTGTTGTCACCTTCTGTGAGTGAGGTGTTGTCACCTTCTGTTAGTGAGGTGTTGTCACCTTCTCTGTGTGAGGTGTTGTCACCTTCTGTGAGTGAGGTGTTGTCACCTTCTCTGTGTGAGGTGTTGTCACCTTCTGTGAGTGAGGTGTTGTCACCTTCTCTGTGTGAGGTGTTGTCACCTTCTGTGAGTGAGGTGTTGTCACCTTCTGTGAGTGAGGTGTTGTCACCTTCTCTGTGTGAGGTGTTGTCACCTTCTGTGAGTGAGGTGTTGTCACCTTCTGTGAGTGAGGTGTTGTCACCTTCTCTGTGTGAGGTGTTGTCACCTTCTGTGAGTGAGGTGTTGTCACCTTCTGTGAGTGAGGTGTTGTCACCTTCTGTGAGTGAGGTGTTGTCACCTTCTGTGAGTGAGGTGTTGTCACCTTCTCTGTGTGAGGTGTTGTCACCTTCTGTGAGTGAGGTGTTGTCACCTTCTCTGTGTGAGGTGTTGTCACCTTCTCTGTGTGAGGTGTTGTCACCTTCTGTGAGTGAGGTGTTGTCACCTTCTGTGAGTGAGGTGTTGTCACCTTCTGTGAGTGAGGTGTTGTAACCTTCTCTGTGTGAGGTATTGTCACCTTCTCTGTGTGAGGTGTTGTCACCTTCTCTGTGTGAGGTGTTGTCACCTTCTCTGTGTGAGGTGTTGTCACCTTCTCTGTGTGAGGTGTTGTCACCTTCTGTGAGTGAGGTGTTGTCACCTTCTTTGAGTGAGGTGTTGTCACCTTCTGTTAGTGAGGTGTTGTCACCTTCTGTTAGTGAGTGTGTTGTCACTTTCTTTGAGTGAGGTGTTGTCACCTTCTTTGAGTGAGGTGTTGTCACCTTCTGTGAGTGAGGTGTTGTCACCTTCTGTTAGTGAGGTGTTGTCACCTTCTGTTAGTGAGGTGTTGTCACCTTCTCTTGCCTCTTCTCCCTATTCCTCTTAAGAAACATCGTCATGGGTCAGATGACCAAGAAGCTCTGGAGACACTTGTCCTGTTTCCTGACACACCTTACGTAACCTAACCTCTGAAGATGTGTGTAGACACATGAAAGCGCTCAGGATTTATTTTATATTTTCATTGTGGTATTTTTTCATATATGCCATCACGCGATTTATTATGATTTTTTTCCATAATATATAGAAAAGAATGAAAGAATAACTTTTAA
The DNA here is from genome assembly GCA_009830355.1 of Cherax destructor. Classification (NCBI taxonomy): domain Eukaryota; kingdom Metazoa; phylum Arthropoda; class Malacostraca; order Decapoda; family Parastacidae; genus Cherax; species Cherax destructor. Next base: position 119,457 of record WNWK01001213.1, on the reverse strand, counting down.
GTATAATTAGTTAAGAAGATACTATGTTATTGACTTCCAGGATGATGATAATACTAATACTAATAATAATAATAATAATAATGATACAGTCGGTGTATTAGAAAGGACTGGTAGAGTACTATCTACTTTTAGGTCATGTACTCTGGCTTAGTACTCATGAATGTTTTAGGTCATGTACTCTGGCTTAGTACTCATGAATGTTTTAGGTCATGTACTCAGACCTAGTACTCATGAATGTTTTAGATCATGTACTCAGGCCGAGTACTTATGAATGTTTTAGATCATGTACTCAGGCTTAGTACTCATTATGAATGTTGTTTCAGGTGGAGTGCGTGTCTGTCATTCGTGCAGTGATGGACTCTCGCATCGGACTCGATTATATTGTTGAAAATAAGGAGTACACAACCAAGCTTGCTGCTGGTGAGTACTGATTGTGTGTACTTACCTATTTGTGGTTGCAGGGGTCGACACTCAGCTCCTGGCCCCGCCTCTTCACTGTGTGTGTGTGTGTAACACTGCTCAGTATGTACGTATGTAATGAACGTATATACGTTCTTAGTTTATGAGTTCATGCTGGATCAATCAGGCTGTGGTGGATATGTGTGGCAGCGAACAACCAGCAGCAACAACCTGGTTGACCAGACAAACCTGGTCCTGGTCACAGGTATATCACAGGTCAGGTGGTGTCCAGTCTTTCATTAGTTTTCGTATATTTTTTCTAAAATTTCAATATTATTTTGTGTACTTAACAAATCATTCCATTAATCATCTCTATTTTAACCCCAATTTGTTACTGTGGCCGCTTGTTGTAGGTGCTAAGTGAGTTTTACAACAGTCTTGCCGCGGGTTCGAGTCCTCTTCCGTTCCCTGGTGTGTTTCCAATAGTTTTATTAAGATTTGCTGAGCCTTGTTTATCTTCTCTTTCCTCTTCTTCTATGACTTTATCGTTGTGTGGGTGGGGAGGGCTTAGGACTAGTGTGGGGGTCAGTGTGGGGAATGTGTGGGCCGGTGTGGAGGTAATGGTAATATGGAGGGTGTCAGTGTGAGGGTAATGTGGGGGTCAGTGTGGGGGGGGGAATGTGAGGGACAGTTTAGGGGTAATGTGGGGTGAGTGGGGGTAATGTGAAGGTGAGTGTAGGGGGTAATGTGGGGATGGTGTGGGTGTAATGAGGGGTCATTGTGGGAGTAATGTGGGGGTCAGTGTGGAGGTAATGTGGGGGGGTCAGTGTGACTTGAGTGTGACCTGTAGGTGATCTGTGGGTGACCTGTGGAGTGACCTGTGGGTGACATGTGGGTGACCTGTGGAGTGACCTGTGGGTGACCTGTGGAGTGACCTGTGGAGTGACCTGTGGGTGACCTGTGTGTAACCTGTGGGTGACCTGTGGTGACCTGTGGGTGACCTGTGGGGTGATGTGGCATGCAAAGAATATGTTACAATTTACTCTGCGTATGTCACACTCCCATATAGGCTGCCTCCCAACCAGCGAACCAGGTGCTAAGGGTTTAACGATATTTAAGGGTACCCGTCGATAAATCAGTACCTAGGTTCATTGTCCAATCATCACAGGCGAGCCGTCAAATGCTGAGGCGACGTGGTTAACTCGCGGTCAGCATTTGCCAGACTTGCCTGGCAGCTGGTTGAGCACGGTGCTCTCTCTCTCTGGCTTCTGTCTTTGCTATTTTTGTGGTACACTTATATTCAACTCCTGTATATAGTATACATAAGTGTACATAATTGTATATATACATCTGGTGAAGGAAATACATATTAAACATTACTGCTGAGTTCGTTTTGCTCCAAACCCGTTACTACCAGGTCACAGACCATTCTTACCTGTGTTTGTAATAGGTGACCTGTGGGGACAACCAGGTAGTACATTCTGAGAGGTACACCATGAGAAAGGTAAACAGAACACGTCACAGTCAACAGAACACGTCACAGTCAACAGAACACGTCACAGTCAACAGAACACGTCACAATCAACAGAACTGTAACAGCTGTGCTGAGACATTTAAGAACCTTTACTGAGGAAAAACTTTGCCAGCCAGTGGGTTCTTCAGTTCCATTACAGAGAAGAACGGTGGAAGATGAGACGGAATCTGAGGTATTCAGTCCCTCAACCTGGAATGGATGTTTGCAGATTCTTTGTTCCAGTTTTTTTTTATGCTAAAAAGAGGTTTGAGTTCCGTCTGCTTCTAGTTCTAAGACACAGGCCTTAGTTATATGATGACCCACAGCTGGAGCTTTTGGTCACCTGACCGAGGCCTTCCGCTGGCTTAAGGGGTGCCAGTGTATTGGTATCGATGGTGAGTATTTTTATATCTGTATCAATATCATCGTAAAAGCCAGGCCGTGGGGGCATTGACCCCCGAAACCCTCTCCAGGTATAAATTTTCATCTTGTGGGTATTGTATACCGACAGTAGTGAAACTCTCGAAGCTCTTCAATGGTATATCAAAGGTAACTTGTCAGACACTGCATCATCATGGAATCTTGGTACATAGGACACCTACACAACCTTCTTCACTACTACTAACCCATCCCACGGGTATGACCCACTTCCACTGGGAAATCCCACCTACCAGTGACTATGCCTCGTCTGCTACCCATCCCTTTCCACCTGACGACAGTATATAAGCGCCAGCCTTCTTGCCTGTGCTCCAGAATCTTCACGACTACGGTGCTCTTCACACCAACTCCAAGACTGAGGGACTGATTACCTCATATTTTATATATAGTTCTGCTGTCTTCCAATAATGTCCTTGAATTTGTATTGATAAAGCCACTGGAGGGCGAAACGTCTACAATAAAGATACCCAGATGTTGCACATGTGCCTAAATTTTCTTCTTGTTGGTATTGTGTACCATTCATGTGGTTACAAAGTGTAAAACTAGCATTGTACCTCATGAGTATGTTAATTACCCACACAACATACTAGCTTCCAACATTTGCTAGCACGGGATACTGTTCCTGCCACATTATCCAGTGTTTCACCCACTATAGCATGTACTGCTATCATGTACTGCTATCATGTACTGCTATCATGTTCTGCTATCATGTTCTGCTATCATGTACTGCTATCATGTTCTGCTATCATGTCTGTATCATGTCTGCTATCATGTACTGCTATCATGTCTGCTATCATGTACTGCTATCATGTACTGCTATCATGTTCTGCTATCATGTTCTGCTATCATGTTCTGCTATCATGTTCTGCTATCATGTACTGCTATCATGTACTGCTATCATGTTCTGCTATCATGTTCTGCTATCATGTACTGCTATCATGTACTGCTATCATGTACTGCTATCATGTACTGCTATCATGTTCTGCTATCATGTACTGCTATCATGTACTGCTATCATGTACTGCTATCATGTCTGCTATCATGTCTGCTATCATGTATCTGCTATCATGTACTGCTACATGTACTGCTATCATGTTCTGCTATCATGTTACTGCTATCATGTACTGCTATCATGACTGCTACATGTCTGCTATCATGTATGCTGCTAGTCATGTCTGCATCATGCTGCTATCATGTACTGCTATCATGTACTGCTAGCATGTTCTGCTATCATGTACTGCTATCACTGTTCATCTGCCTTATACATGTTCTGCTATCATGTACTGCTATCAGCTGCATGTTCTGCTATCATGTTCTGCATATCATGTACTGCTATCAGCTGTATCTGCTATCATGTGTATCATGCTATCTATCATGGTAAACAAATAGCTATCATGTTTGCTATCATGGCTACATACCTTCATTCAATCTGTAAATGTGTTATTGTTGATGCAAAATCATCTTCTATTTTGGGAAAATTTGAAAGGGAATCTTATTGCCAAGATATCATCTCTGTTGGAAATAAGGGGAATCTTATTGCCAAGATATCATCTCTGTTGGAAATTAGGGGAATCTTATTGCCATGGTATCATCTCTGTTGGAAATATTTCACAAAAGAACTATACGTCTTAGTGAGAGAAACTCTCTGGTGTGAGAAATGCTGCCTAGTGGACAGCCTTTGGAAACGTTTCATCTGTAGAGCATTGAATGATGCTATAAGATGTTGTCAGCTCTCAGAGCGTCATTGTTAACTAGATCTATAAGTTACGCCACTGACTACACCAAGTTATACAGTAACTTTATTTGTTGACGTTTCGCCCTCCAGTGGCTTTATCAACACAAGGACTAATGTGAAGACTGTACAAGTTTATAGAAAGGATGAGGTTATCAGTCCCCCAGCCTTGGTGAGGTTATCAGTCCCCCAGCCTTGGTGAGGTTATCAGTCCCCCAGCCTTGGTGAGGTTATCAGACCCCTAGCCTTGGTGAGGTTATCAGTCCCCCAGCCTTGGTGAGGTTATCAGACCCCCAGCCTTGGTGAGGTTATCAGTCCCCCAGCCTTGGTGAGGTTATCAGACCCCCAGCCTTGGTGAGGTTATCAGACCCCCAGCCTTGGTGAGGTTATCAGACCCCCAGCCTTGGTGAGGTTATCAGACCCCAGCCTTGGTGAGGTTATCAGTCCCCAGCCTTGTGAGGTTATCAGACCCCAGCCTTGGTGAGGTTATCAGTCCCCCAGCCTTGGTGAGGTTATCAGACCCCAGCCTTGGTGAGGTTATCAGTCCCCCAGCCTTGGTGAGGTTATCAGTCCTCCACCTTGGTGAGGTTATCAGACCCCAGCCTTGGTGAGGTTATCAGTCCCCAGCCTTGATGAGATTATCAGACCCTCAGCCTTGGTGAGGTTATCAGTCCCCCAGCCTTGGTGAGGTTATCAGACCCCAGCCTTGTGAGGTTATCAGTCCCCCAGCCTCTGGTGAGATTATCAGTCCCCCAGCCTTGGTGAGATTATCAGACCCCAGCCTTGGTGAGGTTATCAGACCCCAGCCTTGGTGAGGATTATCAGTCCCCCAGCCTTGGTGAGATTATCAGACCTCAGCCTTGGTGAGGTTATCAGACCCCCAGCCTTGGTGAGGTTATCAGACCCCCAGCCTTGGTGAGGTTATCAGACCCCCAGCCTTGGTGAGGTTATCAGTCCCCCAGCCTTGGTGAGATTATCAGTCCCCCAGCCTTGGTGAGGTTATCAGACCCCCAGCCTTGGTGAGGTTATCAGTCCCCCAGCCTTGGTGAGATTATCAGACCCTCAGCCTTGGTGAGGTTATCAGACCCCCAGCCTTGGTGAGGTTATCAGACCCCCAGCCTTGGTGAGGTTATCAGTCCCACAGCCTTGGTGAGGTTATCAGACCCCAGCCTTGGTGAGGTTATCAGTCCCCCATCCTTGGTGAGATTATCAGACCCTCAGCCTTGGTGAGGTTATCAGTCCCCCAGCCTTGGTGAGGTTATCAGACCCCAGCCTTGGTGAGGTTATCAGTCCCCCAGCCTTAGTGAGATTATCAGACCCCAGCCTTGGTGAGGTTATCAGACCCCCAGCCTTGGTGAGATTATCAGTCCCCAGCCTTGGTGAGATTATCAGACCCTCAGCCTTGGTGAGGTTATCAGACCCCAGCCTTGGTGAGGTTATCAGACCCCAGCCTTGGTGAGGTTATCAGTCCCCAGCCTTGGTGAGGTTATCAGACCCCAGCCTTGGTGAGGTTATCAGTCCCCAGCCTTGGTGAGATTATCAGTCCCCCAGCCTTGGTGAGGTTATCAGACCCCAGCCTTGGTGAGGTTATCAGTCCCCAGCCTTGGTGAGATTATCAGACCCTCAGCCTTGGTGAGGTTATCAGTCCCCCAGCCTTGGTGAGGTTATCAGACCCCCAGCCTTGGTGAGGTTATCAGTCCCCCAGCCTTGGTGAGGTTATCAGACCCCAGCCTTGGTGAGGTTATCAGACCCCAGCCTTGGTGAGGTTATCAGACCCCCAGCCTTGGTGAGGTTATCAGACCCCAGCCTTGGTGAGGTTATCAGACCCCAGCCTTGGTGAGGTTATCAGTCCCCAGCCTTGGTGAGGTTATCAGTCCCCAGCCTTGGTGTGTTATCAGACCCCAGCCTTTTGAGGTTATCAGATCCCCAGCTTTGGTGAGGTTATCAGACCCCCAGCCTTGGTGAGGTTATCAGACCCCCAGCCTTGGTGAGGTTATCAGTCCCCCAGCCTTGGTGAGGTTATCAGACCACCAGCCTTGGTGAGGTTATCAGACCCCAGCCTTGGTGAGGTTATCAGACCCCCAGCCTTGGTGAGGTTATCAGACCCCCAGCCTTGGTGAGGTTATCAGACCCCCAGCCTTGGTGAGGTTATCAGACCCCCAGCCTTGGTGAGGTTATCAGACCCCCAGCCTTGGTGGTGCTGGTGAGCACCGTACCCTAGAGCGTCTACAAGTAAAGACCCCCAGATGTTGTACATGTGTCTAATTCCTTATGTTGTCGGTATTTTATACAACCTGTGAAAGCAAAAGACTCGCCAGGAGATGCAACATTACCCCGATGAAAAGCAGGGGCACCACGAGTACACTGAGAGACAACACAATGAGTGTCCGGAGCCCAAGACTGTTCAACTGCCTCCCAGCATACATAAGGGAGATTACCAATAGACCCTTTGGTGTCTTCAAGACCCCTGGGTGTCTTCAAGACCCCTGGGTGTCTTCAAGACCCCTGGCTGTCTTCAAAACACCTGGCTGTCTTCAAGACCCCTGGCTGTTTTCAAGACCCCTTGCGGTCTTTAAGGCCCCTGGCTGTCTTCAAGACACCTGGCTGTCTTCAAGACCCTTGGCTGTCTTCAAGACCCCTGGTTGTCTTCAAGACCCCTGGTTGTCTTCAAGACCCATGACTGGCTTCAAGCAGGCACTGGACAGGCACCTAAAGTCAATACCTGACCAGCCGGGCTGTGGTTCGTACGTTACTTTGTTTGCGGCCAGCAGTAACAGCCTGGTTGATCAGACCTTGATCCAACACGAGGCCTGGTCTCAGAGCCGCGGGGGCGTTGACCCCCGAAACCCTCTCCAGGTATACTTGTCAAACTACATTTCTAGATTACTGATATAAAAACAACCTCGGTGTTAGCCCAGCGGATGAGTCAAAACAAACATTGGAAATAACTGAAACCCAGGAGAGAACTGGGATTAATGGTTTCAGAAAACCTCAGTAAAGATTCCCAATGTTGCATAAGTGTCTCTTCAACTTGGGAAGAGAATTCAACTGTTCGAGAAGGACCTGCCTTGTGTGTGCCAGTAAGCCTGCTGCAGTGTTCCTCCTTATGTTCTTAACAGGAATTGAAGAACTTTTTGACCTTGATAAATGTTAAGTGGAAACTGTAGTCAGCATCTTAACAACAACACGTCACAAACATCCGCCTTGAGATACTTCTCCAAACACAAAACAGCAGCATCCAAACACAAACACGCTGGTATTGACGCTATCACAAACATAAGAACTGGTTTTAATGGGTAAAGAAGGAAATCCACTAGAGTGGCTGAAGAACATATGATAGTTCTGCCATCTTGGGTAAACCTACCCAGTTCACCACCTCTTTAATGTTAGGTAAAAGGACACAAGTGCAGGTAATGTGACATGTGGCAACGTTTCTCTCTCCAGGAGCTTTATCAAGCCCTTACAAACAATACAGGTTCACGTTTATGTAGATTTGCCAGGACGGGTCCTGGCCCGGGTCTTCTCCATGTGGTGACCCGACAGTGGCTCCCGAAGGTGTACTGTTTACAGCCCTATGGCAGGGGCAGCCATAGGGCTGTAAGCTGATTAAGGCCCTGATTGCTTCTGTAGCAGGTACTGTAGTGAAGATGGAAGTTACATCCAAACTGAGCATTCAGACAACCCCTTCAGAGACCTCTTCATCCGAAACAAGAAACTAAGTAGTTTAGATGTAACTTCCCTCTTCACTAAAGTACCCACCACACAAGCCATTGATGTGCTACCACGTAAAGTCAATCAGGACCTTAATCTTCCTCTGCCTCCGGGAGATTTCGTTGACTTGATTGAACTGTGCGTGTCAACAAGATGCTCTACAAACAAACCTATGGTATGGGAATGGGGTCCCCCATCAGCGCCGTCTTAGCTAATTTGTATATGGGACGAATATTAAAATGATATAAAATACCGACATATTGTTAGGTAAGACACATGTGCAACAGTTAGGTATCTTTATTTCGAAACGTTTCGTCTACACAGTAGGCTTCTTCAGTCGAGTACAGAAAAGTTGGTAGAAGAAGAAGAGATGTGAAGACGATGTTATCAGTCCATCAGCCTTGAAGACGTAGTTTTGAGGTGGTCAGTCCCTCAGCCTGGAGAAGAGTATTTGTTCCATAGTCTAGAACAATGTGAAGTTCAGGTGACAATATGGAGATTTCAGGAGGTGAGATGTAGGTCGCTAGTTAGGAGTAAGAATATAATCACTGAGAGGTCAAGGCTCAGCACAGTTGAACCGGTTATCCAGGTTACACTTGAAGAGACCATTGATAAACTACCTTTTCTAGACGTCCTCACTCACAAAGTAGATAACAGTCTAAGATTTCAAGGTTATGGGAAACCTACAAACAAAAACCATCTCACACACTTCTATTCCAGTCAAGATACTAAGACCAAAAGAGGCATCATCACTGAACTTTTCCTAAGAACATAAAGAATTTGCAGTCCAGAGTTTCTTGACGAGGAATGTACATACGCACACCAAACCTTCACTCATCTATATTTCCCTTCCTTTTTCATCAAACGACCAAAAAACAAAAAGCCCTTCAGATCATTAATTCTCCACGCACTAACGCCACTCCTAATAAAGTTATAATTCTTGCTTACAGCCAGGTTCCACTGAACATTTCTAACGTTCTCACACTAACACTAGAGTCGCCATTGCAACCGGTACTTCCATGAAAGGTCTGACTAGGACGAAATTGAAGAACATTGACCCAATCAACGCAGGGGTTTACACTCTCCCCTGTGCAGGCTGTGACAAAATATACGTAGGTGAAACAGCAATAAGCCTCGAGACACGTCTTGATGAACACAATAACGCATGTAGGAACGATAACTTGAATATTGGCTGCTGACAACACCGGAATTCTGTCAACCACCTGATGACATTCCACGACGCCAGACTAGTGACTAAAATACCCAGTTTCCGAAGACGTAAATGTCTTGAATCATCATTGATCGATATTTCTAACACAAAATAAAAGCAGCTTCATCATCTCTGAAGTATTAGCAAGAATTCTCCTGAAAGCAACAAACCCGGCAGTCACCAGTGAGGAGCACTGTAGCCCAAGAGAGACATTGCAGGACATCCCGTATTAACCCTGAGCCATCAAATGATATCGACTACTATGGGTTTCACCGATATCATATTCGACCTGAAACATTCAGAACTATTGTGAAGACCTGCCTGAACATAAACATGATAGACAAAATAGAATTCACGGGAATCTGATGGCCTCAGGCTGTTGTTAAACATAAAATATATTGCCGGGAAACCCCCAGAGGCTACAGCAAGACCCTGATCTGGGTCAAATAACAGCTGAATTATATTGCCATCTCATTGGTGATCCTCAGGACGAGGTTCCTGACGAATCAATCAAACCTAACCTCTATTGTTTGTAACGGCACGAGTGCCTAGCACACAAGCTGTGGTCCGGGTGCCAGGAGTGACTCAGATGAAGAAGAACTTTTTACCAACGAGAACACCTGCCCTGACACCAGAGCGTCGACGGTGGGGTAGCAGTTCGCTAACTGCTACCCCACTAAAGAAGACTCACCACGCCCTTCTCATAGGGCTGCCCCCGCCATATTATTATTATTATTATTATTATTATTATTATTATTATTATTATTATTATTTTTAATTTCAGGTGTTATAATGACGTATGTTTTCTGTATATTTCAATGCATTTCTTCAAATATCAAAAAGTATACAATGGAAATGTGTTAGTTAACTCAGTGTAATAATGGAGAAAGTTTGTTGTTTATGTTCTGAATCTTAATTACCCTATTGGAACAGGTTATTGTGGTGATGTAATTAACAATCCACCACCAAACAGCAGAAGCCTGAATCGAGACTAGGGAGATAAGTATGAGGAGATGTAGTCCCACGGTATACAAGATATTTAAATCCCAAACAACAGTCCCGGAGGAATACCGGTTACAATACCCTGGCTGGAACAATTTGCAAGTAACAACAACCTGGCTGGAACAATTTACAAGTAACAATACCCTGGCTGGAACAATTTACAAGTAACAATACCCTGGCTGGAACAATTTACAAGTAACAATACCCTGGCTGGTACAATTCACAAATAACCCACATTAACCAACCAAGCAGCCTTGTTCTATATACACCGCAATGTGTATGTTTCTCACTGTATATACACTGACGCTAAATGTTTATTTGAAGGATTTAAGTCACTTTCGTGGTGTACAGGTGACGTGCAGCCTTAATGACCCTCGTATAGTAGACAATGCATAAACGTTTCGCCCGCCAGTGGCTTCTTCAGTCCGGTACGGAGATGAATGGTGGGAGATGAGTCGACGTGTTCAGTGCATCACAGTGAAGTTAACTCACCAATTAGCGTCTGGCAACTAAATGTTTGAAAATAACCAGGGAATATCTGAATCTCGTGTAGTATTAAGTCAGTGCAAGACTGGGCGAGGGACGCGCTGGCTTTACCAAGGAGGTACGATAAAGCTCTTGGAACAGGGAGAGAATGGACCTAGTAGCGACCAGTGTAGATGGGCCAGGAGCTGTGAATTGACCCTTGCAACCACAAATAGGTGAGACGAGCAAAGATAGACTCAGAGATGCGTATAATAGCAATAAGTCACACATAACAATTATTATAGCAAGTAACAGATGCAAAACAACCACAGGGGGAGTTGAATGATAGCTCTAGGACTATCGTGTTGCAATCAATACATCTTCAGGAGCTTGCAATGTTGCAGAAATGAGTAGGAAGTCCAGGTAGAGTCGTTCAAGGGAACGACTCAAGCTAGAGTCGTTTCCTTGAACCTACCTGAACCTACTCATTCTGCAACATTGCAAGCTCCAGACGTGTTGATTACATCACGAAAGGACTGGAGCTATCATTCAACTCCCCCTGTGGTTGTTTTGCATCGATGAGCTCAGTCCATGATGGACTGAACTCATCGATTCCAGGGGACTGATTACCTCACACTCCTCCTCTCCTTATACCTTCCTGCTTTGTATTGGACTGATGAAGCCACTGTATGGCGAAACGTTTCTTCAATAAAGATTCCAATATGTTGCATAAGTGTCTCAATTCTTCAACTTGTAATATCTTATTATTTAAAGCCTCGCTGTACGACACAGCGACACAGCAACACAGCTTCAGGAAACACCTCGTACAGGCAACACACAGACAGCTTCAGGAAACACCTCGTACAGGCAACACACAGACAGCTTCAGGAAACACCTCGTACAGGCAACACACGCCTGGCTACCTGCGCACTACAATATTAATTAGAAAGATATCAGGGATCTGCCTGCATGTCCCATATCTGACGTACCTGGCAGTGCATGGTCAGACTTGTAAGACAACTCTTCTCTTGGAAAGTCTTTGTACTCTTCAGTATGGGATTGCAGGGATCGACTCTTAGCTCCTGGCCCTTCCTCTTAGCCGGAAGCTACTGGTCACCGAAGGCTTCGAGAGGCTTATCATACCTCTATTTAAAGCTGTGTGTGAATCCTGCCTTAACTGTTCCACTGTATTGGTCGTTCCTTTTCCTGACTACTCTCAGGCTGAAGAATTACTTCCTGACATTCCCGTCTCTGTGTGTGTGTGTGTGTGTGTGTGTGTGTGTGTGTGTGTGTGTGTACTCGCCTATTTGTGGTTGCAGGGGTCGATTCATAGCTCCTGGCCCCGCCTCTTCACTGATTGCTACTAAATCCTCTCTCTCCTTGCTCCATGAGCTTTATCAAACCTCGTCTTAAAACTATGTATGGTTCCTGCCTCCACTACGTCACTTTCTAGGCTATTCCACTTCCTGACAATTCTTGACTGAAGAAATACTTCCTAACATCCCTTTGACTCATAGGAGTCTTCAACTTCCAATTGTGACCCCTTGTTTCTGTGTCCCCTCTCTGGAACATCTTGTCTCTGTCCACCTTATCTATTCCTCGCAGTATTTTATATGTCGTTATCATGTCTCCCCTAACCCTCCTGTCCTCTAGTGTCGTCAGACCGATTTCCTTAACCTTTTTCGTAGGACAATCTCCTTAGCTCTGGGACTAGTCTTGTTGCAAACCTTTGCACTTTCTCTAATTTCTTGACGTGTTTGACCAGGTGTGGGTTCCAAACTGGTGCTGCATACTCCAGTATGGACCTGACGTATATGGTGTACAGAGTCTTGAATGATTCCTTAGTGAGGTATCGGAACGCTATTCTTAGGTTTGCCAGCCGCCCGTATGCTGCAGCGTTATCTGATTGATGTGCGCCTCAGGAGATGTGCTCGGTATTATACTCACCCCATGATCTTTTTCCTTGAGTGAGGTTTGCAGTCTTTGGCCACCTAGACTATACTCTGTCTGCGGTCTTCTTTGCCCTTCCCCGATCTTCATGACTTTACATTTGGCAGGGTTAAATTCAAGGAGCCAGTTACTGGACCAGGCTTGTAGCCTGTCCAGGTCTCTTTGTATTCCTGCCTGATCCTCGACTGATTTAATTCTTCTCATTAACTTCACATCATCTGCAAACAGGGACACTTCTGAGTCTATCCCTTCCGTTATGTCATTCACATATACCAAAAACAGTACAGGTCCTAGGACTGACCCTTGTGGAACCCCACTCATCACAGGTGCCCACACTGACACCTCGTCACGTACCATGACTCGTTGTTGCCTCCCTGTCAGATATTCTCTGATCCATTGCAGTGCCTTTCCTGTTACGTGTGCCTGATCCTCTAGCTTTTGCATTAACCTCTTGTGAGGAACTGTGTTGAACACCTTCTTGCAGTCCAAGAAAATGCAGTCTATCCACCCCTCTCTCTCGTATCTTACTTCTGTTAACATGTCATAAAACTTCAGTAGGTTTGTGACACAGGATTTTCCTTCCCTGAAACCGTGCTGGTTGTCGTTTATAAGCTTGTGTCTTTCTAGGTGCTCCACCATTCTCCTCCTGATGATCTTCTCCATGACTTTGCATACTATACACGTCAGTGACACAGGTCTGTAGTTTAATGCCTCGTGTCTGTCTCCTTTCTTAAAAATTGGGACTACATTTGTGTGTGTGTGTGTGTGTGTGTGTGTGTGTGTGTGTGTGTGTGTGTGTGTGTGTTGGGGTGTTCACTGATTTGTATTTTCGGGGGTCGAGACTCAGCTCCTGGCCCCCGGCTCTGATTCGCAATGCGTGATCCACTCTACGCATGCTGTCCAGGGCTCCGCTCACCGGACCTGTCACCTGGTGTCAGGTCGTAACACGTGTAGACCACGTGTTGCGACCTGACACCAGGCAAGAACAAAAAGACCTGAGACATAAGCCGAGAGGAGTGTCTGACAGCTGTTTGCCAAGGCAAGGTGTGGTTAATTAGGTCGACCTCACAGCACAGTGACTACATCACAGTTTCCCCTTTGTCCTTCTCTCTAAGGTCGTCTAGTTCAGTTGATTCAACCTCTACTAGGCCTGTACTCCTTGGAGAGCAGGCGAGAAAGATACATCATAATTTACACAGGGAAAATTCAAGAGGGACTGGTCTCAAATCTGCACACAGAAATCACTCCCTATGAAAGCAAAAAGCCCAGATCTATCGAGAGGCCTGGTCATGGTTGCGTTGACCCCCGAAACTCCAGGTAGACTCCAGGCAGATAGCCTGACTGCTAACCTATGAGCCTTTCCCAGTTTCTTCATGTGCTTCATCGGGTGGGGGCTCCATGCTGGTGCTGCATACTCGATGATTGACCTAATATATGTCGTGTATAATGTTCTAACGGATTCTTCGTTCAAGTTCCTGAATGCTGTTTTGAAGTTTGTTAACCTCCCATATGCCACTGCTGTTATACGATTTACATGTAATTCTGGTAATATGATTGGTGTTATACTCACCCCCAGGTCCTTTTTACATCCTGATATTTGCAGTTTCTCTCCGACCATGCCGTACTCCGTGTCCAGTCTGCCTTCTCCATATCGCTTTACCTTGGATTTGTTAGGGATGAACTCTAGAAGTCATTTGTTTGACCACATCTGTAGTTTGAGTTTATTTATGTTCTCTTGTTGTTATTTGTTCACATATATTATGAGCAGGAATGAGAAGGCACATTACCGTGACTTTGTTAATAGTCCAAGTGTGAGCAACACGAGTCCAGAGTGTGAGCAACACGAGTCCAGAGTGTGAGCAACACGAGTCCAGAAGTTATATTACATCTTTATACATCATTAGTGACGCCTCACTTAGATTACGCAGCTCACTTCTGGTCTCCACATTACAGAATGGATATAAATCCGTTAGAAAACATTCAGAGAAGAATGACAAAGTTAATATAGCATAAGAAATCTTCCGTATGAATAGATATTGAAGTCTCTTAAATTACATTCACTTGTAAGACGTAGAATGAGGGGAGACATGATCGAGGTATACAAGTGGAAAATGGGTATTAACAAAGGGGATATAAATAAGGTCTTGAGGATATCTCACCAAGAGAGAACCCGCAATAATGGATTCAAATTAGATAAGTTTAGATTTAGAAAGGATATAGGAAAGTATTGGTTTGGAAATAGGGTAGTTGATGAGTGGAACAGTCTGCCTAGTAGGGTTATTGAAGCTAAAACCTTGGGAAGTTTTGAATTTAGGTTGGATAAATTCATGAGTGAGAGGGGTTGGATTTGAGTGGGACTCTCACATCAGTAAATAGAATTATCAAAGATTATTGCTTGGGTAACATTGAAAATGAGATGGGTTAATACGTTTGTTAAGTGGGTTTGGCTTTAAGAAGGACGTGCCTAGTATGGGCCAGTAGGCCTGCTGCAGTGCTCTTCCTTTCTTACGCTCATATCTTCTTATGTCTTCATCTAATGCCAGTAAATAATCTGACAGTCTTCAACAACTCCAAGACTGAGGGAGTGATTACCTCGTCTTTTATGTAAAGTTCTACAGTCTTCCCATTATGTCCTTGTACTGATAAAACCACTGGTGGGCGAAACGTCTACAAATGAGGAAACCCAGATGTTGACAATGTGTCGAATTCTTCACCCTGAAGGAAAAAAACTTGTCGCTGCTACAACCTCAGGTTTAACAACCTCAGGTTTAACAGCCTCAGGTTTAACAACTTCAGGTTTAACAACCTCAGGTTTAACAGCCTCAGGTTTAACAACCTCAGGTTTAAAAACCTCAGGTTTAACAACCTCAGGTTTAACAGCCTCAGGTTTAACAACCTCAGGTTTAACAGCCTCAGGTTTAACAGCCTCAGGTTTAACAACCTCAGGTTTAACAACCTCAGGTTTAACAACCTCAGGTTTAACAGCCTCAGGTTTAACAGCCTCAGGTTTAACAACCTCAGGTTTAACAACCTCAGGTTTAACAACCTCAGGTTTAACAACCTCAGGTTTAACAGCCTCAGGTTTAACAGCCTCAGGTTTAACAGCCTCAGGTTTAACAGCCTCAGGTTTAACAACCTCAGGTTTAACAACCTCAGGTTTAACAGCCTCAGGTTTAACAGCCTCAGGTTTAACAACCTCAGGTTTAACAGCCTCAGGTTTAACAGCCTCAGGTTTAACAACCTCAGGTTTAACAACCTCAGGTTTAACAGGCTCAGGTTTAACAACCTCAGGTTTAACAGGCTTAGGTTTAACAGCCTCAGGTTTAACAACCTCAGGTTTAACAACCTCAGGTTTAACAACCTCAGGTTTAAAAACCTCAGGTTTAACAGCCTCAGGTTTAACAGCCTCAGGTTTAACAACCTCAGGTTTAACAACCTCAGGTTTAACAACCTTTGCTATTCTTTGGGTTTAATGTTTTAGAAAATTTAGAACATCTGCGTTTCCTTCTAGTTATGTTTTCCGTGGGTTAGTACACCACGGTCTGTGTACACCACGGTCTGTGTACACCACAGTCTGTGTACACCACGGTCTGTGTACACCACGGTCTGTGTACACCACGGTCTGTGTACACCACGGTCTGTGTACACCACGGTCTGTGTACACCACGGTCTGTGTACACCACGGTCTGTGTAATCCACGGTCTGTGCACACCACGGTCTGTGTACACCACGGTCTGTGCACACCACGGTCTGTGTACACCACGGTCTGTGCACACCACGGTCTGTGTACACCACGGTCTGTGTACACCACGGTTTGTGTACACCACGGTCTGTGTACACCATGGTCTGTGTACACCACGGATTCTGTACACCATGGTCTGTGTACACCACGGTCTGTATACACCACGGTCTGTGTACTCCACGGTTTCTGAACACAACGGTCTGTGAACACCACGGTTTGTGTTCACCACGGTCTGTGTACACCATGGTCTGTGTACACCACGGTCTGTGTACACCACGATCTGGGTACACCACGGTCTGTGTACACCACAATCTGTGTACACCACGGTCTGTGCACACCCCGGTCTGTGTACACCACGGTCTGTGTACACCACGGTCTGTGTACACCATGGTCTGTGTACACCATGGTCTGAGTACACCATGGTCTGTGTACACCACGGTCTGTGTACACCACGGTTTCTGTACACCACTGTCTGTGTACACCACGGTTTGTGTACACCACGGTCTGTGTACACTGTGGTCTGTGTACACCATAGTCGACGTACACCATTGTCTGTGTACACCACGGTCTGTGTACATTATGGTCTGTGTACACCACGGATTCTGTACACCATGGTCTGTGTACATCACGGTCTGTGTACACCACGGTCTGTGTACTCCACGGTCTGTGAACACCACGGTTTGTGTTCACCACGGTCTGTGTACACCATGGTCTGTATACACCATGGTCTTTGTACATTACGGTCTGTGTACACCATGATCTGTGTACACCACGGTCTGGGTACACCACGGTCTGTGTACACAATCTGTGTACACCACGGTCTGTGCACACCCCGGTCTGTGTACACTACGGACTGTGTACACCACGGTCTGTGTACACCATGGTCTGTGTACACCATGGTCTGTGTACACCACGGTCTGTGCACACCACGGTCTGTGCACACCACGGTCTGTGTACACCAAGGTCTGTGTACACCACGGTCTGGTACACGGTCTGTGTACACCACGGTCTGTTCACACCACGGTCTGTGTACACCACGGTCTCTGTACACCACGGTCTGTGTACACCACGGTCTGTGTACACCACGGTCTGTGTACAACACGGTCTGTGTACACCACGGTCTTTGCACACCACGGTCTGTGTACACCACGGTCTGTGTACACCACGGTCTGTGTACACCACGGTCTGTGTACACCACGGTCTGTGTACACCACGGTCTGTGTACACCACGGTCTGTGTACACCATGGTCTGTGTACATCATGGTCTGTGTACATCATGGTCTGTGTACATCATGCTCTGTGCACACCATGGTCTGTGTACACCATGGTCTGTGTACACTACGGTCTCTGTACACTATGGTCTGTGTACACCATGGCCAGTGTACATCATGGTCTGTGCACACTTCAGAAACATCTGACCTGTCTTCCAGTGTATCCAAGACCATGTTACAGTGGTCCAGTGTATCCAAGACCATGTTACAGTGGTCCAGTGTATCCAAGACCATGTTACAGTGGTCCAGTGTATCCAAGACCATGTTACAATGGTCCTGTGTAACCAAGACCATGTTACAGTGGTCCAGTGTATCCAAGACCATGTTACAATGGTCCAGTGTAACCAAGACCATGTTACAGTGGTCCAGTGTAACCAAGACCATGTAATAGTGGTCCAGTGTATACAAGACCATGTTACATAGTCCAGTGTATCCAAGACCATGTAATAGTGGTCCAGTGTAACCAAGACCATGTAATAGTGGTCCAGTGTAACCAAGACCATGTTACAGTGGTCCATTGTAACCAAGATTATGTTACAGGGGTCCAGTGTATCCAAGACCATGTTACAGTGGTCCAGTGTATCCAAGACCATGTTCAGTGGTCCAGTGTATCCAAGACCATGTTACAATGGTCCAGTGTAACCAAGACCATGTTACAGTGGTCCAGTGTATCCAAGACCATGTTACAGTGGTCCAGTGTAACCAAGACCATGTTACAGTGGTCCAGTGTAACCAAGACCATGTAATAGTGGTCCAGTGTAATTAAGACCATGTTACAATGGTCCAGTGTAACCAAGACCATGTTACAGTGGTCCATTGTAACCAAGACCATGTTACAGTGGTCCATTGTAACCAAGACCATGTTACAGTGGTCCAGTGTATCCAAGACCATGTTACAGTGGTCCAGTGTATCCAAGACCATGTTACAGTGGTCCAGTGTATCCAAGACCATGTTACAATGGTCCAGTGTAACCAAGACCATGTTACAGTGGTCCAGTGTATCCAAGACCATGTTACAGTGGTCCAGTGTAACCAAGACCATGTTACAGTGGTCCTGTGTAACCAAGACCATGTAATAGTGGTCCAGTGTAACCAAGACCATGTAATAGTGGTCCAGTGTAACCAAGACGATGTTACAGTGGTCCAGTGTAACCAAGACCATGTTACAGTGGTCCAGTGTATCCAAGACCATGTTACAGTGGTCCAGTGTAACCAAGACGATGTAATAGTGGTCCAGTAGTTGTGAGAGGCAGGATCGACGTGTTAAACCCGTGTTGTACAATTAATGGAATGACTTAATTATTTTCCTTAGCTAGTTAAAGATTTTCCTGCACCCCCGTCCTCCTACAGACCCCTGTCGCTCCTCCTGACCCCTTCTGGAATGACCTTCCTCCTGACTTTTCCTAGCTGTTCCTCAGACCTCCTTGTCCTGCCTCCAGCACCCCTGTCCTCCTGCACCTGCCTCCTCCAGACCTCCTCCTGCACCTCCCCTTCCTCCTCCTGCACCCCGTCCTCCTCCAGCACCTTCCCCTGCTCCCTCCTCCAGCACCCCTGTCCTCCTCCAGCACCCCCGTCCTCCTCCAGCACCCCCGTCCTCCTCCAGCACCCCTGTCCTCCTCCAGCACCCCCGTCCTCCTCCAGCACCCCCGTCCTCCTCGCACCCTGTCCTCCTGCACCCCCGTCTCCTGCACCCCGTCCTCCTGCACCCGTTACTCCTTTGCACCCTCGTCCTCCTGCACCCCTGTCTCCTGCCCGTCTCCTGCACCTGTCTCCTCCGCTTCACCTCCAGTCACTCCTGCCCCGTCCTCCTAGAACCGTCCTCCTCACTGACCCTGTCTCTGCACTCCGTCTTCCTGCCCCACTCTCATCTGCCCTCCTGTCTTCTCCTGCACCCCGTCCGTCCTCCTGCACCTGTACTCCTGCACCCGTCTCCTTCCTTGCACCCCGTCTCCTCCGCACCCGTCCTCCTCCTGCACCCCGTTCCTGCACCCCTGTCCTCCTCACTGACCCGTCCTGCCTCCTCCAGCCCGTCCTCCTGACCTGTCCTCCTCCTGCACCCCTGTCCTCCTCTCACCTGTCTCCTGCACTCCTGTCCTCCTGCACCCCTCCTGACTCCTGTACCCCTGTCCTCCTTCCTGCACCCGCTCTCACCCCTGTCTCCACCCCTGTCTCCTCCCAGACTCCTGTCCTCCTGCACCCCTTCCTCCTCCATGCACCCCTGTCTCCTGCACCCTGTACTCCTGCACCCTTCTCCTGCACCCGATCCTGCACCCCTGTCCTCCTGCACCCCGTCCCTCCTGCCCTGCACTGCCTCCGTCCCTCTCCCTGTCCTGACCTCCTTTGCCTCCTCCTCCTGCACCCCCTGTCCTCCTCTTGCACCCCGTCTCCTCCTGCACCCCTGTCTCTGCATCTGCTCCGCACTCCCTGTCCTCCTCCAGCACTCCCTGTCCTCCTCCAGCACCCCTGTCCTCCCTGCACCCCTGTCTCCTGCACTCCTGTCCCCCCTGCACCCTGCCTCCTCAGCCCCGTACCTCTGCACCCCTGTCCTCCTCCGCACCCCTGTACTCCTGCACCCCTGTCTCCTGCACCCTGTCCTCCTCCAGCACCCCTGTCCTCCCCCCCTGTCCTCCTCCTGCACTCTGTCCTCCCCCCTGCAGCCCTCTGCCCCTGCACCCTGTCCTCCTCCTCCTCTCCCCCCGTACCCCTTTGCCCCTTCTGTACTCCTGCATTTCGTCCTCTCCAGAATCCCTGTACTTGCACTTCGTCTCCTCCTAAAATTTTAAAATCTGACCCTGTCCTCCTCCCTTGCCCTTTCCTCACCTTTTGCCCTTTCCTGTTGCACCCTGTCCTCCTGTTGCACCCTCGTCCTCCTCCTGAACCCCCATCCTCCACCTGCACCCCTGTCCTTCCTACACCGTCCTCTCCTGCACCTCCCTGTTCTCTCTACACCACTGTCCTCCTGAACCTCGTTCTCTATAGCACTTGTCTTCTCAGCCTCTCTTCTCCTCTTGCACCTGTCTCTGCACTCCCTTCTCCTCCAAGGCACCTCTGTCTCTTCTCTCCTCCTTTGTCCTCTCTGACCCCCTGTCCCCCTGACCTCCATCCTCCCTGAACCCGGGGTTCCTCCACCCCTGTCCCCCTCACCCTGCCCTTCCTTTTTGTACCTTTTCCTTCCTTCACTTGCCCTTCGACTCCTGTCTCTCTGACTTTTTCTTTCCTTCCTTGTCTCTCTTACCCCCTGTTTTCCTGCACCTGTTTTTCCTTATCTGTTTTTCCTTGTACCCCTTTCCCTTCCCTTCCTGATCCCTGTCCTTCCTGCACTCCCTGTCCCCTTCCTCCCTGACTCCTGCCCTTCCCTTTCCCAAAGACCCTTTTCCCCCTTTCCCCCCTTCCCTTTCCTTCCTTTTCCTTTCCCTTTCCCTGTATTCTGTTTTCCTTTCCCTGAAATTTGTCTTTTTCCTGACTTGTCCTTCCTTCCTGCACCTAATCTTTCCCTTTCATTTCTGTCCCCCTTTCCTGACTTCCTCCTCACCTTCGTTCTCCTACACCTCTTCCTTCCCTCCCCTCTGCCCTTCCTGCACCCCCTGTCCCCTCCTACACTTCTCCTTCCTGCACCCTGTCCTTTCCTCCTGCACCCTGTCTCTCTCCTGTACCCTGTCCTCCTCCTACACCCATCCTTCCTACTACACTTCCGTCCTTCCTAATTCCTGTCCTGTTCCCTTTGCACCTGTCCTGTTTCCTGCACCCCGTCCTCCTCCTGCACCCCATCCTCCTCCTGCACCCCGTCCTCCTCCTGCACCCCGTCCTCCTCCTGCACCCCCGTCCTCCTCCTGCACTCCTGTCCTTCCTACACTTATCTCTTCCTGCAACCTGTCCTCTTCCTGTACCCCTGTCCTCTCTTCCTGTCCTTCCTCCACTCCTTATCTTCTCCTACACTCCCGTCTCTTCCTTCCTGTACTCTGTCTCCTTCCTGTACTTTCACCCTTCCTGCACTCCTGTCCTCCTGCACCCTGTCCTTCCTCCTGTACCTCGTCCTCTCCTACACTTATCCTTCCTTCCTAACCCCTGTCCTCTCCTGTACCTCCTGTCTCTCTCTCATACTCCCTGTCCTTCCTCCTACACTCTCTGTTCCCTTCCTCTGCACCCTGTTCTCTCTCCTGCACCCCTGTCCTCTCACTTCTCATCTCTCCTGCACCCTTGTCCTTCCTTCCTACACTCCTGTCCTTCCTTCCTGTACCCCCTGTCTCTTCCTACACTCCCTGTCTCTTCCTGCACTCCCTGTCCTCCTACACCCCTGTCCTCCTATACCCCTGTCCTCCTGCACCCTGTCCTTCTCCTACACTCCTCCTGTCCTGTCCTCTTCTCCTCCTCCTGCACCCTGTCCTCCTCCTGCACTCCCTGTCCTCCCTGCACCCCTGTCCTCCTGCACTCTGTCTCTCTGTATCCTGTCTCTTCCTCCTGCACCCTGTCCTGCACTCCTGTCCTCCTTCCTGCACTCCCTGTCCTTCCTACACTTCCTGTCTCACTCCCGTCTTCTCACTCTGCCCCTGTCCTCTGTCCTTCCTTCACTCCTCTCTCCTGTCCCCTGTCACTTCCTCCTCTTTCACTCCCTGTCTCTTTCCTTTACATCCCTGTCCTCCTGCACCCTGTCCTTCCTCCTAACTCCTGTCCTCCTTCCTGCACTTTGTCCTCTCCTCACCCCTGTCCTTCCTTCCTACACTCCCGTCTCCTTCCTCCTGTCTCTCCTGCTCTTCCTTCTGCACTTCCTGTCCTCCTTCCCACTCCCTTGTCTCTTCCTGTACTCCCTCGTCTCCTTCCTGACTCCCTGTCCTTCCTCCTACACTCCTTGTCCTTCCTGCCTCTGTCCTCCTTACTGCACTCCCTGTCCTCCTTCCCTGACTCCCTGTCCTCCTCCTGCACCCTGTCCTCCTCCTGCACAATCGTCCTCCTGCACCCCTGTCCTCTCCTGCACCTCTGTCCTCCCATGTCCTCCCCTGTCCTCCTGCACTCCCTGTTCTCCTCTCCTCCTGCACCCCTGTCCCTCCTGCACCTCGCTTCATGCACCCTGTCCTTTCCTGACCTCTGTCCTCCTCCTGCACTCCCGTCCTTTCCTGACTTTCGTTCCTTCCTTCCTGCACTTCCTGTCTCTCTCCTGCACTTCGTCTCCTTCCTTACACCCTGTCTCTCCTGCACTTCGTCTCTTCCTTCCTCCTCTGTCCTCCTGCACCCCTGTCCTCCTCCTGCACCCCTGTCCTCCTGCACCCTGTTCTCCTGTACCCTCGTCCTCCTGTCACCTCCTGTCCTCCTGTACTCCCTGTCCTCCTGTACTCCCTGTCCTCCTGTACCTTCCTGTCCTCCTCTCACCTCCTGTCTCTTCCTACTTCCTGTCTCCTCTACTCCTGTCCTCCTTTTCCCCGTCTCCTGTACCCTGTCCTCCTGCACCCTCGTCCTCCTGCACCCCTGTCCTCCTGTACCCCTTCCTCCTGATCATACTCAGTTAATTTACGCCACCCATAATATTCAATCAAACATTTTATACCACCCACCGGTACCTCTCCAGTACCCACCAGTACCCGCCTGTACCCTCCAGTACCCACCGGACTCCTCCACGTCCACCTGTACCCTCCAGTACCCACCGGTACCCTCCAGTACCCACCGGTACCCTCCAGTTCCCACCAGTAAACGTTAGTACCCAACAGTACCCTCCAGTACCCATCAGTACCCACCAGTACCTATCAGTGCCCATCAGTACCCTCCAGTCCCCACCAGTACCCACTAATGTACCACCAGCACCACCAGTAACAGCAGTACCCCCAGTACCCTCCAGTACCTATCAATGCCCATCAGTACCTATCAGTGCCCATCAGTACCCTCCAGTCCCCACCAGTACCCACTAATGTACCACCAGCACCCACCAGTGTACCAGCAGTACCCTCCAGTACACACTGGTGGTGACGCAGGTGGTACTGGTATCCGGGTTGTCAACTTAACAAATCAGTGTTAACGGTCTAAAAGAAAATTCATGTCTTCTATTGTGAATATCAACTCTCAACCTTCTTTCTCGCAACCCTGAGAACCTGGGTTCGATTCCTGCTTGAAACGAGTCTTAGAGGTAAGTCATGTACTCACCTAGTTGTGATTGCAGGGGTCGATTCATAGCTCCTGGCCTCGCCTCTTCACTGGTCGCTATTAGGTCCACTCCTTGTTCAATGAACTTTATCGTACCTCTTCTTAAAGCTATGTATGGATCCTGCTTCCACTACTTCCCTCTCTAGATTGTTCCACTTCCTGACAACTCTGTGACTGAAGAAATACTTCCTAACATCTTTGTGACTCATCTGAGTTTTTAACTTCCAGTTGTGAGCCCTTGTTGCTGTGACCCCTTGTTGCTGTGACCCCTTGTTGCTGTGACCCCTTATTGCTGTGACCCCTTGTTGCTGTGACCCCTTGTTGCTGTGACCCCTTATTGCTGTGACCCCTTGTTGCTGTGACCCCTTGTTGCTGTGACCCCTTGTTGCTGTGTCACCTTGTTGCTGTGACCCCTTGTTGATGTGTCACCTAGTTTCTGTGTCACCTTGTTGCTGTGTCACCTTGTTGCTGTGTCACCTTGTTGCTGTGTCACCTTGTTGCTGTGTCACCTTGTTGTCTGTGTCACCTTGTTGCTGTGTCACCTTGTTGCTGTGTCACCTTGTTGCTGTGTCACCTTGTTGCTGTGTCACCTTGTTGCTGTGTCACCTTGTTGCTGTCCTTGTTGCACCTTGTTGCTGTGTCACCTTGTTGCTGTGTCACCTTGTTGCTGTGTCACCTTGTTGCTGTGTCCCTTGTTGCTGTGTTCCTTGTTGCTGTATCACCTTGTTGCTGTGTCACTCTTGCTGCTGTGTCCCCTTGTTGCTGTGTCACTCTTGTTGCTGTGTCCTTTGTTGTCCCTTGTTGCTGTGTCACCTTGTTGCTGTGTCACCTTGTTTCTGTGTCACCTTTTGCTGTGTCACCTTGTTGCTGTGTCACCTTGTTGCTGTGTCACCTTGTTGCTGTGTCACCTTTTGCTGTGTCACCTTGTTGCTGTGTCACCTTGTTGCTGTGTCACCTTGTTGCTGTGTCACCTTGTTGCTGTGTCCCCTTGTTGCTGTGTCACCTTGTTGCTGTGTCACCTTGTTGCTGTGTCCCTTGTTGCTGTGTCCCTTGTTGCTGTGTCCCCTTGTTGTGTGTCCTTGTTGTGTGTCACCTTGTTGCTGTGTCACCTTGTTTCTGTGTCACCTTATTGCTGTGTCACCTTGTTGCTGTGTCACCTTGTTGCTGTGTCACCTTGTTGCTGTGTCACCTTGTTGCTGTGTCCCCTTGTTGCTGTGTCACCTTGTTGCTAGTGTCACCTTGTTGCTGTGTCACCTTGTTGCTGTGCACCTTGTTGCTGTGTCCCTGTTGCTGTGTTCTGTTGTGTGTCACCTTGTTGCTGTGTCACCTTGTTGCTGTGTCACTTTGCTGCTGTGTCCTTTTGTTGCTGTGTCCCCTTGTTTCTGTGTCACCTTGTTGCTGTATCACCTTGTTGCTGTGTCACCTTGTTGCTGTGTCCCATCTCTGAAACGTTCTGTCCCTATCCACCTATCCAATTCCTCTCAGTATTTTATATTTCGTTATCATATCCCCTCTATCTCTCCTGTCCTCCAGTGACGTCAGGTCGATTTCCTGTAACTTCTCCTCGTAGGACATGCCCCTTAACTCCGGGACTATTCTTGCTGCAAACCTTTGCACTTTCTCTAATTTCTTGAAGTGCTTGACCAGGTGTGGGTTCCATACTGGTGCTGCATACTCCAGTATAGGCCTGACGTACACGGTGTACAGTGTCGTGAATGAATCCTTACTTAGATGTCGAAATGCTGTTATTAGGTTTGCTAAGCGCCCATATGCTGCAGCAGTTATTTGGTTGATGTGCTCCTCAGGGAATGTGTTCGGTGTGATGCTCACCCTAAAGATCCTCCTCCTTGAGCGAGGTTTGCAGTCTTTGACCCCCGAGCCTGTACTCCTTTTGCTGTCTTCTTTGTCCTTCCCCTGGCTTCATAACTTTGTACTTAGTGGGTTAAAATTCAGGAGCCATTTGTATGAGCAAGCGTCCAGCTCGTCCTTTGTAATTCTACCTGATCCTCATCCACTTGAATTCTCCTCATTAGTTTCACATCGTCTGCAAACAGGATCACCTCTGAATCTATCCCTTCCGTCATGTTAGTCACATACAACAAACATCACCGGCCCTAGAACTGACCCTTGTGTAACCCCGGTCGTCACATGCGCCCACTCTACACCTCGTCACGTACCATCGCTCGTTTCCTTCCTGTCTGGTAATGTTTGACCCATTGCAGAGGCTTTCCTGTTATTCCTGGCTGCTCTTCCAGCTTCTCAACCAGTATCTTGTGTGGAACTGTCAAATGTCTTCTTACAGCCCAAGAAAATGCACTCTCTCCACCCCTCTTTCTCTCTTGTCTTAATATTACCTTGCTCCCTCTCTCAGGGCCCAAGGAGATATGTTTTCTGGTCCCACCACCTTCGAGGTGGTGGGACCACAATACACTACCTCCCACGTTATAAGTATTGTGTCCAGCACTTGTTGGTGTACCCTACCGCCTCGAATTTTTTGGTAGACTTTCTGTCCCCTCTGAGAGACCTCTAAATTTCTTCTGGCCCCTCACATATTCAGGTCATTCCTTGTGAGCTTCTGCCTTCCTTTCTTAGCCTGATTACTTGGTCCTCGGGTCATCTATGACTTTTGATGCTAGTATGTCATTCTCATATTGCTGCTGAGCCTCTTTCCTTATCCATGCATATTCGTTTCTGGTTCTTCGGCTGAACTCTCTGTTTTCCTGAGTCCTTTGCCTTCTATACTTTTTCCACGCTCTAGCACACTTGACTCTGGCCTCTCCACACCTCCTGGTAAACCATGCCCTCACTCTGGTCTTCCCGTTGCCCTTGGGTACGACTTCTCTGCTTCCCAGTACTTTGTGGTCACTTCTGTCTTTCCCTCTAGCTCGCTTACACACTGTACCTCATACAGGAATTGCCTCATACTTGTATAGTCCCTTTTTTGTAGTTTGTCTTCTCCCATCCTTATCATGTTGCTTCATTATCCACTGATAACTCAGGACCACATGATCACTAGCACCAAGGGGCCATTTGTGTGTAATATCCTCTATGTCAGAACTACTCTAGGTAAATATGAGGTATCACTCCATCAACCACACTATCACACCATCAACCACACTACCACACTAACCAAACTATCACAACATCAACCACACTATCACTCCATCAACCACACTATCACTCCATCAACCACACTACATACACACATCAACCACTATCACTCCATCAACCACACTATCACTCCATCAACCACACTACCACACCAACCACACTACCACACCAACCACATTACCACACCACCAACCGCATTACCACACCACCAACCACATTACCACACCACCAACCACATTACCACAACATCAACCACACTGTCACTCCATCAACCACACTACCACACACAACACATGATCACCTTACCAATCAACCACATTACCACACCACCAACCACATTACCACAACATCAACCACACTGTCACACCATCAACCACACTGCCACACCATCAACCATACTACCACTACCACCATAATCATGGACATTAAAATCCATCACTCTCAGTAGATAAGTTTGTTGACAGTGGGTTTGTTATCCTCAGGGTGGGTTGGTGTTTATGGGGTGGGCTCCTGGGGGTGGGTGCTTTGCCATGTGGGCCAGGAGTGGGTGAGAGGGTGGGGAGGTGAGATGGAATGATTATGTACAGTTAAAAGTGTGAATCACTGTCTCGTTTGAGAGAGAGACAGACAGATGCTATGTATAATATATATATATATATATATATATATATATATATATATATATATATATATATATATATATATATATATATATATATATATATATATATATATATATATACAAAACAATCTCAGACAGGTGATCTTAACAATGCAAAACGAGTCACGGGGATGTAAATCTTCAGATCAAGTACTTTCACAGGTCTCAGTGTGTCATCAGGAGCTATGTTGCAACAGTAGCGTGGTGACACCAGCCACAGCTTCACTCACATAAGAGGCACCAAACAGATCACCACACACCCTCCCCATTTTAGGGTAGGGTAGAAAAGGGCCTCCAAGTTAATGGAAAGCAGGAACCAGAATAATAGATGTAATAGCCAGTCTTAACTTCATATAATCGCCGTCTACAAGTCATGTGACATTAGAGATTACGTTATACTAATGGATAATGATCAATAAAAAGAGTTGATTGCGCTTATTTGTCGACTTAAAACTGATTGGTACCTCTCATGTCTGAAAGATGTGGCTGGTGTCACCACGCTAACTTCCTCTGGGAAAACATCCCCTCATTTCTTCTCTCGCTACTCTTGCAACATTGCATAGCTCCTGACGACGCTCGAACATGTGTGAAAATACTTGAGCCAAAAATTTCCACCCCTCGTGGCTTGTCTTGCATTATATATTGTGGGTACAAAATCAAATATTCGTTTTGTGAGTGTCCTAAGTCTATCCTCTCAGGATACATAGTGCCCTCAGTCTGTCATCACAGGATAGACAGTACCCTCAGTCTATCCTCGTAGGATAGATATTACCCTCAGTCTATCCTCGTAGGATAGACAGTTCCCTCAGTCTATCCTCGTAGGATAGACAGTGCCCTCAGTCTATCCTCGTAGGATAGACATTACCCTCAGTCTATCCTGTAGGATAGACATTACCCTCAGTCTATCCTCGTCGGATAGACATTACCCTCACTCTATCCTCGTAGGATAGACTGTACCCTCATTCTATCCTCGTAGGATAGACTGTACCTTCAGTCTATCATCGTAGGATAGACCGTACCCTCAGTCTATCCTAATAGGAAAGATTTCTGGTACATGAGATCAACTTTATCATCCTTCTCTGTGAAAAATAGACACATGTGCAACATCTGGGTATCTTTATTGTAGACGTTTCGCCCTCCAGTGGCTTTATCAATACAAATTCAAGGACATAATTGGAAGTCACAAGGACTATATACAAAAATTGAGGTAATCAGTCCCTCAGTCTTGGAGTTGGTGTGAAGAGCACCGTAGTCGTGAAGATTCTGGAGCACAGGCAAGAAGGCTGGCGCTTATATACTGGCGTCAGGTGGTAAGGGATGGGTAGCAGACGAGGGCATAGTCACTGGTAGGTGGAATTCACCGCCTAAGAGTGATATGTAGACCAGAACTGTGCAGCATTCTGTTCCTTAATGATACAAGAATTGTATCCTCGTGTTCTACAACCCCAGCCTCATCTCTCTGAGGAACTGACTACCACATTTTCCACTGTCTTCTCTGCATAGTTCTACAAGACTGATTACCTCATCTTCAACTGTCTTGGTATATCATCGCTGAAATGAACTGATAAAGCCACTGGTTTACGGAATGTTGTCAGATGAAGACACCCAGGTGTTGTACATGTGTCTTATTCATCAATAAAGACACCCAGGTGTTGTACATGTGTCTTATTCATCAATAAAGACACCTAGGTCTTGCACATGTGTCTTATTCATCAATAAAGACACACAGGTGTTGTACATGTGTTTTATTCATCAATAAAGACACCCAGGTGTTGTACATGTGTCTTATTCATCAATAAAGACACCAAGGTGTTGTACATGTGTCTTATTCATCAATAAAGACACCAAGGTGTTGTACATGTGTTTTATTCATCAATAAAGACACCCAGGTGTTGTACATGTGTCTTATTCATCAATAAAGACACCCAGGTGTTGTACATGTGTCTTATTCATCAATAAAGACACCCAGGTCTTGCACATGTGTCTTATTCATCAATAAAGACACCCAGGTGTTGTACATGTGTCTTATTCATCAATAAAGATACCCAGATGTTATACATGTGTCTTATTCATCAATAAAGACACCCAGGTGTTGTACATGTGTCTTATTCATCAATAAAGACACCCAGGTGTTATACATGTGTCTTATTCATCAATAAAGACACCCAGGTGTTGCACATGTGTCTTATTCATCAATAATGACACCCAGGTGTTGCACATGTGTCTTATTCATCAAAAAAGACACCCAGGTGTTGTACATGTGTCTTATTCATCATCGTGTCCTTACTGAAGACCACGAAGATAGAATATAACCGAGGAACACTGCAGAAGGCCTACTGGCCCATACTTGGCATGTCCATCTCAAACTCCTATCACTTTAATATTTATCCAGCCTATCCCTACCCAGAAGCCAACCAGACTTCCCTCACACACACATACACATACACACACACACACACACACACACACACACACACACAATGTCACTGTCAACAACAGAAGGCCAAGGGTGTCCCCCCCCCCCCTACCAGGTCTTTTAATAACGGTGCTATTTGTGGTTTTTATATCTGGGAAAATTACCAGGAAGAACTTTGACCTTTAGTATCTAAGTTGGTAAGTTGCGTCCTGTGTGTGTACTCACCTAGTTGTAGTTGCAGGGGTCGAGACTCAGCTCCTGGCCCCGCCTCTTCGCTGTCCGCTACTGGGTCTCTGCTCTCCCTGCTCCATGAGCTTTATCATACCTCGTCTTAAAACTATGTATGGTTCCTGCCTCCACTATATCTTTCTCTAGACTATTCCACTTCCTGACTACTCTGTGGCTGAAGAAATGCTTCCTAACATCCCTTTGACTTATCTGAGTCTTCAGCTTCCAGTTGTGTCCCCTTGTTTCTGTGTTCCCTCTCTGGAACATCCTGTCCCTGTCTACCTTGTCGATTCCCCGCAGTATTTTGTATGTCGTTATCATGTCTCCTCTGACCCTTCTTTCCTCCAGTGTTGTTAGTCCTATTTCCCTCAACCTTTCTTCATAGGACAGACCCCTGAGTTGTGGAACTAACCTTGTTGCAAACCTTTGCACTTTCTCTAGTTTCTTGACGTGCTTGACCAGGTGTGGGTTCCAGACTGGTGCTGCATATTCTAGTATGGGGCTGACGTACACGGTGTACAGTGTCTTGAACGATTCCTTGTTAAGGTAACGGAACGCTAATCTTAGGTTTGCCAGTCGCCCATATGCTGCCGCAGTTATCTGGTTGATGTGTGTGTGTGTGAGTAAATTTGTTACATATATATATATATATATATATATATATATATATATATATATATATATATATATAAATTTAGAGTTGTTCAAGACATTTTAATTTATACAGAGATGAATGTTGCTAAAGCACGTCCAGGATTGGGCAACGAAATTGGCTTAAAATATAACGCAAAGTCGGCGTAAATTGCGTACACACACCGCAAACTCTGCGGCAGCGTAATTCCCTAAACTTCCCCGCAAACCTCGTATTTTAGCGTCATTACCTTCACGAAAAGAATACAATCTAGTGGCTTAACCCAGGATTAAAATCCTGGGTTAAGCCCCGAGGGAGGTTAAATGTCATAAGATGCTGGGATAATAGTGTTTAAGACGTGTTATTCTGCACGTTTGTGGACTCTGGTTAATATTGCACAGAAAACTGGAGATTAATTGAAAAAAATATGTAAATATTTGTATTGTTCCTGTGTTCCAGTCACTGGAATGATGGTCCAGTGGTCCAGTCAATGGAATGATGGTTCAGTGTTCCAGTCACTGGAATGATGGTCCAGTGGTCCAGTCAATGAAATGATGGTTCAGTGGTCCAGTCACTGGTATGATGGTCCAGTGGTCCAGTCAATGGAATGATGGTCCAGCGGTCCAGTCACTGGAATGATGGTCCAGTGGTCCAGTCAATGAAATGATGGTTCAGTGGTCCAGTCACTGTAATGATGGTCCAGTGGTCCAGTCAATGAAATGATGGTTCAGTGGTCCAGTCACTGGAATGATGGTCCAGTGGTCCAGTCAATGGAATGATGGTTCAGTGGTCCAGTCACTGGAATGATTGTCCAGTGGTCCAGTCACTGGAATGATGGTCCAGTAGTCCAGTCACTGGAATGATGGTCCAGTAGTCCAGTCACTGGAATGATGGTCCAGTGGTCCAGTCACTGAAATGATGGTCCAGTAGTCCAGTCAATGGAATGATGGTTCAGTGGTCCAGTCACTGGAATGATGGCTCAGTGGTCCAGTCACTAGAATGAATGGTCCAGTGGTCCATTCACTGGAATGATTGCTCAGTGGTCCAGTTACTGGAATAATGGTTCAGTGGTCCAGTCACTGGAATGAATGGTCCAGTGGTCCATTCACTGGAATGATTGCTCAGTGGTCCAGTCACTGGAATGATGGTTCAGTGGTCCAGTCACTGGAATGATAGTTCAATGGTTCAGTCACTGGAATGCTGGTCCAGTGGTCCAGTCACTGGAATGCTGGTCCAGTGGTCCAGTTACTGGAATGATGGTCCAGTGGTTCAGTCACTGGAATGATGGTCCAGTGGTCCAGTCACTGGAATGATGGTTCAGTAGTCCAGTCACTGGAATGATGGTTCA